>BSBM01000674.1:1250000-1850000 GCA_027924585.1 Larix kaempferi | reverse complement strand
TTCAAAAGGTTACTACCGAGTAACTCTTGGTCTTGAATTGGAGCCAAACAATGTGTCAGATCAAACCAAACACTACAACAAGCTTGATGAAGCTTATGGTCTTCTTTGTCTCTCCATCTCCAAAGATCTTCACTTCCATCTCAGCGGATTGAAGACTCCAAAAGCCATATGGGAGCAACTTGAAACACTATTTGGCAAGCAGGATGAGCTTAGGGATTTTCAATTAGAGAATGAATTGATTGGCCTTAATTCTGAGAATTTCGAGACCATCAATGAATTCTTCACAAAATTCAAGAACTTGAACTTGCAATTGAAGAACAGTGGAGTTATCAAAGAGGATAAACAATTGATCCTCTCCATTCTAAGCAAGTTTGGGAAAGATTATTCGGTATTTGTCTCTACTTTCAATTCCGGTCGGCTAACTACCCCGAATTGGAAGATGCCTACCTTGAATGCCTTCATTGAGTCCGTCACAAAAGAGCATGACAAGTTGATTCAAATGGGGTCCATAAGCTCCAAAGATTCAGCCCTATATGTTCAAGGACCCAAGATCTCGAATGGTAAAGGAAAGCAAAAGAAGGAGAAGCCCAAATTTGAGCCTCACAAGCAAAAAGACAAAGGCAAACAAACGGATGCACCATCCAGTTCGAAGTTCAAGCAAAAGGGCAAAGAAGGTAACCAAAAATCTAAATGTACTTATTGTAATCCTGGCTTTCATCCCGAAAGTTCATGTATGAAGAAGACTATAGATCAAATGACCCTCCTTTTGGAAAAGAACAACATAACTCTTCCCGACGGTGCAAGGAAGAAGGATAGGAATGATGATCATGAAAGAGGACAAGCACTCATGGCAACGGTTTCGAAGCCCACTACTCTCTTGATAGATTCGGGTGCATCAAATCATATGGCTGCAAATATTGATTTATTTTCCTCATTCGATCCAAACAGCTCCATCCCCATCCATTTGGGAGATGACTCAAAAATTTCTTCAAAGGGCAAAGGTACGATTCATGTAGAACATGGAAGCTTTCAGAATGTTCTCTATGTGCCTTCCTTGGCTTCAAATATCCTTTCTGTGTATCAAATAACACACACTGGTGAACCAAAGCAAGTTACATTCAGCCCTAATACAGTTGAAATTTCTGATATCAAAAGTGGAAGACTAGTTGCAGTCGGAAAGGCAAATCACACTGCAAAATGCTATGAGTTTTCACACTTTATTCCGCTTGCAAAGCCCACTGCTCTTCGCACACATGGTAATGAGGTTAGTAGGCTTTGGCATGAAAGATTTGGTAAGTATTTGCTGCTGCTATCAAACAAATCCATGGTAGATGGCCTTCCACAACTCAGTTCCTCGAAGGGAATATGCACCGGTTGCATCATTGGGAAGCACCCCGAGCACAGATTCGACCGCGGCAAAGCTAGCAGAGCTTCTACTATTTTGGGGTTGATCCATTCTGATATCAGTGGTCCGCTGCCCCATATGTCATTAAATAGTTCAAGGTATGTTTTGACATTTATTGATGATTTTTCCCGCTTTACATGGGTATTCTTTCTCAAAAACAAGTCAGAAGTGCTTGAAAAATTCAAGGATTTTAAGGCTTCTGTTGAGACCGTCACTGAGAGCAAGATCAAAGCTCTTAGATCTGATAATGGTGGAGAATATATTAAATCTGAGTTGCTGCAACTTTGCGCCCAAAGCAGAATTCAGATCCAACATACAGTTCCCTACACACCCCAGCAGAACGGTGTAGCAGAAAGGAAAAACCGGTCACTGAAAGAGATGGCTACATGCATGATTGAATCAAAAGGTTTGGCTGCAAATCTTTGGGCTGAAGCAATCAATGTTGCTGCATACATACAGAACCGAGTTCCACATTCATCCGTGAAAGGTATGACTCCTTTCGAAGCATTCTTTGGTCACAAACCGGATGTGTCAAATTTGAGAGTTTTTGGCTCTACTGCATGGGCTAGAATTCCTTCTGAGAAGAGACGAGCTTTGGATCCACAAAGTACCGAGTGCATACTGATAGGATATGGGGAAGAATCAAAAGCATATAAACTCATGGATATCAGATCTAAAAAGATATTCATAGAGCGTAGTGTGCAATTTGAAGAACCGTTTCAATAATTGCAACTAGTCGAGGAAAAGACTGTCGATTCACCGCCTTCACCAGAAGAAGATCCGTGCAGCGATAATGAAGGTATGAGTTCTGATATTTCTGATATTTCAGCAGCATATGATGATCATGACATATCAGGTTCGGAATCCGACTATTATGATCCTCCTCAGTTACCAAAGTGGGCCCAAAACACTCTCCAATCTGCTGGTTCGAACCTTGGAAATCCTGCTGATCCGAGACGAACAAGAGCAGACTTTCAAAGAGCAGGTATGGCACTATCTATTGCTGATCCATTACTTCCTGAGATTTGTTATTTGATGGCTGGTTCAGATCCCACATCATACTATTCTGCTCACCGAGATCGGAGATGGCAAAGTGCCATGGATGAAGAGTACAGTTCTCTTCAAAAGAACAACACATGGGAGCTAGTTTCTCTTCCACCTGGAAGAAAATTAGTGAAGTGTAAATGGGTCTACCGCACGAAAGTTGCTGCTGATGGCTCTATCAGCAAATACAAAGCAAAGTTGGTGGCAAAAGGTTTCTCCCAAGTCCAAGGAGTGGACTACACTGAGACTTTTGCACCGGTTGCAAAGATGGATTCCATCCACCTTGTTTTAGCTATTGTCGCGTCCAAGCACTGGGAAGTGCACCACATGGATGTGAAGAGTGCATTTTTACATGGAGACCTTGCTGAAGAGGTATATATGCAGCAACCAGAGGGTTACACATCAGATCCATCATTAGTTTACAGATTGAAGAAATCTTTGTACGGGTTAAAACAGGCCCCAAGAGCTTGGTACGCAAAGATGGACTCCTTCCTTCTTTCTCAGAATTTCCAAAGATGCAAATCTGATCCGAATGTGTATCTTCAGCGAGTTAAAGGTAATTTGTTGGTTATTGTACTTTATGTTGATGATCTTCTCATTACTGGTAGCACACTTACTTCAATAAACAAGCTAAAATCTGCCTTAAATCTAGCTTTTGACATGAGCGATTTGGGCTTGCTGAGTCATTTTTTGGGCTTGGAGATAGCTCAAAATTTTGATGGGATCACTATATCTCAGCAAAAATATGCTTCCGACCTGTTATTGAAGTTTAATATGGCTGAATGTAAGGCAGCCCCATTCCCATTCCTCTCAGGAATCAGTCTTGAGGAGGGAGATTCTACACCGCTTGCAGATTGCAGTATGTATCGACAGTTGATTGGTTCACTACTTTATTTGACACACTCACGGCCTGATATCTCATATGCCGTGAGTGCCGTGTCAAAATATATGCAGCAGCCACATGAGCTTCATTGGCGAGCAGCCAAGCGGATCTTGCAGTATGTGCAAGGTACGAGACAGTTTGGCATACATTATGCTGCAGATTCTGAGCTAGATTTCATTGGTTTTACTGATTCAGATTGGGCAGGTGATAGCATTGATCGGAAGTCCACTTCCGGTTATGTTTTCATGATTGGTCATGGTGCTATTTGCTGGTCCAGCAAAAAAGCAAGCAGCCATTGCACTTTCTTCAGCAGAGGCAGAGTATCGAGGGGCAGTCAATGCCTGCATTCAGGCAGTTTGGTTGCAGGGTATTCTTTCCGGGTTTGGTTTTGGTGGCACTACTTCGACTATCCTATTTTGTGACAATCAAAGTGCTATCAAGATCTCCACAGATCCAGTTCAGCGGCAGAGGACCAAACACATTGAGATTCATATGCATTACATTCGACAGTTGGTGCATGACTGCACCATCATTCTGCAATATTGCCCTACTGATGAGCAAATTGCAGACATCTTCACCAAGAGCTTCACTAAGAAGAAGTTCTCTTACCTCCGTTCACTGTTGAGGGTGAGTTCCATCATGGTGGAGACAGATTGATTCATTATTATGCTTTAGCATGAGGGGGGGCTTTCTTCCCACTGGGTTTTCCCTCTTTCCTCACTTAGTTTATTTTCAGCATTTTTTGGATTATTGTATTGGGGTGACCTTTGGTCTTAGTTACCAAGGCTCCACATTATTTTTTGCACATCATAGTCTAGCTTGAGGGGGGGTGTTCAGATATCCACATCATCTTTTTCAGGATCTTGCATGCAATTAGGGTTTGCATGCAAAATCTAGGGTTTGCATGCACCTGCATGCACTTGCATGCATCCCAGTCACCAGTTTGATGCCTCCAGCACCTTAGCCACCTCATTCTAGCACCCAGGAGCCACTTACTATAGAGTTTTAGCCCTCCTAGGCTGAAAGGCGCCCACTTCTCACCTACTGCCAGAGAAAGGCGCACTTGTTCACCTACCACTGCAGTTCCACTTCAATTACATTCAGTTAGCTCCGATTCTCCCTGATTTGAGGCTAGTTTCACTCCCGACTGACTGTTTCACTTCCGTTGGACCTCCAGTTTGACTAGATGACTTGTTCTGACTTCAGTTAGTCTCCCATGCGCCCCCCACTGAGCCTCCTTCCCTTAATCAGTGCTACACACTTCAGTTACACATGACACACTCAGTTAGACTCAGATTGACACCTGGATGACTGGTTCTTGTGCATTGATGAGCACCACCGATTGATGATGAGGACTCCTAGTTGGAGTCAAGCTACTCCATTCAGTGATTCGAATGGCCTACTTAGTCAATTCGAATTGCTCATTGACAGACATTGTATTCTATTGTAATTCATTCACCCTTTCTGGGATATTGAGCACTGCTGCATGTTTTGCACAGTTTTACACCATATTTTCTATATTCATCTGTTGTGATTGATTTACTTGTTCATTAGATCTGCTGTGACTAATTTTACAGTGAGAAGCATGAACATGAGAACAATAAGAATGAGAATCATTGATAACAATGAGAAAACAAAGGACTCTCAAAAATCTTGAGACTTTCCCAAATTGATTGTAGTATGTCCATGCTTTCATAACTACATGAGGTGGACTTCCTCATCAACCTCCACATGCATTCATGATTAGCCCTTTTAAGTTGAAGGAGGTGGTTGAGCTAAATTTAACACATTGGATGGAAAAGCTATGTGTTCTCAGGATGATAGTTGGAAATGAGGGATTACTTTCCTATGGCCCATTTTCATCTTCCCCTCTTATGGAATCATAGACCCTCGCATGTTATTTGCAAGCCTCTTGGACCATTATATATTATATTCCAGCATTAACGTTTACATAGCTTTGAGTGCACAAGCGCAGTCTCCCAGTCTGTCCATAGTAAGTATAATTACAACATCTACATGCCTAGCCATTCACTTGTCAAGCTTTGGCCTTGAACTCTACACTAAAAATTTAAACAAAGCATATTTACAATATTTGTAGATAGGGCCATTTATTTAATTTCACATGGTTTGTGCTTCAACTTCATCATTATAACCACATATTTATAATTTATACATAATGATCCAATACATTTTAAGAATCAAAAGAGAAATATTACAACAGCAAGGCACCACCAATATGTTGGTAAACGAAGGAATTTTAAAAAATATATCTAATTGCATGCCACTTAGCTATATTGATGCATGGCAAGGAGGAAGAAAACTAAACCAACAAACTTGAATCCAATAGTCTAATTGCATTAGAGGAATCTTTGAACTAGTTCCAAATCCAGTACATACCAAAATTGTTTGCATTAGAGGAATCTCTGAACTACTTCCAAATCCATTACATACCAAAATGGTTTGCATTAGAGGAAACTTTGAACTACTTCCAAATCCATTAGATACCAAAACGGTTAACAACATTGTATCAGTCTTGAGGATGTACTTCTATTAATGTGCTTTCGAAAATTTTATGACACCACCAATCGTTGGAACAGCTGCAAATTCCCATAAGAAAAACCAACATCTTACAGCATCTTAAATGTCACGAGGGCATATACTAAAATTGACAGAACAAAATAACAATCAGAACAGGAAATGCTACAAGGTTATAAACCATAATTTGCATAAGAAAAACCAACATCTTACAGCATCTTAAATGTCACGAGGACATATACTAAAATTGACAGAACAAAATAACAATCAGAACAGGAAATGCTACAAGGTTATAAAACCATATTATCAAATCTAATTTGAGCATGTATTTATCCAATCCTAACTTTTACATATCCAGAATAAGCAGCAATTCCATGTTTTGCAACAAATTAACTAATTTTAATTAAACTAATTATTTTGAGATTGTGCAGTGAGGGTTTTAATAGGTCTCCTAACAGGGGATTGCAATCCAATCCAATAATAATAAGAAACACATTATCTTCCAGTACAATATACATGTGAAAATAAAATGGCAAAATCCAAGATAAACCAGAACATATGACAAAGAGTTTGGTAAGAAATACAAGATCTTCCAGTACAATATACAACAGGTAAACAAAGTACAATATACAACAGGTAAACAAAATCCAAGATAAACCAGAACATATGTCAAACAATTTGGTAAGAAGAAGGATGGAAAGATGGGAAACCTACCCGTCAAATGAAGGAATATATTACAACTGAAAGTCGAGATTAACAATGGCTGCCACGGATTAAGAAGGCCGAATTCAAGAGAGTTTCAGGGATTGTTTTCCATGGACTTTTCTGAATCGGAAACAAAGCTGACAATAGAAAGGGCATTGCTCACTAAATCTGTGACCCTTTCTATTTTTTGCCTCATGATTCCATTCATGCTCACACCCAAATCTTCAAATCCATCCACACAGGTTGAAGGGTTAGTGAGCGCCGCGCTCAGCGATGTCTTCAGATCGGCTATCCTCTGCTTCCAACCTTGCTCTGCCAGTACCGAAACCGAGGAATTTAACGCATCCACTGTACCATTCAAGAGTTCCCTGCAATCTTCAAGGGCGCCGCGGCTCTTGCCTGCCGCTGTTATGTTCAGACCCACGGCAAATTGGGTAGCCCTAATGGCCTCGTCACGGCTAACTTCCACTGCGATTCTTGTAAGCTCGCTCATGTTTGCCAGCTGAAACCCTGTACATGGCCGGAAAGCCGAAATACAGAGGTCCTGATGCAAAGTTGAGTTGCAGACCTTGTAAACAAGATCTGAGGATCGAATCCCATTATGGCCAGATTCCTCGTCATGGGTCAATTGAATGCCCACATAAATTACACCAACGAGAAGAATGGTGGAACATATTAAAGCCAGAAGGGTTCTCTTCCTCCTCTGTTTCTGTGCTTCATGGCTTGACGTAGAAGGTAAAGGAACGATTTTATTGTAACCCTTGTAAGCATTCATCTCACTGTCTATATGCCAAACACAGATTGGATTTCTGATATTTCTTGGTTCTACTCCGTGCCTCTCATAAGATAAGATTTACAGATATGTATGAGCAAAGACGCGTTGTTAAAGTCAACTTAAAACAGTAGGGCGGTGGATATAAGAATCCTTTGCACCAAGGCAATGGAAGGCACGATCAAGGCGTGCTGTGAATTTCTTGACCTACAATTATGTGTTTGTTTTGAATGGTATGTTATATTATTTCTGGTGAATGTAACAACTCTGACTCTTTCCTACACCGCACTACCATATAACATTCAAATTTCAATGAAGTTACCAGGATATAAGCGTGATCCCTGTATTAATAAAATAAATAAATTATAAAAAATAAAGTTAAGCATTAACTTCGAGCCGAATGGCAATTCATCTTAGTCATTGTTCTATTCATATTTTATATATATATGAAAAATCTTGACCTATTCATATTTTATTTATATGAAAAATCTTATAGTTAAAAATGGAGGCATTAGTTTATCAGAATTATTCTATACAATCAGAAATATCAATTTTCTATGTTTGAGGAGGTTCATGGCAAGTTACAGAAGAGGAGGGTGAGAGTTGATATAGTCAATCATGTCCCCGAAGTTAGAGGGGTTTGTGTCGATGTTATAGTGCCCATGAACATGTTGCTTTGTCAAGGTTAGTTGTATCCTCAGGACAAAAATCCACTACAAGTTTAGTGTATAGGATTACTATATATATGGCTCCTTATAGAGGATGGTAGTATATGTACTTCCAATAACTGCTATGAAACCATGTCATTATGGTTATCTAACTATTACCCTCATTTCTTTTAATGTGTAGTGAAAAGTATCAAATTGATTTCTATAATACATAGTAATTAAAAATATACCTAAAATATGGGAAAAAAATATGGCAAAAGAGAGTTAATTTTTTTAGGTGGAGGGTCCAAAATCCATGTTCACTTAAAGAAAACAGAAAACAAACATATATATTAAATAACTAGCATATCTCCAAAATGGGGGAAAAGAATGATTAAGGGAGGGGTGGATATATATATAAAAAAAAAGAGTTATAATTTATTTTTGTTGGAGTTGCATTAGGTTAGTTAGTTGTTTATTAAGTGATTACATTGCACAAAGATAAAAGGAAATTTTTTTTAGGGTTTTCTTTGTTTTTATATTTTTAATCTAAGTGTATCATAGTGTCAATCACAAATACCATCTAACGAGGCTAAGCATGGAGTAACTACAATCACTCTAAGAAGGATCCATCTAATTATCTATAAAATTCCCCTTGAGCTATTAAAATATGATGATACAATAAGACAGTTCCAATTAATCCATAGCTTTGGTCAATTTTTGGACGATCTGGATTGATTAAGAATTGAAAAAAACCCATGAGGGATTGTTCTACCATCCATAGAACTTGGATCATGCCTAAAATTTCTACGAAACTAATTTCATATTGATCGTAGGAAAATGGTGATTTTAATATGAGATTAGGTTACTTCCTCCCAGAGCATCACTTCATAACTATATACGATCATAATGCAAGGGCCAAGGAAGATCAAAAGCTAATACATGGAAATTCAAGAATCCATATTCATTGAACATGAGCTACAGTGGGGTAAAACTGCAAGGCAAGTATAAATTCAAGAAGTGTAGGCGTTGTGAGAGCCACCATTAAAAAATGTAAGGCATAGGCAAGGTTGAAATTAGGCCATCTACGATGAACAAAAATGAAACCAAAATGGGTAGCTAGAAAACATGAAAATGATAATCCCAATTTGTGCTTTCATCCAACTTCCTAATTTAACTTCCCAATGGTATATTCAAATTCTCATTGTCAATTCTTCATATGCTCCTACATGTACATCATACCACACGAACAACTTGTTAGAGAAGAATCTACATTACTACTGGATTTTATTTCAATGTTTTGATCCTTCATTGTGATCATAGTGAGGTGACAATGATCTTCACGAAATGAGAATGTAATATACCTATGTATATTATTAACATAGTTCTCAAGCATTTATATTTTCTATATTATATATTTATTTATTAATTGTAATATTGTAATTATTAGTTGTCATATCCCTTCCAGAGGGACGCAACTTATCAACTATGTTTATTATATATGCACCAAAATGTATATATCATGAATAACAAATTATGATTTTATAAATAAGAAACATTTATCCTTATATGGGTTATATGTGTTATGATGGATGCTAAGGTCAAGTAACCCATTAGGTTCCTTGTATGGTATCAGAGACAGGTTATTGATTGTGGTTTATTTTACACGTGGAGACTTGTGGCCCAATTTTAATTTTATGTCAGTGGCTAATACTCTGGGTTTGTGACCAAAAATCTTTAAAAAAATTAAGAAGAAAAAAAAAAAAAAAAAATCTAGAACTCGAGGCTTGTGGCCCAGAGGGGAGAAAGTTAAAAATAAAATAAAAAAAGGTAAAATAAGAAAATAAAGAAAAAGAAGGAAAAATAATATATATATATATATATATATATATATATATATAAAACCAACACATGGTTAATATAATAATAATAATATATTATTATATTTTTAAAACTTTTAATTGGAAAAGTCTTTTCAAAGATGAAAAATGAGATATTTTATTAAAGAGTTTTATAAAGGATTATTACATGAATATAATAAAAAAGAATTTTAGAAATTTTTAATACAAATGCTTATACAAAATGAGAAATATGATGAACCCTTATAAGTCATTTTTTGTGACGAAATGCCCTTTTGTGAAAATGAGGATAAATGGACGATGACTATTGAAAGACTTATAAATCGCTTTTGTCCGTATTGTGATAAAAGTTATACTCTAATCAAATATCTAGATGTCACGCAAATGCAGCCGCATATTAAAGAACTAGAAGATGAACTAGCTAAACAACAAGAAAGGTGTAGAGGTCTCGAAGAAAAAGAAGAGGAAAATTTATGCTTAGAAATCCATAGCAAAAAATTATTGTCACAGAAAAAGAAATTAAATGATACGAGGCAGGACATTCATGGACTCGGACAGGAGAATCAAGAGCTCAACAAGAAGTTATTAGAAAAAAGATAAGAAGCTTCTACCCTAAAAGACCTTAATTAGACAAATCAACATTTTAATAGAAGAAAAATCAAAAAAATGTGACTTACAAGTCAAGGATTGAGCTTCGAGTCATCAAGATGTCGCAATTCAATGTGATAAAGAATATCAAAAGAATCAGGATCAGAAGAAATATATTAACAGAATCTTATCGGATAAATACAAAGAGATTAATAGTTCAAAGAATCACAGCCAAATTCTGCTCACATAAATAAAGAAACTAAAACGTAAGGATATACAAATCTTTAAGGTCGATAAGGTGATCATAATTGATCCAATGGAATCATGGAAATTCTCAGAAGTTGAATTTGAGTTAAAGGAACCTCAACAAAAGAACTCAAAACTCAAAATCAAAGTGACATTACAAAGGAAGTTTCATTAGTGAATAAGCATCCATAAATTAAGTTGAATGAGAGTGACAATATAAAGGAAGTTTCATTAGTGAATGAACATTCATAAATCAATTTAAAGTCACAATTAAGTGACATGTTGACCTCACCAGATTTAGTGAAGGTTGAAGTGTCATCATTCACTTCTAATCTAGACATCTCCACACCAGTCAATACATGAATGTCAAATTCCAACATGTTGACTCAAGTACATGATGAAAATTTTAAACCAAAGTTTATGAAATATCAAGATATTAGCACATCACATTGGATCCCTATTTAGAGGAAATGGAGCATAGAAAAATCAACATACACATGCCAACAATGCTGTCACATATCACTAAATTCAAACATCTATACATCTCAAAAGCAACATCAAAGAATATCAAATCAAGACTCTTTTCATCAGAAAGTTACACAGAAGATTCATTTGGGATGGATTGATCCTTATTCGATGCAACAATATTGTTCAAGGCTTAGAACAATATATCGTTTTGTGTCTTCAACCATATTATGTAAGCAACAATTATAGAAGATGATTTGAGGACAAAACATTTCAAAAGATAGAAGACTTGTAATATACCTAAGTATATTACTAACATAGTTCTCAAGTATTTATATTTTTTATATTATATATTTATTTATTAATTATAATATTGTAATTATTAGTTATCATATCTCTTCCTAAGGGATGCAACTTATCAATTATGTGTATTATATATACACACCAAAATGTATATCAATAATAACAAGTTATGATTTTATAAATAAGAAATATATATCCTTATATGAATTATATGTGTTATGATGGATTTTGAGGTCAAGTAACCCATTGGGTTCCTTGCAGAGAACTCTAATAAACTCATAAATTCTCACTTAGTGCCATGTAGGATGTTTATTATTCATTTCATCCTAAACTCATATTGGCATTACATTGATTTATGAACATCTATAGTAATATATTATAGGTTTTGTTGAGCTTTGTTCCTTCATATATATTGATATTCCTTGGATGTATCTTGATCTCCACCTTTTCCCTAATCTTCCTCTTTGTATTAATGATTCATTTTTATATGATTTTTGTCTTTTCTAGGAAGATTTGGTAGTTGGTGTTTTCAACATGCTTAGCTAGGATTCAATTTGTTAGATCTATCATGTCTAGGATCAACATTGTGTTATTTTAGCCTAAATTCCAACAACCTTCCTATCTCTTTGATTTACACCTTTCCATGCCAGCATGGTATGCAATAGTCTCCTTTGTGAGAGTCGCCTCTTTTATTAAATATTTCACTAAATCCAACATTATTTTTAAGTTGTCTAAAGGAGTGAATGTGGCACTAAGGTTCCCTCTCCTTATAATTTTCACCACTTTGTTAGTGGTTCCTTTTATGCATGAGAGGAAGACTTCCAATCTATCTCTATCCTCTTCATGTCTCTTTGTGGGGATTTTTTACTTTTATGACCATTTTGTTAAATTGATTTTCATTATAACCATTCATTTTGAAGATTTTTGATCAGTTATTCAATTCTATTTCCACATGCTCTTCATTAGAAATCAGTATGGCTTTGTTCAAGAACAGTGTTTTTCTTACACCAAGTTTTTGAGATGGAAGGTGGTGAGGTCTTATTTGCAAATACTTATCTCTGTGTGTTCTTTATTTGCAAACTTGATAAGATAATCATCCATATTCTTTTCCTGATACTAGCACATATAGGAATGGTATGCTCTTTATATGTTCTCCATTTCAATTGTGACTGATGATATGCTATTTATGCTCTATTTGTTAAAAACTCATAATTGTTGTGACATCATTAGGAGTGGGAAATTTGAGAATGGCCTCTATCTTTGCAAGATCAATCTTATAATCACTTGCACCAATTGCAAGTCCCAAGTACACTAAGGAATGATATGAAAACTCACACTTCATGATTTTTTATACCAGGTGATGTTCCCTCAGTGTTTATAACACTTGTTTCAATGTAATGGATGCTCATCCCAAGTAGAACTAAAGATCAAATTGTCATCCAAATAGAGTATCAAAACTAAATCTAGGAATGGATGCACCACATCATTCATTAAAACCATAAAATTTATGGGTGCATGACTAAAACCAAAGGACATTACTAACCACCTATAAAGACCTTGATTTATATTAAGCCAATCTTCCAAGTGTCTTCTTCCTTGATCCAAACTAGATGATATCTACATTTCAAATTGATTTGGATTATATAGAGAATGAAATTAAAGTCAGAGTAGCAATGGAAAAACACACACATAAATATTGCAGAGAGCATAGTAATATAATTGAACCCAAATTCTATTAATTATTGAAATAGGAAAAGATTATAAAATACAAAGCAATACAAACTAACTAGAATGATGGTAGATTATCTCTGAAGAGAGAGGTGTTGTCTATGCTCATTCCTAAGAAGAACCTTACAAGAGGTTGAAAATGGCCTTTTAACATAAATTACTAAACTCTAAATCCCTAAAACCCTAACCCTAGTAGATGAAGTGGCAAAAGGAATGCATGCCTTCAACAGTCTAGTTGATACATCAACTTCTCGGGGCCACAACTTCCAGATAAAAAAATTATTTAGGGAACAAAATAGCCTATTGGAAATATCTCGATGAGAAGAACAATTTTGGTTAAGGCTTAGGAAAGCCTACAAAAAACCTAAGTTGTCATAGGGACGAAAAACACTATTTAGGGCCTCAAAATGCATTGGATGTTTAGGACATAAAAACTGTAGAAAAACTACAAATATGGATAATTGTTATGAGTCAATGGAAGAGGTGGCTAGCCATTGTATCCACTTTGATCACAAATCCATCACATTGTAATTGGTATGTGAAAATCATATTAATTCTTGAGAGGGATCTTGTTTAGTGTAGTGATCCTTAACCTAGAAATTGAATCAAAATAAATATATAGAACCCTTATACTTTATAAATAACCAAAATACATCCACCATAAGAATAACACCAAGATATAGATAAATCCTTAAGGTAGGATAACACCATCAAATACTCTTTAAGGAAGGATCCACTCCAAACATGATGCTTTCTACAAAAGAATACATTGCACATACCTCAATACAATGATTCTTATGTCTATTTATAGTTTCTCATGGATATTTCTAGGGGCTTATACCAAATAACCCTTCATTATTATATTATTTTCTTAAAACTACCTAGTGGAATATTCCATTATTTATGACCACATTACATTAAGTATTCCCCCTTAGTTACACATTGCATTATATATTCTCCTTAGATACCTCTTGAGGCACCCCATATTATACTGCCATAGGTATATTACATTCCATCCCCCTTGAAACATGTTTTGTCGTCAAAACATGGGTGGAGGTCATATAATAGGATCTACTAGGAATACTAGTCAATTGGTACCAAGCACAAGCATCCATCCATCCAAGTGAAATGTGGACATATGGTCTAATTGATTCCTTTCCACCTTCTTGATTCCGGTTCCTTTGGTTCCATGATGTTGTTATGCTACTCAAGTGTCTCCATGCATTGCTTGTATTTCTCCATGTGCCTCCATATTGGGTTCCCTTCTTGTTCCATGCTGGTCCAAAGTAAGTTCACTAATGCCCATAACCTTGTGTTGATTAATGTTGTTTCTCATGGTGGTGTGGGTGTCGATATACTAGAACCTTATCTACAATATCTCTTGAACATATTGTTCCTTGGGATCATGTATCTCCTTAAGATCTTTTTCCTGTTTATCTCCTTCTTGGGGAATTTCTTCATGTGCTTCTTAAAATTTTTTTTTATGATTCAACCTCAATCTCCGCATCTATCATGTCTGTAGAAACTTCAACTATTTTTCTTTCAATGACTTCTTCATGTGCCCCCTTGGGCCATTTTTGTTTAGTAAGATAAATATCATGCAAGGTGACTTTGTTTTTCTTGTACCAAAGCTTCAAAAGATTATTTTGCACATTATATTAACTGTACCAAATGATTCCATCCAAGGATATCCCCAAAAAAATATCCATATCATCCATATATATAGCATAAAAATTTGAATGCAACACATATTTATCCATGGATCTTCAAACCTTTAAAAACTTGAATATTATCACCATTAACATGTGTGCTTTGAATATACTTTGTAGGAACTTGCAATCTTTTAGCCAAATCAACGTTAATACAATTATGTTTGATACTAGGGTTTATAGAAACAATGGCCTTCTCTTATTGGATAGATCCATGAACATGTAATAGGAAGTTGTGACATGAAAACAAACCCTTAATGTTTTCTTTATCATTGTTCACAACTTTAGGACATTGTTCAAAAGTTACCTTTTCAATTTCTTCATATTATCCGTGTCAAGTGATTTCCACATGTATTTATTTTTCAAAGTATAATACCACCTGTCTAAAATATCCTTTTATATTCTTTATCGGTAAGAATCAATAGTGCCTCATGGTCAATTTTCTTTTGTGCGAAAAATTTAAAATGAGCATAACTCCCTCAATATTTTTCAAAATATCTATTATGACAACAATTATCGAATTCCATGGTTATTCCGCATCAAGTGGAGTTAGTTTGATTGAAATCTGGTCACTCTATCAAAAGGTACCAACTCTACAATCTACGTGGTCATCCCTGAAAAAACTTTAAAAACAACTAATTTTAAATCAACGATAATTTCATTTTCTGGACTTTGTTTTGAATATTTTTTTCTTTTTTAAATTGGGTGTCTTGATGAGAGGAAATTAGATATACAATTTTTTCCTTTATATTATGCACAAAAGTTCACAAATCGACATGAATTCTATTGTCCTTTTTTTCCCTTCAAAAATACACAAAAAAGAAAAAACTTCCAATTTTTCTGGCCTAAGAAAGTGCTTTGATACCATTTGAAGTACATGTAAACCTAGAAATTGAATTAAAACAAAGATATAGAACCCTTATACTTTAGAAATAATAAAAATACATTCGCCATAAGAATAACACCAAGATATAGAGAAACCCTTAAATAAGGGTAACACCCTCAAATACTCCTTAAGGAAGGAATCACTCCACAAGCCATGCTTGCTACAAAATAATACATCCAACATACCTCAATACAATGATACTCATATGTGTTTATACTTTCTCAGTAGTATTCCTAGGGGCTTACACGACATAACCCCTCATTATTACATTGTTTCCTTAAAATTACCTAGTTGGTGTATTCTATCATTAATGACCACATTACATTAATTATTCCCCCTTAGGTACACATTACATTCTATATTCTCCTTGGGTACCTCCTTAGGTACCTCATATTATCCTCCCCTAGGATTATAACATTTAGAGCCCTGTAGTTAATCCACATCCTCTATGTTCCATTCTTATTTGGAGCCAATATGATTGAGAAATCACATGGTGGTATACTTAGTGTTATGGCTTCCTTCACCAGCAATTTATTCTTCTATCCATCTAACTCTAACATGGATTATCTATACAATCCTATATTTAGTAGAGGATATTCTAAAAATGGTTATATTTCATGCACCACTTCCCTCTTAGGGTACATTCCTTTCGGATCTTGGAATAAGTTTTTTGTATGCCTACAAAGTATTTTCCTATTGTTTCCTTTTTTTCTTTCATAGATCCCTTAAAGGATGGGTACACACCTATAGAATTGGTATAATTCTAGTTATGTCTCCGCAAAAGAAGTACACACTTCTTAGTTGAGGCTAATCAAAGTCTTAAAGGGTGGCAGGTGCGGGAGGGGTCGTATACGACCCTGGAGGAAATAAGTTATTTAAATTCACGTGGGGCTTAGGAAGGAGAACCAACAATCAAGTTGAATGGGAGGTTCTCCTCCAAGGGATTGATACCATGAACTCGCTTCATATAGACCATTTATCCATCCTTGAATACTCCAATATTGTTATTCAAAAAATGATAAATATCCCAAGAGGCCATGAAAAGACTATGAACAGAACTCATAAACGAATTGTCTCAATCATCAGTGACATCTATCGGATCCAATTCTATCACATTCTAAGGCACAACAACGTGGAGGCTGACATCATGGATAACCAAGAAGCTAGGCTAAAAGAAGGGATTATAGTCCTAAATCAGGGTCCTCCCCACTTCAAATGGTCTCCATGTTTTTAAACCTCATCTACCTTATGGGGGCGCGCATGCATAACTCCCCTTCTATTTCGTGGACAAGTGGTCTTCACCTTTGTTTGAGCATTAAAAAATTCCCTCGTACCTCTCCTCGCATTTATGAAGGTTGGTATGGTGGTAAGATGGAAGCATGCGGATTAATGTTGAAGTATCGAGGTCCTTGCTCGCACGAATTTATTCAGGGAGATTGTACTGCTCTTCATTTGGTGGTGTCAGGCATTGAAGTTCTTACTTGCAACGAAGGAGTTCTCTCGACTGACCTACGCTCTGTTTCCTGGTCTATGTATGCGCTCAGAAGGATGAATCTTGAGAGCATGGTGAAGGAGCTTAGGGAAATCAAAGGAGTCCATCGGGACATTAAGAAGAATGCCCGCAATGCATTTGAAGCTTCTAAGGCCGCTCTGGATGAGAGCAGACTCATCGATCAGGATATAATTCAGATGGAGTCACGCATTGAGGATGTGGATACCAATGCTCAGGTTCATGTGGGAGAGCTTGAGGAGCTACATAAGGATATTAAAGACATGGAGGAGTTTCAACAGGACAACTTCGAAGGCCTCAAGCAATTTTTGTTTTCTCTAAAGGGGCAACTGTTTGACACCCTACAAAATGGAAATGACAGGCTTGAGGCTCAGCTGGCTTAGATGGAAGTTTTCTGAACGACCCGAGGGATGAATTTGAAAATCACACTGAACCTGCGGACCCAGGAAGCAAGCGTGAAGAAATTTCTCTGATGGAGAATGACTTGCAGACTCATAAAGGAATCCCTCCCACTTAATCTCAGAAATGTCGAAGTGCTCCTCTTTGTTTCCTTGTTAAATGTTTTTTTGTGCTTTTTTATGTAATCAATATGTCAGGATATATCCGACAAAATACAAAAGTTACGAACAGTTAGGAAGAACAACTCTCAGGGATGAAAAGCTGAAATCTTTCATTTTTGAACTACTCATTATCTATGCTATACCCTTCCAGAAAGGGATTTTTGTATCTTAGTCTTTGTTTAATATAATCTATTTTTCATTCCTGTTAAAAAAAAAAACTAATCAAAGTCTTATATTGGTGTGCACTCATCAAAGAGATCTTAAACTTTCCCTTGTGTGCATAGATGGTAAATGTTTTACTAGCCTTGATTATGCAGTGATAGTTTTCCCTTATCATGAAGGTATCATTAGTTATATACATATATGGTCTAGCAAACACTACACCATAGACATCAAGAGGGACTACATTCAATTCTATTTCACAAAATTTGTACTAATATCAATCTAAGGTTACATTGTTTGGTAACTTTTATCTATAAATTCTTGATGAACCAAACGAAAGGTTATGGATGAGGGTAATCACACATCTAAACCAATTTTCTTTTTTATGTACTCTAAAATGAGATTCCCTGTGAATTAGAATTTAACATAGAATTTACCTTGTTATTCTTTTTTGAATATTGATATGGAACAAATCTATCATCTCCTTCTCTTCTTTGTGATGGAAGATACTCAATTTCACCTCCTTCTGCAATATTGTGCAGCCAATCTTTTCATCCACATCTAAGTTGTTTTCTATATTCTTTCCCACATCCGTTAAAAGGATATTCTTCTTGGAATCTCCTATTATAGTTCGTGGGATTCAAATTTGGATGTATTTTCCATTGTTTTTATTTTGTGTGACCATTAATGTTGCAATGGTCACAGTGTTTATTAGGGTCCTTGCACACATGTGTAATGGTGGTAGTATTCTTATTTTTCCTTTTCCCTTCATCTTCTCTACCTGATTAGAATATCCCTTATTTGGTTTATGTTGGGCCTCCATTTTTTACATATTTTGACTGATAATTGCATTCTTTTTACATAGTAAACCCTTCATTTTTCACCAAAATTATCTCCTTTTCATCTAATTCCCTATGGCTCTTGCAAGAATGGCATCGAAAGGGTATTTCATGTATTATAGTCATATTAAACATTAATTTCTATTATTTGTTACTTAAATAATGTTAAAAGTCATTTTGAAATTGTTGATCATTTTTTGTTACAAGAAGCTTAGGTTCTTGTAAACGTGATTAGTTTAGATAGAATCCCAAGGAGAATTGGAAATATGACACTTGGAGCATGTTCCATAGGTTTTTAATTTTCTTATACTCATGTTATACATTGAAGATACCCATCATAAGTATGGTAGGAGCTTGGTCAACCAATTAGGTGAACACGAAGAACTTGTGGCATATACATTTGTGTAATAGATTCCAAATTTCACATGAAGACCGGTATCTCATGCATCATTATCATGAACTCTTCAGAAGAAATAACCTATGGAATAGATCCAATCTTGATAGGTGTACTTAAGAAAGATTTCAAATACAATGGATTCAAAACCATAAGTTGTCCTTTGTTGTTTTTAGAACAAGACCTGATCTATCTGGCAACAATCTTATCCTCTTAGAGATCATAGGATACAATATTACATGTTTTCCTCTTTTGAAACATGTAACAATTATAAAAGGATGTATGAACACTCACTCTAGTAGCCAGTGTAAAGATATATGAGAACTTTGTAATTTCAATACTCTGTAATCTCCAGAAGTTAATGAAAATATTCTTCTTCAAATATGTGGTGTAATAATTCGTTTCAGTGCCTAAGTTCATACTTGTAGCTTACTTCTGGAGAAGGAGGTCCCCTTGTTTCATAAGTAATGCTACATCCTCATTTGTCTATTTTTTTTTGTTTCCTGCATTAGTTAATTTCGATTACTATGTTAATGTGTGTTGTGTGGAGTGTTTATTTTCCTATTGTAGAATATGTATTCATCTCTAAGCATAAACTACAAAAAATTAAATCATATGACTAGGAACAAAGTACTTATTGCAACAAGTAATCATCGATTACAAAGTATTGTTGTAACCTACATTTTTACAATAACTAGTTGTACTGATCATTGATTTAAGAGCAACCGGTCTCAAGAGGATTAAATTTGCAAATGATTTTGTTTTATTTTGTACCTTAGTTTTTTTTCTTATTGTAGAATACATATTCATCTATGAGCACAAACTCCCAATAATCAAATCAGTTGAATATGAACAAAGTATGTGTTATAGAAAGTAATCATTGAATACAGAGTATTGTTGTAACCTACATTTTTACATTTACCAGTCATAGTGATCATTGATTTAAGAGAAACCAATCTCGTAGGATTAATTCTATAATTTATTTGAATTTGTTTTGTATTTCTTTTGAGAATTCATTAGTAAATTTGCTTGCACATAAGTTAGAATAGGTTTTAGAGTGTTATAAAGCACTAATTTTGCACAGACAATGATTGTAATTTGTAAACTTGCGTACTCCAAATTGATAATAAAATGTAACATGATTTAAATGTATAAATTGAGGGACATTTTTGGCACCATTGCCAAGGAAGTGGTAAAGGAGTTAGCCTTAGAAATTCGTAGTTGTGTTTTCTTGTTATTTAGATTTTTCTTACTAGTTTCATTTTCTTATATATAATGAAAAATAACTTTCATTGTTAGTGTTTTCTGCATTACCAACATTTCAGACTTGGAGGAGTGGAAATAGTAAGACGAGAGGTAAGAACTTGTGCATTCACTATGTCAGTCTCTATGAATCCTTGTTATGTTAGTACCATTTGAATAGAATTATGGATAATAAATATAAAAGTAACTCTTTTTTTTCAAAAGGATATTTGGATTACATGACTAAGTTTAGAGGCAATAGGGGTAGATTTCCTAGTGGATCAGGAAGAGAAAGTCCCACTACTTCATTCCATGGTATTGTAGGAACCACACACTTTGTTGGAAATCTTATTATTACTATGAGGGGGAGTGAATCAGTATTAATCATTGCTTAAACAACTTTCACTTTTACCAAATTCAAATAGTACTTATATTATGTATTCACCATAAACAATGTCATTCATCAACACATACATAAGACACATAACACAAATATTTAATGTGGAAAACCAAATGAGAGAAAAACCCATAATTATTTCTTATATAATAGAGATTACATTGATAGGAAGAGCCAAATTCGAAGATTCTCCACCACTAATTGGAAGGAGGCTCCAACCCCCTGATTTACAAGCTTCAACCTGAAGGAAACACCAAATCCCTCATTTACTAGCACCAACTGGAAGGAGGAACCGAACCCCTTGATTTATAGGATCCAATCGGAAGGAAGCTCCAACTCCGTTTCCTTGCCCCTTCCTTCCACCCTGATATAACTGCAAAATTTCTTCTTATTGTCTGCTGATCTGTGCACACGCCATGCTTGCTGCATTAATTTCCTTTGCGCACACCTGCTATATTATCTGCTCTATGCAAATACTGTACTTTATCATCTTACTTCACTTATTCTGCTTCAGTATTGCATACTAGTTCTCATATTTCATATGCTTATGCAATCTATGATTTGTTCAACATACTGTTCTATTTCTGTGCAACTGCATATTCAACCGATTATGTGCATCGTGTATTGTACTACTCTTATGTTCTTGTGCATTTATCTCATATACTATATCATCCTGTGCTTCATCTAATGTACCACTCTTCTATTCTTGAACACTTGGCTCTTTTCTAGATCATGCTATTCCAGATCCATTGATACCCCAATAATTCGAATCTTGGCAATTCAGAATACTATCTCCTATTCATCTTCAAGCTTATTTTTCACTCATCAACTTTGCTTCTTATTTATACTCAATTTGTTTAGACAATGTGTCCATAAGTTGGAGGATAACATTCCTTCTTCCTTTATTCATGGTCAATCTTACTCAAGCATGTGCCACTTGTCTTGATCTACACAACTGAGGTATCATGACTCATGGGTCTTGTGCACACTAGTTCCTTAGCATAGTGGGATTTGCACACTTGGGAACATACTTGTTGGGTCTTGCGCCCTTGAAGTACCATTTTTTGGTGGGTCTTGTGCACTTCCAAGACTTGCATACATATTTTGATATACTTCTTCAAAATGGAAAAAGACTATCATATCTAACCACCTCTTTGACATCAACTTTGAAGTACCACAACTAGATGGGATTAGGGACTTTCACACATAGTTTTATGTACTTATTCAAAATGGCACATGGATACTAAGTCCTCTTTGAAATCA
This sequence comes from Larix kaempferi, assembly GCA_027924585.1. Lineage (NCBI taxonomy): Eukaryota > Viridiplantae > Streptophyta > Pinopsida > Pinales > Pinaceae > Larix > Larix kaempferi. Next base: position 1,827,858 of record BSBM01000674.1, on the reverse strand, counting down.
ATGACAACCGGAGTTCAACAAAATTTATTAACTAAATGGTTGGAAAATCAGAAGGAGGAGAAATATTAGGGGAAAAAAATAAAGGACACAAAAAATATCCTACAATTGATTCAACAGAAGAAGATAATTCTATAGAAAAAGAATAATTTATTCCTTCTATTTCACATATAGAAGAAATAATCAATGGGAAACCTGATGCATATTTTTAGACAAATATGGTCTAAGAACCAGAGTTTTTAGTAGTAATTGTTTCCTTTGAGGAAGTCGTGGTACAAGGATGGATACCTCTTACTGATCCTCTGTACAATATGCTAGAAGAATAAGTAATGAGCTCCAAGAAAGAAGAGATTGTCACCTTTGAGTTCCCTGCCAAAGATCCCAAAGAATAAGGAAAATGAAGAATATCCCTTGATATGCTTTTTCCAAACTTTCATAGTCTGGCTAGCAAGGACCCAGACGCATTCCCTTTTGAATATGATATGCTCTATAGAAGTTATGACTATTCCAATGTTGCACATAAGCTTAAATTATTTCCTACTGGCTTGAAACATGTAGCACTCCATTGGTTTGGGCCTCAATGGGAATACAATTTAGACTTGGAATGAGATGAAGAAAGTATTTTTGAAAAAATATCAGGACTACTACAAGGCTATAGAAATCAGAGAGGAGATATTTAAAATGACACAAAAAGAGGGTGAGAGTTTAAAGATTATGTGAAGAGATTTCAATACAATCTTCAAATGTCAAAACAAGGTCAGCTAGGTAAGGAAACATTACAGACAATCTTGCTAAGAGGAATTCAAGAAGAATCCTTGGACCTACTAAATATGATGAGGCTTGATATGTGAAACATGTAAAAATTATTCAAGAGGAAACTCAAAGACTAGGAAAATTCCTAGAGCCATTACTTCTAGATTCTTAGAGTTAGCCACAGGAGGAGTCACATGGTCTGGAATTAGTAACTTATTTTAAAATTTCAAAACTGACAACCTTAGTTATTTGAGTTCATAGCTTGATACATTGCAATTTAAAAATAAATAGGAGGAAAACATGACACTCTCTATATTATGTTCTAAGTGTAGGAAGAAACATCCTTTGAGGTATTGTCCATTAAATGATATTGAAATTTGTGGCATCTTTCGTAAGAACCATTCCACTAGCAGTTTCCCTTCCCTGATAGGGATTAAGGCATCATATTAAGGAGAGAATGAGGAAGTGTATCCACTCTATGCAATGGAACCACAAATACCTTGGGATCCTCGGTTATCACGTATGGTTTAGAACCCTATGCATCAATTTCCTTATTATTATGGTAAAATGTGGAATTCCCCTATGCCATGACAAGCATGGCCTCCTCAACATGTTCAACTCTAACATTGGAAATAAGGATGGCATGGTTCACCTTATGAAAACATGCCTACTCTTTTCCATCCTACACAACAAACATATTCACAATATCCTTTGCAGCCCTAGCAATCATACATTGCAAAAGCTCCACAACCTCAAGTCACTGAGCCACAACAATTGCAATTCATGGCTAATCAAACTCATCTGCGACCTACAAAGATAATTTCCTAGCCAATTACAAACCCTATCAATAATAAAGTAGTTTAGCCTCATTACAATGTTGAATTGCAAACCTCTCCCACGTATTCCATTGCTCCTATATAAATGCAAGAAATCCACTTAAGATCTGGGAAAGTACTCAACCAAAAGTATTCTATACTTATAGAAGAAATCGAAGAGGAGGAAAATACTAATCAATCTAATACAAACAACAATGAACTCGTAATAAAAAAACATGCTCCTTAGAAGTAAAAATCAATACCATCTAAATTACCTCCTTTTCCAGAAAGGCTAAAATTGGAAATACCAATAACTCCTCAGAGTTTGATTTCTTGGTAGAACTCAGAAATGTTTTCTGAAATTCCCTAACTAAAATCCATGAAAGATATACCAATCTACACTAAAACAATTAGGGAGTTTTGCATTGAGAATCCTAGAAGAAGAAAGAAAGATCCACGAACCATCCAAGTCATTAATAAACTAGCAAATCTCATGTCTACTCAAGTCATTATGGAGAAATATGTTGACAATGGGAATCCAATTGTTACAATCCTTATAAAAAAATTTCCCATATCAAATAATTTGATTAAATTAGGTGTTTTATTAATGTGATGACTATGGAAACTTTTTCTCAATTGAAATTATGTTATCTCTAACCTACACAGACATTATTAGAGTTAGCGGGATGATCTAAAATTAGACCTAAGGGTGTACTAGAAGGCATCATTGTTTCCCTAGATTTTCGGGAATACCTGGTGGAGTTTATGGTCTTACAACCTAAGTATAATATTGGAGGATACCCTTTCACCCTAGGAATACCATGGTTATCCAATACAAATGCATTTATGGATTGTAGATCCGTAAATATGACGGTTGCACATGGCAATGAGGTAAAAAAAATCATACTTTAGCCCCCTACAAAACCCACATGTCTGAATTATAACATGTGCAATGTCTTGATGAGAATAACACTAATGAAGAAGTAATCAAACCCATTTTAACAATTACACAAGCCATGAGTCTTAAATAAAATACTGATGAAAATCTACTTAATAATTGCATTACTTGTCATGATTTTTCTTAGTATTTTGGGCGACAGACATCATCTTATGTACAATCTTCTATAGACCATCTTTTGGGGAAAGAACTTCAAGAAAATTGTACTACAGAAAATTTAAATTCAGTCTTTTAATTAGCATTTTATATAAATCCTATCTCTGAATCTTGCAACAAAACTATTGATTTTTTTCCTACAAAGAGCTTAAATATCAATTCCGTGTTAAGTGAATTACAACAGGAACAACTAATTCAGATTTTGTAGCAATATTTCGACGCATTTGCATGGGAATACACTTATGTGAAGGGAATCTACCCGAACAAATGTATTCACCATATCTACATCTAGGAAAATTCCAAACCTATCAGGCAACCCCAGAGGAGAATGAACCGATTCTTCAGGGAAATAGTGAAGGAAGAATTGCAGAAGTTACTAAATGTAAACTTCATTTATCTTATCTTAGATAAACAATGGGTTTAAACCTTGGTAATTGTTCCCAAGAATAATGGTAAGTGGTGGGTATGTATAGATTATAGAGAACTAAACAATGCCATTTTAAAAGACCATTTCCCTTTACCTTTTATTGATAAGGTCTTGGATACATTAGCGGGGAAGAAAAACTTATCTTTCCTTGATGGATTTAGTGGATACAACTAGATTCAGATCACTCTAGAGGATCAAGACAAAATTGCATTTGCATGTCCCTAGGGAACATATGCCTACAAGGTATTTCCCTTTGGACTATGTAATGCGCTTGCTACATTTCAAAGAGTGATACTTGGTATTTTCTATAACTTGATTCATGATTGTGTGGAGGTATACATGGATGAATTTACTATATATGGTGATTCTTTTGAAGATGATTTGAATAATATGGAAAAAGTCTTAATTAGGTGTTGGAAATAAATTTTGCATTGAGTAATGAGAAATGTCTTATGATATTGACAAAAGGAATTGTTCTCGGTCACCATGCTTCTTTTGCAGGAATCAAAGTGGACCCAACAAAAATAGAAGTGATTATCAATTTGGTAGTCTCGACCATTCAGAAGGATGTGAAAATTTCTTGGGTCATGCAGGTTATTATAGGCATTTTATAGAAAAATTTACTAAAATAACTTCATTGTTATTTAGATTACTTGGAAATGGTGTTGATTTTTGTTGGAATGATGAATGCCAAAATTATTTTGATACACTCAAGAAAAAAATATCTTCAGTCCCAGTATTAAGAGGACCAAATTGGACTTTACCTTTCCACATCTCTACTGATGCATCAAATTTAGCCATAAGAGCATTTTTGGGTCAAAAGGAAAATCTACAAACCTATTCTTTATATTTTGTTAGTAAAAATTTGGTTCCTGTTGAATTAAACTATACTATGATTGAGAAGGAATTTCTTGTAATAGTTGATTCCATTAACAAGTTTAGACAATACATCACCACGTATGATTTTTTTGTCCATACCACTCTGCCATCAGGTACCTCGTGAACAAACCAATAACAAATGACAGAATCACTATGTGGCTATTACTACTACAATAATTCAACATTACTCTTTTGGATAGACCCAAGAGAGAAAATTTGGTTGCATATTTCCTTTCGAGACTAGATAGTGAAGGTTAATTTGTTCTCATACAAGATAGTTTTATGGATGAAAATTTATCTGCAATATCCACTAACTCTCCATGATTTGTAGATATAGATAATTATTTGACTATAGGAAAGTTACCACCACATTTCTCACCTAGATAAAAGAAAAGGGTCATTAGATTAAGTGCCCGACACTCATGGATCCAAGGAGATATTTTCTACACACCTGATTTTATTATTCATAAATGTGTATGAGAAGACAACATGTTTGACATCTTCAAAGCATTCCACCTGATGTCCTTTTGAGGGACATCTTATAAAGTTCTTCACTTGGGATACTATTGGCCCACTCTTTTTGTAGATGCCAAAAAGTATATCAAGGGATGTGATAGCTATCATAGAATGGGTCATTCAATTGCAGTAGATGAGATGCCTCTATAGCCACAAGTTCTCATGGGACCTTTTGAAAAATGGGCCCTATATTTTGTGGGACATTTCAACCCTTTGTAAAAAGGTAAAAGGTATATTTTGGTATGCACTGACTATGTTACCAAGTAGCTGGAGGCAAAGGATTTACCTAGAGAAACTGAAAAGTTAGTAGTGGATTTCTTATTTGAAGATATTTTTGTTTGTTTTGGGATACCTAGTGAAATTGTGACTAATCAGGGAGCACATTTCCCATCAAATTTGGTCTAGGAAATTACCCAAAAATTTTAGATCAAGCACTTTAAGTCTTGTCCATATCATCCACAAGCCAACAAGCAGGTAAAATATATAAAAAAAGGTTTTGGAGGCAATTATGGTCAAAATAGTTCATCTCCATAAGAAATACTGAGCAGAAAAGCTTCTAGAAGCTTTATGGGCATATAAAAAAATATGGAGGAACACTACTAGTTTTTCCCCATACGAATTCGTATACATAAATCATGTCCTTCCAATAGAATTTCATATTAAAATCTTCAAAATTGTAGTATAACTTGGAATGGATATGTAAGAGGCACAAAAACAAAGAATTGTACAACTGAATGAATTGGATGAAATGCGCGAGGATACTTTCCAGCATACCACTCTCATTCAACAATAGAAATAAAAATGGCATGATAGATTCATAAAAAAGAAGCAATTTAAAGCAGGTGGTTGGGAAATTCTCTTTGATTCTAGATTCAAAAATTTTAAATCGAAGTTCACCACTCACTAGCTTGGTCCTTATGAAATTGAAATTGTTTTTTATAATGGATATGTGAAGTTAAAAACTATTGATGAGGAAGAAGTTTCTTTTCTAGTCAATGGTCGTAGACTAAAGTTGTATTAGAATCCTATATACAAAGAAGAATTTTGTGAATATCTTAAGAATCAAACTAAGATGGAGGTTGTAATAAAAGGAATTCCCCCACTTGTTTGTCCCTCACTTTAAATTTTCTTCTTTATTTTTACAATAATAATTGTTGAGCCCAGAATTGGCCCTTTTTAGTCATCATTATTCATCTTTCCTGCCCCTGTCCTATACCATTTATCATGGCAATTAGACCTATTGTCCTTACCTTATTCCCCAAATTACCAAGGTATGGCTGATCATTGTTTTATTTTATTAATGCTTATGATTGTGATAATTAAAGCTGTGCATCTCTCAAATTGTGCTAACATGTTGCGATTTATGAAGGTAGTTGAGACAAATGGATTGCAGGAAGATCGGGGCTGAACAAGTCATTAAGAAAGGGATGTTCGTTGCTTGTAGAAGGATCCTTGGGGCTCGAATCATCAATCAAAGCATAGCCGTGACAGGGCAGCTGTAACATAATTCGCTATCTTAAGTATGTTGCTGCTCGAGTCTAGCGGTGAGATGGAAGGACCGCCACTCTTGGGTCAATTAATAACTCTCTCATATTTGGATGTTTCTGTTCTGCCACGTATTGTAACATCTAGATTATTTAGGGCACCTGAAGATCAGAGATCTTCATGGCTGCCCAATTATAGGATTAGATGTTACGATTTGTATGTATAAATAGGAAGAGTTGCCTCGACTCAGGGGTTGAACAGCAAACAATTAATTCAATTATATTAGCAGCCGAGCAAAACTGTGTACTCATTCTTCTGTTAATATAAGGGGTTACTTCTGAGCTAAAGAGTGTGTTGTTCAACCAACGTCTCTGTGTGAAGACTGGGCCCGTCTTCCACAGAGATTGCTGTGTTAAAATAGGATTTTATCTTTCTTGTTGTGTGATGCTTTGTTCTTTCCCTTGTACGCAGCAACAATATTTATTGTGTGGATTTTCAGTGAAAGATTATATTTCTGTGAGATTGGTGAATGGTATAGAATAACAGTCGACTGAGTAAGGTTTGCTTTATGCATTTCAATTGCTGTTATACGCAGCCGTGTTCATCTTACAGCTAAGTCGTGATCCCATGAGTCTTTAGAATTTATCTTTCTTGTTGTGTGTTGCTTGATTTCCATTCTGCAATTCAATTTCTTAGAATAGTTAACTCAATCTTTTGCAATTGGATTTCTAGATTAATGTTCAGTTTATGCTTTATGATTTCCAGATTGATTAGATCAGACAAGTGATTGTTCTAGGATATGAATGAGATTTCTTTTCTGCAAGTGTTGATTAGATCTGATACCATTTCTTATTGATGCATGATAGAGAAGAACTGAAGTAAAGTAGTTAGAAGGCAATTGGGATTGCATAGATTCTTGGGATGAACATGGATGATAGAAGATAAAAGTATTCACTTCTAATGGTTTGGTGTTTAAGCATATATTGTGTACTTATCCTTTGAAATAAAAAGACTTTCTCGGGTTGACAATAAATTTCATATGCTCTGTGTGTTTGGTAACAATTTATCTGCATATAGAGTGCTTGACATTTTGGCGCCGTTGCCGGGGAAGGATAAAAATTAAATACTAGTCATTAGTTGCATCTGATAATTGCTTTTAGACAGTCTTTTGTTTGTTTTTGAAATGATCTGCTTCGCATGAATACGAGGAGGGTAAAACGCGATCACCTCCCAACCCCCAAAACCCCACAAAATACTAACAGTGCAGGTGGTTCGGGTCGTGGTTGAGGTCCACCGTTGGGTAGAAGAACATTCATCGACGACCTTGTTGACAGAACTGATTCAGCTGTCAGGACTCGTCAACGGGAGACTCCTATCAGAAGAGGCCCTGCTGATCCTGGAGCGCCAGCATCAGGATCCATGGTGGAAGATACAGGAGCAGCCGTGATTCCTGCATATACCCCTGCTAAAGAAGGAATAGCTGATTCAGCTGTTACAATTGAAGAATACGCAGCTGTTACAATTGAAGAATACACAGCTGTTACAACTGAAGAATACGCAGCTGCTACACCTGAAGAATACGCAGCTGTTACAACTGAGGTAAGGAACGCAGGAACGAACGAAGAAGAGGATACAGAAGAAAAGATGAATAACAGACATGAGGACGAAGAGGAAGAAGCAGTGGTACAATACCATCATGAAAATAATTCCCTGCCAGAAGAAACTATTGCTACATTACAATTTCCAATACAACAGCTAGAAGGGACAGCTCCTATGAAAAACATCTCACCATCGGTGTTGCCTCGCTTCCATGGCAGGGCGGCAGAAGATCCAGACGAATTCCTTTTTGAATTCAATATCCTCTGTCGCAGCTATGATTATGTCACAGATGCCCAAAAGCTGAAGCTTTTTCCTGCCACCCTGAAGGACAATGCATTACGATGGTTCATGAGCCTTGGGGGAGGAACTGTTGCTAATTGGAATAAGATGAAGCAAGTATTCCTGGAAAAATATCAAGAATATTGCAACACCAGGGACAAAAGAGAGGAATTATTCAAGATGGTGCAGAAGGAGGATGAAAGTTTGGAGGATTTTGTAGAGAGGCTGTTGTACAATGTGCAGAGAGCTGGGCAAACGAACATGGGGCTAGATGTGCTCAAGATAATCCTGCTTCGAGGGATCAGGGATGATTGTTTAGACATGTTAAATCTGCTAGGAAAGGGAGATATCTCTAAAGAACCTTTTGAGACAATTGTGGAATTATGTAAGAGATACTCCAGGGATCTTCTAGGCATAACAAGCGGGACAAACGAGATAAGCTGGAACGTGATGTCTTCGACAGAACTCAGAAGTCATCCAATGGGGGAGCTACACGTGCAGAGATAGGCAATCTTCTTGAAAATTTTAAAACAGAAATGATGAGCTCTATCTCTTCGGAGATTGATGTCCTGAAGGCCAAGCAAAGACAGGCAGTGGAGGATCTCACACTTGGTGTGTTCTGTCCCCGATGTAGAAAGACTCATCCACTGAAAGAATGCCCTCTTGACAAAATACAAGTATGTCAGCTGTGCGAGATGAACCATGATATGAAAGAATGTCCCACACTTCCTCAAATGAAGGCGGTTCTGCAGGAATCAACTCCAGAAGTGGAATCAGCCTATTTCATTGCACAAAAGAAACCCTGGAAGCCTCGAAATCAAGGTATGTCTCCAGATTCATTTCCATTTTTGAATAATTTGAACAATTGGAATAATAACATGCAAAATATGAATACACAATTCCCTTCAAATTATGCTCAGTGGAATCCTTCTCAACCTGCAGTACAAAGTTATAACTCATGGAGTCCTTGGACACAGCCACCACATCAACCTACGTCATGGTCTCCTGGATGGAGGAACTTCCATCCTGGGAACCAGTTTCCTCAACCACCTCCACCTCAGCAGTTACCATATTCTCCTCCATATCCTCAATTTCATCAATATCCTCAATACCCACCTCAGCAGTCGCAGCTGCAGCTGTAGAATAATCCTGTTCCTAATATACCAATACGGCCTCAGCTGCCTGCCCAACCTAATCCTAACCCAAATAATAAAACAGTCCATCAATTGGAATCTCTCAATATGCCGGCCTACTCTCTCTCCCCTGTACCTTGTAATGATATTCGCCTACGATCTGGGAAGATAATAGAACGTGTAATTTCAGAAGATATTCCACCTTCTGTGCATGACAAAGGAGAGAGTTCCCAGCATCCATTTGATCCGGTTCCTATCACTGAAGGTGCTGAGCATCCCTCAGATGGGACGATTGAAACATTAAACGATAAATCAGATAATACGTAGCCTACCCAGCTGGTAAGGAAACCACCATACCTTGAGAGACTAATGCTGCCAAAAATAGGGGGGCAACCTCAGTTCAATCTCCTAGGAGAGTTGAAGAATCTTTATGTTAAGATCCCCCTTTTGCAAGCTCTTCAAGACATACCTATTTATGCTAGAACTGTTCGGGACCTGTGCACTAAAAGACCAGGAAGGAAGCCCAGAGATCCTCCCACTGTTCATGTCATAGGGAATTTATCTGCTTTAATGACAGGAAAAACCCCTGTGACCAAGTATGACGACCCTGGCAATCCTACTGTCACTGTACACATAGGACAGACGCAGATACCCAACGTGCTAGTAGATTTAGGAGCAACGATCAATGTTATAACAATTGAGACTATAAAGAAGCTTGGATTCACCAATATTAGACCGACCCCTACCATTTTAGAATTGGCAGACAGATCCACCATCAGACCCGAAGGGATTCTGGACGATCTTGTCATCTTAGTAGACTCATGAGAATACCCTGCCGACTTTCTGGTATTACAACCAAAATCACAGCTGGGGGGACACCCATTGATCCTGGGGAGGCCTTGGTTGGCTACAGCTGATGCTTGCATCAGCTGTCGATCGGGGTCCATGACTATATCTGATGGTATGGAAACCAAAAACCTCACCCTGTATCCTCCAGCACGGCCGAGTCTAGAAACTGAAACTTCCCTTTGGATAGAACAGGAAGAGGAGGAGGATGTTCAGCCATTATTAACAATAGGGAAGGCCCTAACTTTCAAGAACGAAATAGAAGACGATGCCATTAGTAATTTCATTAGCGAACCTGCTTCAGTGGATAAAGAAGTTTATCAACTCCTAAACATTACCCTTGGTAAGGAAGAACAAGAACAACTTACGGAGGAAGCACTAGTCGATGACGCAAACATAATCCCAGTTTTGAAAAACTTGAGAAGCATTCCTATTGAGGTAGAGCCTGGAAGAACTTTGAACATCAACCCTGGTCTCTCCTCAGAAGAACAGATGTGCCTAACCAATCTCTTGAAGGAACGTAAGGGGGCATTCGCCTGGGAGTATACAGACATGAAGGGTATCCCTTCCAATCTGTGCACTCATCATATTTATATTAAAAACGACTCCCAGCTTGTATGTCAACCCCAATGACGCATGAACCCCAATCCAAGGGATATAGTGAAGGAGGAAATCCAGAAACTTTTGGAAGCAGGATTTATCTATCCTATTTCAGATAGTGAGTGGGTTTCCCCACTTGTAATTGTGCCCAAGAAAAATGGTAAATGGAGAGTCTGTGTTGATTATAGGGAGCTGAACAAAGCTACACAAAAGGATCATTTTCCTCTACCCTTTATTGACCAAGTACTTGATACCCTATCAGGGAAGAAGTTCTTCTCCTTCTTGGATGGGTTCAGTGGGTACAATCAAATTCATATTGCTCCGGAGGATCAGGATAAGACCACCTTCACTTGCCCCTGGGGAACGTTTGCCTACAGGGTGCTCCCTTTGGCTTGTGCAATGCACCTGCAACGTTCCAAAGAGCTGTAATTGGCATATTTTTTGAATTGGTTAATGATAGTATGGAAGTCTTTATGGATGATATTCTCCCTATGGAAAGGATTTTGAGGAAGCACTGGAAAATTTAAAGAAAGTTTTAATTCGCTGTGAACAGGCTCGCCTCTCATTAAGCACTGAAAAATGCCATATGATTATGAGTGAGGGGGTGGTATTAGGACATTTCATCTCTACCGATGGTATTCAAGTGGATCCTTCCAAAATTAAGGTGATAAAAAATATACCAACTCCTTCAACTCAGAAAGAGGTGCGAAGTTTTCTGGGACATGCTGGATATTACAGGAGATTTATAGAAAACTTCTCCAAACTTGCTTCTCCTTTGTTTTCATTGTTAATGAAGGACGCACAGTTTGTGTGGAGTACAGCATGCCAGACAGCATTTGATAAGCTTAAAGAGAAGCTGTCCACAGCCCCTATTCTAAGGGGACCTAATTGGACCATACCTTTCCACATTTCTTCAGATGCTTCTGATACTGCCATTGGAGCAGTACTAGGACAGCAGGATGGTCAAGTACCTTATGCCATCTATTATGTTAGTAAAAACTTAGCCCCTGCTGAACTAAACTATACTGTCACTGAAAAAGAATTCCTAGCTATTGTTTATTCTATTAATAAGTTTTGACATTACATTACTGGGTATCCTACATTTGTGCACACTGACCACTCTGCCATTAAGTATTTGATGAACAAACCTGTCACCAATGCCAGAGTAACCAGGTGGCTATTATTATTATAGGAATTTGATATTACCATTATAGATAAACCTGGAAAAGAAAATGTTGTTGCTGATTTTTTATCACGATTTACTAACAGTGATGACAGTTCGCCTGTTGAGGATTCTTTTCCAGATGAACATCTATTCGCACTCTCAGCTCATTCACCCTGGTATGCAGACGTTGCTAATTATTTGGTTGCAGGAAATCTTCTGCCACATATGTCTAAACGAGAGAAAAGAAAAATTATCCAGCAAAGTGCCAGGTATTGTTGGCTCAATGGTCATCTCTTTTACACAGGGCCCGATCTTGAGATTAGGATATGTGTAAGGGAAGATGAGATCTTTCATATACTGAAGGCCTGTCATGATGAACCTTGTGGAGGACACTTTGCAGATAGAAGAACATGGCATAAAGCACTGCGGATGGGCTACTATTGGCCGACACTGTTCAGGGACGCTAAAAGATATGTTTAGACCTGTGACAGTTGCCAAAGGATGGGCCAACCTAATAAGACAGATCAGATGCCTTTACAGCCCCAAGTGGTACTAGAACCGTTTGATAGATGGGCATTGGACTTTGTTGGCCCTATCAACCCTCCTTCCAGACAGAAGGTTTACATTCTGGTGTGTACAGATTACATGACCAAGTGGGTAGAAGCTATAGCTTTGGCTAAGGCTAATGACCAGGCGGTGATTGATTTTCTGTACAGTGAAATATTTACCCGCTTTGGGGTACCAAAGGAAGTAGTTACCGATGGGGGACCGCAATTCATCTCACACCAATTTGAATCCTTGCTCCAGAAGTATCATGTGCAGCATAGGATAGCTTCACCTTATCACCCCCAGGCCAATGGTCAGGTGGAAAGTACTAATAAAGTTATTGAAGCAATCCTTACTAAAACAGTTAAAAGCCATCGAAGGGATTGGGCTGACAGGCTTCCAGAAGCACTGTGGGTATATCGCACAACTTGGCGCAACACCACAGGGTTTTCTCCCTATGATTTGGTGTATGGAAAGAGTGCCATCTTTCCAATTGAATTTGAGATCAAGACCCTAAAAACAGCCACCGAAATGAATCTGGATGTAACAGAAGCCCAGAAGAGAAGATTGAATCAATTAAATGAACTAGATGAGAAACGGTTAGCTGCAGTAGACCAGACTGTGCTGCTTCAGCAACAGAGATCTAACTAGCATGACCAATTCATCAAAAAGAAAATCTTCCGTGAAGGAGACTGGGCATTATTATACAACTCCAGATTCAAGAAGGATTTTAAAGGAAAATTACGCACAAGATGGCTGGGTCCATATTTGGTCGACAGGGTATTTGACAACGGCACTGTTCGCCTGGTGACCATTGATGAAAACCGTATACCATTACTTGCTAACGGCCACAGACTGCGACTGTATCGTAAGACCATTTCGAAAGATGCATTCATTTCACAAATTGCTGCCGATCCAGATTATCAGTTGGCACCAGAGCAGGAACTTTTCTCTGCCTTTGCCAAACCTTAAACTGAAAATCGTATTTGCTGTACATAAATAATTTCCTGCTGTAGTGTATAACTGTTGTTTTTTTTTCCCTCTTTGCATTTGATCTTTTTTTTTGCTGTCATTTTTCAAAAATTTTCAGGGAAGCGCCAAGAGAACGACCAGTTTGGGCCCGTTAAACGAAAATCTCCCTGTGCCGGTTTTGCTTTAAAAAAAAAAAAAAAATTTCGGCAGCTGCAACATTTTTTCCGGCAGCTGCAACATCTTTTCTGGCGGCTGTATATATTTTCCGGCAGCTATATATCTTTTTCCGGCAACCACATTACCCTTTTCCCCAGCAGCCGTAAAATCCTTTTTCTCGCTCGCCGTCAATCTTTTCTCGCGGCTGCAACATCGGCGGCTGCAACATCGGCAGCTGTAACATTTTTTTTCCGCAGCTGCCACCCTCATTTCCCAGCGGCTGCCACCTCATTTACCAGCCACTGCCACATCATTTCCTCGCAGCCGTAACCGTTTTCCCCGCAGCTACAACATCGGCAGCTGCAACATCTTTTTCCGCATCTGCCACCCTCATTTCCCCGCGGCTGCCATCTCATTTCCCAGCGACTGCCACCTCATTTCCAGCAGCCGTAATATCTTTTTTTCCGTCGGCCGTCAATCCTTCCTGGCAGCTGCAACATCGGCGGCTGCAACATCGGTAGCTGCAACATTTTTTTTTCCGCAGCTGCCACCTCAATTCCCAGCACCTGCGTTATTGTTTTCCGTCGACCGTAAAATCCTTTCTCTCGGCAACTGTAAATCATCCCCGGCAGTCGCAACTTCAATCCAGCGGCTACAACATCACGTCACAGCGCTGCAACAACTTTTCCCACCAGCTGTAATCTTTCCCGCCACCATAAAACTTTTCTGTGACAGCTATAATTTTCCCCGATACTGTAAATTCTTTTTTCGGCTGCCGTGAATTATTTTCCGGTGGCTGCAACTTCTTTCCTGGTGGCTGCAACATATTTTTTTTGACGACTGCAACATCTTTTTCGTCGGCCGTGCTATCATTTTTTTTGGAAACTTGCAGTGGTAACTCCCGTGTTAACAGAAGAATTGTTTCAAACATGCTAATCATGGTGCTGATTTACTTCAGTCGTGCCCGCGAACTCATCATTCCGACCCCGAGGAAGCGATGGTTTGTGTTTCACCGGCGGAAGAAATTATTGCCTTATCCGAGTCATCATGATCACACATCTGACTGTGCACGAATTCGGCTCCGTGACGTCACCAACTGCATGCTCCACCATTTTCCGCAGCTTTTCGATGCACAGTTTTATGAGATATGGCTTTCATTTATCACGTGATTAAGCATTGATATCATTTAAACGATATTGGTCGTACCTTCACTCGTACCACCATTATACCTAATTAAACCTTTCCCTCGTAAGACGTAAACGCTAATAACTGCCACCTTCCCCAATTCGGCATGAAAATTTCAAACACTATTCTGTGCTCAACTTTCCAAATTTGGCCATTCTCTCAACGTTTCCGCTCAGCGATTCGTGCATCCTCTGTGGTGCAACTTCCATTCTGGGGTCCTGTAATCAGTGGAATAGCAACTTCAGCTTGCAGCCAGCACCATGGGGATTCCAGTTCACCATGAACCTTTCAATACTCGGGAACTCAGACGGAATCCTCAAGTTCTTGCCATTTTTCAAGCTGCTGGCTGGGTCGAATTCTTTGAGCGATTGGACGGATTCGATTGGGACGCAGCCCTGCAATTTGCCTTGAATCTTACCAAAACTCACTCCACGGTGTGGGGGCTGTGTATAGACGTCTCCGAGGTCATTATATCCGAGGTTACAGCCATCTCGATGGTGGGAAAACCATGGTTTAACCGACGAGTCCCTGCAACGGTTGCACGAGAAGAATTTTTACTTCCAGGGGAGCAAGTTGAAGCATCCAGGAGAGGGATTGCACAAAACTCACTACTGCGGCCATGGGACCAGGTTGTTGTCTTCCTCAAGAAATACATTACTTGTGAAGGTAGATATCAAACTGTGTATAACTCTGAACTTCCTTTGCTTTCTCATCTCCGCCATGGCATTTTATTGAACATTCCATTCTATTTACTGCACGATTTGCGTCATATGGCGAGATTTGTTCAGTCTGCGAAGCACCCACTTTCCTCTCTCACCCACCATGGCCTTATCAAGTTAATGATTGTAAGTACCCTTGCCCAACATAATATAGCTTGGGGAACAATTTATAACCCGACCACAGCAACCTGTTCCCTTGAGGGTCATCCCATTACAGCAATTACAGGTTCCACCACAACAGGAGGACCGGAGTTCCTCCAGTGAAGTTGGGGGGAGGGATGAAATGGGAGAAGAACAGCAATCGGGGGCATAGGCAGGACCATCCGGGGTGGGTGAAACTACAGTAGAAGAACAACAACCAGGGGCACAAGCTGGGCCATCTGGGGAGGATGAACCCATATTAGAGGAAGAACAACCAGGGGCACAATCAGAGCCATGTGGGAGAGATGAATCTCCAGCACAAGCAGAACCTGTGGGGGATGACACTGCATTTGAAGGAGAGCAAGGGGAAGCACAAACAGGGCCATTAGGTGACAGTGTAGATGAAACCTTTGTGGAAAACCTAGATAACAGGACAACTCCGATAGCAGAAGGTGAAATTGGAGCAGCATCAAATGCTGCGACAATGGAACCTGAAGATGACGGAGCTAGGGCAATGGAAGAAGACATTGAGCTGGTAACAATTGAGTCTTCACCTGAGTGGGTAGGAGGAGGAGTTGTGATTGAAGAATAACAACATGAGGGGCAAAGAAATATTCCTTTGACCTCAGTTTTGGCTCCCTATATCCCAGCTCCACAGCAGGAAACACCACAAAAGGAAAAATCACAAAAGAAAATGCCACAGAATAAGAGAAAGAGAGCCACCAATGAATATGACCTAATAGCACCAATCAGAAAGAAACGAACTCGATCTGCCACAGCAGCAGAGGCAGCTAGGAAAAGATGGACAACCTTGGAGACATAGGTTGAGCCCCCAATCCTTGTACCAAGACCGGTGGATGCTCCACAAAGGCTAGTGGAGGAAGAACCTGGAATTGAAGGACTTCTGTATGAGAATGCAATGCTGAAAGAGGACCTCCAAGTACTTAGAAGGGAGCTGGAAACTTGGAAGGAAACCTGCAGAAAGCAGGGTGAAAGAAAAATGTACACACTAATAGAGGCTGCAGACCAAGTGGAGGAATCAGTTTCTGCTGGAGCTGGAGAAAAGGATGAGCGAATACTCTGCCCCACCTGTGGAGAAATCTTTGAGGAAGCAGGCCATAAAATTCTACTTAGCACTTATTCAACACAACAGCCTGTGCCCACAGTGGGGAAAGCAGTGGAAAAAGAAGGTGCTGCCACACAAGAACCAACACTTTTAAACATCCTTGCTGCAGCTGCCACTTCCCATGATGCAAAAATTATGGAACAGGTAGGAGAAGAACATGGGATGGAAAACGCTCTGGAGATTAATAAGGAATGTATGGTAACCCCAGAATGTTTCCACGATACAGAGATTATAGAGCAGATGGGAGAAGAACTTGGAATGAAGGATGCGCTGGAGCTTATAAAGGAATATGATGAAACCCCAGAATGCTCCCAGGACACAGAAATTTTAGAAGAAGAGATACAAAGGCAGGACAGTGATAAATTGGAACAGGAAGTTGCAACACAAGAACTAGGAAACCTGAATATACTTGTCCAATCTGCCAAACAGATGGGGGAAGAACCTGGGACAGAGGAGATTCTGGAGTTTAATGATGAACTCTGGGTTGTAACCCCAAAGGACTCCCATGACACAGAACTCATAGGAGAAGAGTTGCAGCAAAAGAAGGATGAAGAGGTAAGCCAGGATGTTGCTACACAAGAACCAACACCCTTGGAAGCTGCAGCAGGAACTCCTGAATTGCAATTATAAGATAACCCTGGAGTGGATATCATTCCCGATATACAGTGGAGTGAAGATGAACAGGTACATACACCATGCTCAGGTGACACCGAAATCCTGGAGGAAGGGTTGCACGATGAGAAGGATATCCTATCTCAGCAGCAGAAGGACAAAGAAGATGCTGCTACACAAGAACCAGTGTCTCCAAAATCAATAAAGGTAGCTGCTGAAGAGGGTTTAAAGGATGTTGTTGTTACACAAGAACCAACAACTCTCTTGTTAAAACTAGATGCGCTGGAAGACACTGTCCCACAAGAACCAGTGCTTCCACCTCCTAGAGATGTCATTGAGTTGGATTCAGATTGAGGATTTCCTTTCAACTCCCCCAGGCACAGCATAATGAGACTGCAAGAAGATTCCCACTACACCAATTGCATTCCCAGATACCAGCAAGTAGCAGTGGAAGGGAAACAGTGAGGTTGGAAGATACTGGGTTACTCACAGAGGCCTTTCAAAAGATAGATAAGGTGCTTGAGTTTCCTACACTTCTTCCTCTCTCCTTGGATAGAGCTCAGTACACGATTCAGATGCAGGTTGTTGCATGAGGACATGCAACAGGGTAGTTGGGGGGAGATGTTGAGCCCAGAATTGGCCCTTTTTAGTCATCATTATTCATCTTTCCTGCCCCTGTCCTATACCATTTATCATGGAAATTAGACCTATTGTACTTACCTTATTCCCCAAATTACCAAGGTATGGCTGATCATTGTTTTATTTTATTAATGCTTATGATTGTGATAATTAAAGCTGTGCATCTCTCAAATTGTGCTAACATGTTGCGATTTATGAAGGTAGTTGAGACAAATGGATTGCAGGAAGATTGGGGCTGAACAAGTCATTAAGAAAGGGATGTTTGTTGCTTGTAGAAGGATCCTTGGGGCTCGAATAATCAATCAAAGCATAGCCATGACAGGGCAGCTGTAACAGAATTCGCTATCTTAAGTATGTTGCTGCACGAGTCTAGCGGTGAGCTAGAAGGACCGCCAATCTTGGGTCAATTAATAACTCTCTCATATTTGGATGTTTCTGTTCTGCCATGTATTGTAACAACTAGATTATTGAGGGCACCTGAAGATCAGAGATCTTCATGGCTGCCCAATTATAGGATTAGATGTTATGATTTGTATGTATAAATAGGGGGAGTTGCCTCGACTCAGGGGTTGAACAGCAAACAATTAATTCAATTATATTAGCAGCCGAGCAAAACTGTGTACTCATTCTTCTGTTAATATAAGGGGTTACTTCTGAGCTAGAGAGTGTGTTGTTCAACCAACGTCTCTGTGTGAAGACTGGGCCCGTCTTCCACAGAGATTGCTGAGTTAAAATAGGATTTTATCTTTCTTGTTGTGTGATGCTTTGTTCTTTCCCTTGTACGCAGCAACAATATTTATTGTGTGGATTTTCAGTGAAAGATTATATTTCTGTGAGATTGGTGAATGGTGTAGAATAACAGTCGACTGAGTAAGGTTTGATTTATGCATTTCAATTGCTGTTATACGCAGCCGTGTTCATCTTACAGCTAAGTCGTGATCCCATGAGTCTTTACAATTTATCTTTCCTGTTGTGTGTTGCTTGATTTCCATTCTGCAATTCAATTTCTTAGAATAGTTAACTCAATCTTTTGCAATTGGATTTCTAGATTAATGTTCAGTTTATGCTTTATGATTTCCAGATTGATTAGATTAGACAAGTGATTGTTCTAGAATACGAATGAGATTTCTTTTCTGCAATTGTTGATTAGATCTGATACCATTTCTTATTGATGCATGATAGAGAAGAACTGAAGTAAAGTAGTTAGAAGGCAATTGGGATTGCATAGATTCTTGGGATGAACATGGATGATAGAAGATAAAAGTATTCACTTCTAATGGTTTGGTGTTTAAGCATATATTGTGTACTTATCCTTTGAAATAAAAAGACTTTCTCGGGTTGACAATAAATTTCATATGCTCTGTGTGTTTGGTAACAATTTATCTGCATATAGAGTGCTTGACAATAATAATAATATAATATAAATAAATAAAAATGATAAATAGTAAAGAAAAAATAATGTACAATTGTGAAAATCAGATCTATGGTGTAGTTGGACTTGAACTCGACCTAAAAACCAGGTGTCTAGCAGGAAAATTTCAAAAGTTGTTTTCCAGAATTTCATAGTTATCACAAGATATTTGAGATCTTGTAAACATATCCATATTTTCTAGTTTTTAGATTTTTAGAGTTAATTTCCAGAAAGTGTTAGCAAATAATATGAGTCAACCTCCAAAAGTTGGCACTCTTTAAGATCAAGTTGCAGGAGGATTGATTACATGATTTCAAAATATGTAGAAGACTAGAGTTTAGAGTTGGAAAGTTGTACCAGAGTTCCAATACATACTGTTCATATTTCAAGAATTGACAAGATTAAAAAGATTAGAACCAAACCTTATTCAATAGACACTTCCAACAACGTTTCAACAAGACTCCAAGCAAAAGAAGTTTAGCCTTAGATTTAGGTATGATGAAAGGTAATGATTTTTACTCTTTTAATTATGCAAATAATCATGGATTCCATAAATGACCTAAATTACCATGCTCAATTGGTGCCTAAATTAAAAATTCCTAACATAAATTTCATACCCATTAAAGAACATTATCTTTGTATTGTCATATGCCTTCATATCTGAAGATGGTGTCCTATCCTTTACATAATCACTACACCGTTAATGCCATGAACCTATCCAGTCAATGAATGACACCTTGATAGCCCATTATCTCATCCTGACTTGGAAAGATTATGTGTATAACTCAATAAGTGTTATTAAATCATTCCATTTTTTAATTGGAATGATGCTAAAGTACTATCAAATTCATCATTGAACCTTGTCTTCATTTCTCCTACAACTTAACCCACCACATTCATCACCTTTCCCTATTACCCTGTGTTGTGTGAAGAAAGTCAATTATAGTTGAGTAGGAAAAATGTAACGAACATTCTTCATCTCGATTGGGAAAAGAAAAAAAATAATAGAAAAAAGGCAAGAACCATAGAATTTGGATTTATTCAATGAAGATCTTATTGGAATGTGTAATTTTACTAATTACATGTGTAATGATGTCTAGTTGATCTCGTAAGATGCCATAAGTAGCATTGGAAGGAAAAATCAAACAAATTAACAATACTATTATAAAATTGAGTTATCCCACATGCATAATAGATGAAAATACTCCTTTTACCATTCATTATATAAAGAGTTGTAAAATCATTTATCCCACCTATAAAAGATGGGATGTTATTCTTCCATACCTCTTGGTATATTTTTATAGAGGCGAGAGAGATCCTTTGGGCATGTTAAGCATATGTCAAGCATATAATTGTACATCAAGTATTATGTTGTGATTATCTTTGTAATACTCTGGGATAGC
The DNA here is from genome assembly GCA_027924585.1 of Larix kaempferi. Classification (NCBI taxonomy): domain Eukaryota; kingdom Viridiplantae; phylum Streptophyta; class Pinopsida; order Pinales; family Pinaceae; genus Larix; species Larix kaempferi. Next base: position 1,807,340 of record BSBM01000674.1, on the reverse strand, counting down.
ATATGTGGAGTGGCACTCAAAGTGTAATGATGGATATATTTTGAGGAATAAGAAGATTTTTCCCTTCACATGGATGTTTCCCGATTTGGGGTTTTACCAAGTATATATGGTGTTCTCTTGTCTATTCTCTTATCTCCATTTCTGTTCATGTTATTTGTTGTTTGATTAGATAGAAGACGATCATTTCTCATGCTTTGCATGTTTTGTATTGTTGTATGTTTTTATCATATTCTCAATATTCTAATAGATCCAACAAGCAAGGAGATATTTTAGCATGCAAGGTGGTTTGGATTCTTAAAAAATCTAAGGGGATAAAATGAGGAAGTAACTTTATCATTTGCATGGAGCCATGATGGAGCCTGTGCAAAATATGGGTGGTTTGTTGGTATCGATTTTTGAAGCCTCCATAGCACTTTCTATAGGTTTACCAAGATCTAGTGAAAAGTAATTCAAAAATAAGAAGTTGAAGGTTGGTTCTTGGAATCAATTCATGAGAAAAGGATATCCAAATCTAATTTGGTAAATGGGAGCATAGAGAAGGTAAATGATAGAAAATTGTTCCAATATTGCATTCTTGATTCAAAATACACCCCCTGTGAGGGAAGATACAATTTTGTTTACATCTATCATATATAATTGCTTCTACACCTTAAGGAAGGATATTTGATAAATATTCCTTATTTCATGTAGAAGAGATTATAAAAGATGGTTTTTTTATACAAAGGAACCCAGAGAACATAGGTAATAACCTATGCCCTCATGGTTTAAAACAATTAATTGTATGAACAGAGCTTGAAAAGAATAATATAGCATGGGAGCAATTTTTATTAGAGAGATGGTTTCAATATGAGGCCATTATAAGAAACCCCAAAGCTTGTGAATCAAACCCTACATCTCAATAAAATGAACATTCCAGTCCATGAGAGGGTTCCAAAAGAATTAAGAAGTGCATAATGCCACCATCCTCCAGGGGATCCATTATAAAAATAAGGGTTACAAGAAGCATGAGCAAGGAATTCAAAAAAGGGGAATGTAGTGTAGAACATAGTCGAGGAATGGGTATACTATAGGGAGTGGTATTTGAGAAACCTCCTTATGGGTCATGGACTATATTTTCAAAAAATGAGTCCACAAAACCTACACAAATAGAAGAAGCCCATCGTGATTTGTCTAAATTAGAACTGGATGCTTTTGAACTAGAATCCTTTAGACATGTAATTTCAAATCTTGAAATTGAATAAGAAGAGCTTGCAAAAAAAGGTAATTCCTAAAAATATTGTTTCTTTATTACATAAGAAAAATAATAAAATTAAGAAATTGAAGAGGCAAATTGAAAAATTAGAAGTTTTGGATAGATATGTTAAGTCTAAAATTGAGTGTCTCAAGAATCAAGGGAAGAAATTGAGAGAACAAAATTAAACAATTAAACACAACTCCAACTTCTTAGAATATGCAAAAGTTTGGTATAAGTAGAAAAAGAGAATTAAACACTAGAATAGACTATTGAAAATCAAATTAATCATGCATAAATGTAATAATGTAAATCCTAAAACTATATTGGACCTTTTAGTTGTAGTTGAAGAGGTAGAATCTTCTCTTGCACCTAATTTTATACCTATAGAATTGAATGAGGAGAGCATGAAGTACATTCGGGAGTTCATGAATCAAATCTATATGACATCCTTACCAATACTTTGGCTATAGCATATGTCCAACTTAATCTTTTCCAATGGGAAGGGAAGGAAGAGATGTATGAATTGGGATTGATATACAAAGAGCAATGCAAATATGAAATACAAAGAATGTAGGAATAGTGGGTATCCCAACACTTGGAAACATAGAAGAGATGGAAATAAAAAATACAAAGAATCCAACAACAACTAAGGGTGAAAGAACATGAAGTCCAGAAAAATAGGTGGACCTGCATTAGAGGTTCTTTCTTGTAGGTTCCCTGCAAGGGCTTATTTGTCTACCTACATGATCAATGGAAATAATTAAGGATCAAGTGGATGACTATAGGAAAGCAACACAAAGTTCACAAAATTTATGACTTAATTAGAATGTATTCCCATTCCTCTAACAATGAAAAAAATATTTTATGTGAGTTATATCAGTTTAATTTCTTTCTACAAGAAGAAACAAGGTGGAACCACAATCGTATAGTTGGGGATGCCCAACTTAGGGACTTTTCCTCTTTTGTACAAAACCAAGTTAAGTGGGAAAGAAACATGGATCTCTATGAGCAATGTGGAAAATTTTTAGGGACAATAGTTAGAAGTGATCATGGGATACTTGAGGAGGTTATTAAAAATAATCATGATTTCTTGTATGATTATGGTAGTAAAGGTATTCATAAGAAACTAGAGGTTGGCCATCCATAATTGTAATGATCATACCATGGATGTTGTAGTATCTTTCCAAGAGAGATGGAAACTACTAGCAAAGATGCTACAACATCCCCTAGTTGATCCCTTGTTCTTTCTGGCTCATCCCCTATTCTTTTCGGCGCCTATAACTCAGTCTGATTTGTATATGAATTCTTTGAGAATAACCATAACTAGGTGAGGTGGATTGGGATTAATTCCATTTCTTACTATTGTGGTGTGCTAGGAAGGTCTTCAAAATTGTTAGAACAGTAATCCACACTTAGTACCATAATCCATAAATTTTTATTGCCCATGTGCTTAATTAAACCATGTTTTGGATTAAGTGACTATAGTTGGTCAAATACCCACTTTTGAGAGTGTTCACACCCACTTCCAAGCAAACCAGTTCACCCAGCCTCCAGTTTTGTCCACAAGTGCGCCCTCATTAATTGCTAGAGTGCCCTCTCTCCTTGTTTTGGGGAATTTTAGTTGACCAAGGGCGCTAGGGTGGATTTTTGCCCATTTTTGGCTAGATTTGGAGCATTTAATGCTCCCTTGGGCCCCCAAACCTCCTCTACTTGATCACCCACGCCTTCCTTGAGCTCATTAATGACCCAGCATGCTTCAGCCACCTCCACACTAGAATTCATGGCTGTTTGGGGTGATTGGGATTGAGTTGGACCCACCTAGGGGGGATTGAGGCCAATTTGGCATTGATGACTTGTACACTCAGCTTGAGCCACCTAATGCTCTCGATTTTCTCATGTATGTAATAAAAACCTGTTACTAACATTTTCACATGTTAGACAGTCAGTTAATCAAAGATTTGAGCATACATTGTGTGTAAAATTATCATCTTTTTCAAGTTTTTCCAATGTTTTTGCAAATTAATTCGATTTTGTGAGGTTCTCCATAGCTCCTAGATCTTCTGTGATCAAAATAATCACATGGTATCAGATCCATCGTGGAGTTAGTGAGTTGCAGGCCAATATTGAGCATTGAACTGCATTCTAGAGAGGATTTCCAGATAAAAATTGAGTGTTTTTTGCAGGTGTTTCAGTAGTTTTCTCATCATGAACGCAGCAGTCATGGAAGCAAACCAAATGTTGCTCACACCCTTAAATTTTTTCGATTGGAAGGCTGAGATGGTCATCAAGCTGAGATCTAAGGGTCTCTATAGAGTGACCATGGGCACAGAAGTGGAGCCAAATTCTGCTGTGGAGAAAGCAAAGTACTACAATCGACTTGATGAAGCTTATGGATTGCTATGCCTGAGCATTTCAAGGGAACTCTTGTTTCATACAGACAGTTTGACAACTCCCAATGAAGTATGGGTGAAGCTAGAATCACTCTTTGGGAAAACTGATGAACTGAGAGGCCACCAGCTTGAAAACAAGCTCATTAGCTTGAGCCCAGCGCATTTTGAAACCATCCAGGAGTTCTTCACGAAATTCAAGTCACTGGTGCTTCAACTGCAACAATGTGGAATTGTTAAGAAGGAGGAACAACTGATTCTGTCCATCCTTTCGAAGCTAGGCCCAGAGTTTTCAGTATTTGTTAGCACATTTCACTCAGCCAAAATGACCCTTCGAAATTGGCAAATGCCATCACTAGCTACCTTCATGGAGTGTCTCACTCAGGAGCAGGATAAACTAGTTCAGATGGGCACCATAAAATCAAAGGACCAAGCATTGGCAATGGGTGTTTCAAATGCAAGCAAAGGAAAGCAGAAAGCCAAGAATTCGAAGCAGCAAGAGAAGAGGAAGTTTGACAAGACCAAGTCTGCAGATGGGGGTTCGAATCTGTCAAAGGAGAAGGACAAGAAGGGAAAGGAAAAGAACAAATGCACCTATTGTCATAGGGGATGGCATCCAGAGAGCTCATGTATGAAGAAAACCATTGACTCAATGGCGCAGCTACTGGAGAAGAACAACATCCCAGTCCCTGAGGGCGCAAGGAAGAAGGAGAGCACCTTAAACCCTGACAATAAGGAGAAGTGTCATGCTTTGGTAGCAAGTACTTCGAATCCCTCATCCTTTATCATTGACTCAGGAGCTTCCAGACATATGGTTTCATCCAGAGAGCTCTTCTCCTCTATGCATTCGAATGGTGGCCCAACAGTTCGAATGGGAGATGATTCAGAAATCTAGACCAAAGGGATTGGTAGGATTGACATGGAGCATGGCTATTTCAGTAATGTGCTCTATGTACCTTCATTGGCTGCAAATTTGCTATCAGTCTATCAAATGACCCATACAGGAGAATCCAAGAGAGTGACATTTACTCCAGATTTGGTAGAAATCTCAGAAATCTCCTCAAATCAAGTTGTGGCTGTAGGGTATGCAGATCATGATGAGAGAATGTACAAATTCTCAAATTTCATTCCAAATTCTAGTGACCATGCTCTTGTCTCTCATGCCAACGAGACCTCCAAGTTGTGGCATGAAAGATTTGGCCACATGAACTACAAATACCTCCAGACACTGCACAAGGACGAGATGGTGGAAGGGCTTCCAGAAATCAAATCATCAAATGGTGCATGCATTGGGTGTGTAGTTGGAAAGCATCCTGAGCGCAGCTATGAGAAGGGAATGGAAAGGAGAGCCACTCAACCACTTGGATTGGTACATTCAGACCTTATTGGTCCTCTTCCCACTCCATCATATGGTGGATCAAGGTATGTACTTACATTCATAGATGACTACTCTCGATTCTGCTGGGTTTACTTCCTTAAATTGAAGTCAGAAGTGTTTGAGAAATTGAAGATTTGGAAAGCCCTAGTGGAGAACCATAGTGGTCATAAGATAAAGATCCTTAGGACTGATAATGGAAAGGAATATGTGAATAATAACATTCAGCACCTTTGTGAGGAATGTGGCATCCAAATGCAACATTCAATCCCCTACACACCTCAGCAAAATGGGTGTGGCAGAGAGGAAAAATAGATCTCTCAAGGAGATGGCTACTTGCATGATTGAAGCTAGGGATCTAAGCCCTAAGCTATGGGCTGAAGCCATCAATTGTGCTGCTCATATTCAGAACAGAGCCTTTCACAAATCAGTCAAAGGAAAAACCCCCTATGAGGCATGGTTTGGCCAAAAACCAAATGTGTCAAATTTCAGGATTTTTGGGGTCTAGAGCATGGGCTCGAATTCCATCAGAAAAAAGGAAGGCTTTGGAGCCACAGAGCAGGGAATGTATCATGGTTGGATATGGTGAGGACACAAAGGGATACAAGCTCTTTGACACATCCACACTTAAAACTTTCATTGAGAGAAGTGTGCAATTCGAAGAAGAACCAATTCCAGATTTTGAGCTTGCACCGAGGGAAAGCTCCTCTCCTCCACACCTTAATGAGATTAGTGATGATTCCACCTCTGATTTTTCTGATATTGCTGAAGATGACATGGCTGAAGATGACATTTCTGTACATGAGTCACCATCAAGGCCCAAGTGGGCTGAAAAAATCATAGAAGCTGCAGGTTGAATTGGCAGGCAATCCCCAAGAGCCTAGGAAGACTAGATCTCAAACAATCAATGCTTCCTTTGCAAATGAAAGTGAACTTGATGATCACTGTTATATGATGATTGGATCTGATCCAACATCATATCAGGAAGCTCATCATGATCCAAGGTGGAGAGCAGCAATGCAAGAAGAATTCCAGTCTCTCCAAGAGAACAAAACATGGGATTTGGTGCCTCTTCCTCCCAAGAGGAAACTTGTGCAATGTAAGTGGATTTTCCGAACCAAACCTGTTGCTGATGGTTCTGATATGAAGTATAAGGCTAGGTTAGTGGCTAAGGGCTACTCACAAATCCATGGTGTGGATTATACAGAGACCTTTGCACCGGTTGCAAAGATGGACTCAATTAGACTAGCTCTAGCCATGGCAGCTAGTAAAGGTTGGGAAGTTCACCACATGGATGTCAAAAGTGCATTCTTGCATGGTGAGATACAGGAAGAGATATATATGCAGCAGCCTGAAGGATTCCAAGAGGATCCCACACTTGTATGCAGGCTGAAGAAGTCACTCTATGGACTCAAGCAAGCCCCCAGGGCTTGGTATGCCAAAATGGATGCTTTTTTGCTCTCAATTGGTTTCTATCGATGCAAGTCTGATCCAAATGTTTATTTGCAGCATTGTGATGATAATTTGCAGGTCATTGTACTGTATGTTGATGATCTCTTAATTACAGGGAGCTGCACCAAACAAATTGGCTCAATTAAAGCTTCTTTGCACAGTGAATTTGCCATGAGCGACCTAGGATTGCTAAGGCAATTTTTGGGCTTGGAAATTGAGCAATCTGAGAGAGGTATATTGCTGAGTCAATCTAAGTATGCTTCAGACCTGTTATTCAAGTTTAAAATGGCTGAATGTAAGGCAGCCAAGTGCCCATTCCTTTCAGGCATAAAACTAGGTGAATTTGAAGACTCTCCATTGGTGGATTGCACACTCTACAGGCAGCTAGTTGGAAGTTTGCTGTACCTTACACATACAAGACCTGATTTGTCTTATGCTGTAAGTGCTGTAGAAAGGTATATGCAGCAGCCACATGAGATCCATTGGAAGGCAGCCAAAAGGATCCTTCATTATGTCCAAGGAACAAAGAGCTTTGGGGTACACTATGCAGCTGGTTCTTCACTTCAACTAGCTGGATTTTCTGATTCCGATTGGGCGGGAGATCCCATCGATAGAAAGTCCACTTCAGGTTTTGTGTTTATGTTTGCTGAAGGTCCCATTTGCTGGTCAAGCAAGAAACAACATACAATTTCTCTTTCATCAGCAGAGGCCGAGTACAGGGCAGCAGTGAATGCAGCCACACAGTGTGTTTGGTTGCAAGGCATTCTTCGGGAGTTTGGTGTTGCTATTGATTCTCCAACCAATATTTGGGTGGATAATCAAAGTGCCATCAAGATATCTACTGATCCAGTACAGAGGCAAAGAACAAAGCACATTGAGATCCACATGCATTACATTCGGGGCTTGGTGCATGACAGGGTGATTTCACTGCAGTATTGCCCATCCACCGAGCAAACTGCAGATATTTTCACCAAGTGCTTTACTGAGAAGACCTTCACTCACTTGAGAGCTTTGCTTGGAGTGAGTGATGGATGGTGATTTCTGCAATTTAATTGCAGGTTCAGCCCCATGTCCATTTTTGAGGGAAGTTTTTATCCCATGAGGTTTTACTTCTTTTCCTCGGTTCATATGGACAAATAAAATTTCTGTTTGTATTGAGGTGACTTGAGCCTTTGTTGCCAAGGCCTCCCACTTATCTTTCATGAGATGTACTAAGTCATGGTTAAGGGGGGGTGTTAGAACAGTAATCCACACTTAGTACCATAATCCATAAATTTTTATTGCCCATGTGCTTAATTAAACCATGTTTTGGATTAAGTGACTATAGTTGGTCAAATACCCACTTTTGAGAGTGTTCACACCCACTTCCAAGCAAACCAGTTCACCCAGCCTCCAGTTTTGTCCACAAGTGCGCCCTCATTAATTGCTGGAGCGCCCTCTCTCCTTGTTTTGGGGAATTTTAGTTGACCAAGGGCGCTAGGGTGGATTTTTGCCCATTTTTGGCTAGATTTGGAGCATTTAATGCTCCCTTGGGCCCCCAAACCTCCTCTACTTGATCACCCATGCCTGCCTTGAGGTCATTAATGACCTAGCATGCTTCAGCCACCTCCACACCAGAATTCGTGGCTGTTTGGGGTGATTGGGATTGAGTTGGACCCACCTAGGGGGGATTGAGGCCAATTTGGCATTGATGACTTGTACACTCAGCTTGAGCCACCTAATGCTCTCGATTTTCTCATGGATGTAATAAAAACCTGTTACGAACATTTTCACATGTTAGACAGTCAGTTAATCAAATATTTGAGCATACATTGTGTGTAAAATTATCATCTTTTTCAAGTTTTTCCACTGTTTTTGCAAATTAATTCGATTTTGTGAGGTTCTCCATAGCTCCTAGATCTTCTGTGATCAAAATACTCACAAAAATTGCTCAACATTGGGATGAATTTGATGACGTGGTAGTATGGATAGAAGTTCACAAGTGCTTAGGATACTGCACATAAGTAGAATTTGGTCAGCTCTCATCCAAGCGGAATAATTTGAATTTGGATTTACCAGAAGAAATTTGATCATTGTTGTGAGGAAATGCAATTTCCTCAACATGGGGGAGATGATGGGCCTCCATTTTGTACCTATTTTGACTGATAATTGTGTTCTTTTTACATCATAAGCCCTTCCCTTTTCACCAAAATTATCTCTTTTTCATCTACTTTCCTATAGTTCTTGCAAGAATTACATCTAAATGGTTTCCTGTATATTATGGCCATATTAACATCAATGCTTATTATTTGCCACTTTTTTTTTAAACAAGAAAATTATATTACGATAGAGCCTTTAGTACATAGATATCAAAATATTAATGGACTATCCTGCGAAAAACTTCTGCAAGGCTACTAGATAGGTATTTTCACAATTATGTAATTTCCACCTACTATCCCCATTAAACATCTTCCCCCTACTGTTACATTAATTCTCTTTCCCCTCCCATTACATATAGAGATCTTCATATCACCTCCAACTACCCCAAAATTGCTAAAAACTAACATACTGTAAAGACATAAAATATTGACTTCCGACATAACTATAAACCGTAAAACATAGCAAAAATAAACCTACAGAAAGATCCCCACAGACAGACTCTTACTCCAATTGATCATTTTGCCACCGGTGGTTGGTGCAGGTGATGCATGGTCCCCGATCACAGACCTCCATGGTCACCATCTTCCTTGGCTTCCGATTGATTCCTCAAACCATGGACAGGGTAGTGTCCCTGACTTCTCCCTGTAGAAGGTACAACTTCTGAACCATAATTCTCTGGAGGGCGGAGCGGAATCCGCAGCTTCATGGCGATGAGGTAAATTTTTTTATCCATAAGCCTATTATCATAGTAATACTCCTTCCAGGCCTTGAATGGTTCAGTGTCGCCCCTCACCTTGTTTTCCATGTCCATCAGGACATGATCCATCAACCCTTTCGTGACCCAATAGGTAGTAATCAGACAGTCATAGGCAGGAAGCCAACCATCCGTCGTACCTGGGTCGTTAACCCAGTCCTCAACTTTTTTTTTTTTTTCCTTGGAAAAAGTCCGTAATTTTATTTCAAAAAGATGATTAAAATTACATTCTGCACATGTAGTAGAATCACAAGGATCCCTACATTTCCACATATTTCTGAACCAAAAAAGAGAAACCCATATAAGCAGAAACAACAGCTTATAAAGAGCTGAACCAAAAACCAGCCTACACGAACCCTGAGCAAGGTGCCACAAAACCCCCGCCAGCCATCAAGAACCCTTGACAATCAAGACGACTTCAGCTTCCATCAGAACCGAAACCCTCAACAGAAGAAACAGTAGATCCAAGTCTGTGGACAAGCACAAAACTCTGGATCTCCCATACCGGCGAACTCAGCCAGCAACTACTGATGAAGAAGACGTTAGGCAGACGCCTCCACTGAATGAAACCACCAAATGTAAGGGCACCGCCCCTCAGGAAACCCACCGGCCTCCAAGAACCCGAATCAATAGAAACCTCAGCAAAAAAAACGGCTGACTGGCGGGAGTAGGCACCAAACCGTAGCCGACCAGCCACCAGGAAGCAAAACCCTGCACAGTTCGAAACCCTTCGCATGTGGAGAGACGGTCGTGCCTCTGTCGAAGCAACCAGAGTAGCCGCAGTCGGAACAGGTCGCCACCACGGGGTAGGCAACGCGCGCTGCCATGGGGTGCACCTCGGGAACCGCCACCGTCATAGAGCCAACTTCGACAAGGTTGCCGCCAGAGCAAAGATCGGGACGCCACCACCGGAAGACCTGCAACAAAACACAGCTATGTACAAAGGAGAATGGGCGGCTGGGCCAAGCCCTGGCCGCCCAGGCAAAACGCAGAGACGACTCTCAAATCAGCTAGGGCACCAAGAAAACTCAATCGCTCCAAGATCCTAATTCTCATCCTACCGTTATCCTTCATCAATCTCCCATCAACCCAGTCCTCAACTTATTCCTTTACTTGCTGAATATTCATGTCCTTCACCCAGTTGCATAATTATTGATCTACCTGGTCTATTTCTTATTTGATCATGGGGGGGGATGTGTTCCTTAAAGAAATGAGTGGCCTGCCCCACTTTTTTGAGCTCTGGCTAACCCTCTTCTAACATTTTCCCCCATTCCTCTTACCCTGCATCGCTTTTCATCGTGGAGCTCTTGGAACCGATGCCAGGGAGAAAATATCTTTCCAATATCGGTAGTAATATGTCACAGAAGCCGATAATAGGATTTTAAACTGCACTATGCCGGTGAATTGGTAATTGTCTGCTATAGTTATAGCCACGTTTCGAATCCATATTTGATTAAACCCATTGAATACTTTGTACTTACTCTTTGTCTGCATGGTACTGCTTTAAGTTCTTCCTACTTTCCTCCTTGGTTTACTGTACTCTTCCCACTGTTCGATGGTACTTGCCATTAAGTTCTTCCTACTTTCCTCCTTGGTTTACCACACTCTTCCCATTGTTCGATGGTACTTGCCATAACCTTTCCTCATTATTATCATACGGGAGATTTGAAAGCACACTCATATTTGGAATAAATATGGTTGTACTAGCATCGACCGGAGGAGGATGGAAATTATGGTTCCAAGTGTTTGATAGTACCATCGCATGTGCATTGTCCAAGTAATTTACCCCATGGCTTGTGTCCATTGTCATGTCCCTATAATGTTTAAGGTCTTGGGATGCCAGATGTATGCATTGATTAGGCCATTCGTCATCTCCTATGTTCAAAAAATATCCCTCCACTATCCTTTCCTTGCTCCTTTCCCCTACGTTAGCAAGGAAGCTTGCCACCTTATTCCCTTCACGTTTGACATGGTTGAAGATACACGCATGTTTTTCTCTAATGTAGTCTTCCAACTTTTCCACCCTACAACTCATGTGCCAACTGTCAACCACATGGGATGCTCCTTGTCCACCTTGGAGTCCTTTTTCCATCTTGATGATGATGTACGATTGACCCTTGATTACTAATGGTTCCCATACGTTGATTGTTGACAATCGAGGCCGTAAAGAAGGCCTTCAAGCTCCGCAGAATTTTTCATGGCATGAGCTAGGTAGCCAGGATAGATCCTGAGAGTGTTACCTTCCTCATTTATGATTACCCCTCCAAAGCCCGCCGAGCTCGGATTACCTTTGGAGGCACCGTCAAAATTCAACTTGAAGTGTCCCTGTGGTGGAGGATACCATAGAGATGGGATTCCAAGAATCATCCGTTTGGGCTTGGTATTTCTCCATCCCCATGATGAACAATCTAGACCTCAACCCGCTAGAATTCTCTTGTCACTATCATCCATATCCCAATGCTTTTTTGTTCCATTGAGTGATCTTTATTGTTTCCTATACATGTTTGTTCACTCAAGTCCACAGCTGCTGGTATGGATTTTTTCTCCCTTCGAATATTCTGCTATTCATTTCTTTCCATATTTCCCACATCAGGAGCCTTGGAAACATGAGCCAAATTTTGAGGATGACCAGATTCTTAAAAACATTATTATCCTAGCTTTTGATCGTTTGATGTAGTTGGCCCCTAACTCTGTTTGTCCTCCTGAAAATATTTGCTCCAATGTCCCATAAGGATGACGCGAAAGAACAAGAATCTAGCAAGAGATTCATGGTTTCTTCCTCCCGTTCACAAAGGATACAATGAAAAGGTCCATTCACACCTCTCTTCATCAAGTTTTCACTTATAAGAATTATTCTATAAGAGACTAACCATATGAATGTTACCACCTTGGGCTAGGGATTGAAACTCCATATCTCTTGCTAGGCCTCATTGTTCTGCAGTCCATCTTGAACAAAACTTAGGTCATAAGCCTCTCTGGTATTGTAGATACCTTTTGGTTTATAACCCCATCTTAATTTGTATGGCCCCGTTTGAATTCAAATGCGTCTCTCCTGAAGGATTTACTGAATCTTAGGTAAATATTCAGATGGAAATATTAGGCTCCACCATTCTTGGGGATGCCACTCATGGAAGTATGCATTATTAGTCTCTTCTCTCCAAAATTGTTTAATCTTGGTCAGGCCCATTTCCCTAGCCTTGGTGAGGCTTACTTCAAGATTTAATTGGGGGATAATCTTTGGCATCTGTTGCCAAGAGTCGTTCCAAAAATTTGCATCCTTCCCTTCCCTAACTTCCTAGAAACTGTGGTCCTAGATTATAATCCTGTTTTCAAAGGCATAATTCCATATGTGTCTTCATTGAACCTTATGAGGTCCTATTTCTGCTTTCTCTGAGCATACTTATTGTGCCATAATTTTTCCCAAGGTTCCTCTTTGTGTGAAACTCGATGCCACCATATTTTAGCACCCAATACTTTTCTATTTTTTTTCGAGTCCCTCAAGCCAAGGCCACCATGAATCTTTGGTTTGTAGACATTCTCCTAACTCAACAAAGCCCATCTATGTTTGTCCTGGTTGCAACCCCACATAAACTTCCTTTGAATTGTCCTAATTTGTTTCAAGACCGCCTTTGGAGCTGTCAAAGTTGAGAAGGGATAGATGGGCATAGCTTAGAGCACAAATTTAACTAACACTACTCTGCTTTCCATATTAAGGGGTCTGTAAGCCCAGTTATCTAATTTCCTTCTCATTCTATCCAAAAGATCTTTCCAAGAAATCACCTTTAAGAGGTGCGCCTAAATAATTGGACAGAAGGGAGCTTCCCTGGAACCCTAGAATGTGAAGAATATTCCTTTGGGAAATCCTAGGGGTGTTGAAGAAGAAGACTTGAGATTTCTCATTATTTACTCATTCAATAATGAGTCAATAATGAGAATTCGTCTATAAGAGACTAACCATATGAATGTTGCCACCTTGGGCTAGGGATTGAAACTCCATATCATTTGCTAGGCCTCATTTTTCTACAGTCCATCTTGATAAAAAATTAGTTAATAAACCTCTCTGGTATTGTAGAGCCCTTTTGGTTTATAACCTCATCTTAATTTTTCTGGCCCCCTTTGAATGATTAGAGGAAATTTGAGGTCTAAAATGGGCCTTATATGAAAATGAGCCATCATATAAGAAAATGAGCCAACCTTAATTTCTTGATGAGGTGAAATTCAAGAACCAATATAATTTCAATAAAATGAGTCAACCATAATGGTTGACTTGAGATATTTGTCATAAAAAAAAATAACTTTTTGTTTGTATTTTCAACATATCTCCCTGTGTTTTTACTCAAATTTCATCTGAGAGCACTCATTGGATGCGGAATTTAATTCTGCATCCAACGAGTACCCATACTGCATACTTTTGACGGACCCCACTACCCAAAAAACAAGAAATACCTGAAAAAACGTCACGATGATCTATTTCTTTGGTGTTCTTCCAACTCATTGATGGATGATTCCATACGATTATGGCTCTTCCAACGAACACTAATTGGGATGACAACTAAATGGTATATCAAGCTTCCACGAAACTCTTCCAGAGACTTCAACTGCCTCGCAATGCAATTTCTTGCGCATTTCCAGTTACTGATTAGGTATGAAACTGGCATAGACCTGTTAACTTCATTGCGACAATCCACTTGTTATATGTTAAATCTGCACTTCTCCGTCCGTGATCACATTGCTCTGTCGATCACACAAAAGGACACTATGGATTGCAGAGCTAGGTTGACCTACATGACTTACTGCTGGAACTACACTCTTCAACTGGAAATTTTACTTTGTCTACTGATTTCATGACATGTACGCTACTCCTTGCATAGTAAAACAATGCTCTTCTTCAATATGTGCGCTGCTTTTCTCAAGGACAACCAGTGCACACCTTAAAAATCTTGCAAATGCTTGTTGCAAAGTACAAGAGTTGCTCATTGTGCGCTACTCTAGTTGTATGAAACCCGTGCACATCTTAAGATGAAGTAAAAAATATATTAATATTACGAATTGGGATTAGTTAAAGTTGGTTTTGCAACTTCTCCAACCTCCCAATTCAACCACCTCTCGATTCCAACTGCCTACCTTGTCCCATAAATACAAGGAGGATCCATGAGAGAGGGACCTAGAAGGAATGCTTTAAGTGTTGTTATGCTGGAGGAATTCCCAAGTCATTGTGAAGAGCAGGAGCCTAGGACTCAGTTGCAGAAGCATCTTGATCGATCAGATATATTTGTACTGATTTATGCTTCTTTGATAATAAAACGGTGGAAATACCCTTCCTGTCCCAAATCGAATGTCTATTGGATTGTATGTTCATTTGGTTTAATATCTGATTGTAGTTGATGTTTAATTGCTTTCAATTTCATCATATTTATTGCAGTCAAGATACACTGAGGAAGGTTTACTTTGTGTTGTAGGTTCATCATAGTGGAAGATCAAGTGAAAGCTAGTACCAACCGTTGATAAAAGGTACATCTTTCGATATCTCAATCTCTTTCCATTTGTAGGAACTAATGGAAAACAATGAATGTATTTACCTGTCACCCCACCCAAGTTGGTAGTGTCTTCTCCTCACTATAAGGTATTTTTCCTGTACAACAGACTAGTGACTCCACTGGGGAGTAACCGGTAGTTTTTCTGCTTTAGGAGACCTTGTTAGGTTTTTCTTCCAGTCTATTTCAGCCTATTTGTTCTCCGAGAGGTCTTATAGGTCATTGTTTCCTGTTCTTTCTATCTGGCTTCATCTCAGTCCACTGCTGCAAATCCTTTTTGTGTGCTTCTGAGACTTGTGTGCTGGTTTACCCTACTTACAGTAGCGCATTTTACTTGATGAACGATGCTTTTTCCACTACACAGTAGCGCATCTTTCCTAGTGTGCGCTGGTTTTTGTACTACATAGTAGTGCATTTTCCTGTAGATGCCAGTTTTCTATTAGGGTTTGATTTCCAGTGGTTTGGTTTCACTTCTAGCCTTTTGCTTTGCTTCCCTAACTGACCCCTGAGACTTGTATGTCTCTTTTGAGTCTTGTTTGCCTCTCTGAAGTCCTTTAGTTTTCCTTTTTCTTACTTGAGTACTTGTTTAAAATGTCTTAACTACTTTCTAGCCCTTTTGAAGTTTGTGCACTACTCTTTTGTAGACATAGCTGCACACTTTTTCCTTAGTCGCTTGTTGCAGTCATACAGACCTGCATTCTTAAAGTTATTGTTTGTGGCAACAATAGCGCGCTTTCACTGTGTCTTATCCTTTTCATTAGGTTTTGACCCCAAGTTTGAGTCCTTAGGGTGGTTTTGAAAGGTTGCTTGGTTTAGATACTTTCTATTTATCTTTTCAGTTCAGTCCAAGTGAGTTAAAGCTTTCTAGTTTAGCTTTTATTTTGAGTCCGTGTGTTGGTAGGGTCACTTTTTGGTTCGCTTACCTACTCCTTTGCTTGGCTTAGTGTTTTTTTAGGGTTTTGGTGCTTAGGAGCAGCCTCTTAGGTCTGCCTTTCAGTTACAAGCATCTCTTTTCCTTGTTTCTTTTACACTTTGTTTCCAAGACTAGAGTTTTTTCTTTTGAAACAACTTGGTAGATTGAGTCTTTCTTAAGTCTTTTGATTTGATTGTTTTTAGCCATTAGGTTGTTTGTCTTACTCACACTTTGCGTTAGGTCTTACTTGCTCCTTTCCAAGTTCTTTTTCTTTTACAATTATCAGAAAAGACAAAAAGTGATTTAGGTAGCTTAGTAGTAAGGTCTGTCATTGTTTTGAAGTAGCATAGTTTGTTTTGCTTTGAAATTTAAAAGAAAATTAAAAAGAAATTTGATTTAGGATTGCCTAGTTTCAGTTTTTGAAAGAATATAAACAAAAAGAAAAGAGTCTTTTGTGAATTTTAATGCATTATTTCTTTACGCACTTTACTTTCTTTCGAAACCATTCCACACACCGCACTATCCTTATTGAGTAAAAAGTAGCCTTTAAAAAGAAATCTTAATAAAATTAACTAGCAACATTTTTCTTTTTAGGTATACACATTATCAACTAGCTTAGGCTAGGATTTCGGGTTTAAATCACCTTAAACCACCCGAAAGCGGCTTCATTACCCAACAATCGTAGTACGACTATCCATTAGGTAAATCCACCTCTATCAAATTGTCCTAGGAACGCTCTACTCAAACCAGAGTTAAGCATGAGGTCGTGGGCGATTGGAATTGTTGAGGATACCCCCTCACTTTCCTCTCAACCATAAACCAGAGTTGATTCACGTATGGGGGTCCTTTCAGACTTCGTGCTTTGCTACCCTGCCCATGCGTTTCGACTAGGCTGACGACTGTTCCCCCAGGTTCTTTCGTATTGGTGGTATCCTTAGTCTCATAACCCTAGGGCTCTACATAGGTAGAGTGGAAGGATATTTCCACTCCACCTTGGACAGACGTGGAAGGTAACCATTTGGCAGTAATCTCGGGAGGGTGGTTTGGTGATTCAAACGCTTACACCCAGAGGACCTCCATTGGACGCCACGTAACTGACCGTCGATACTCTATTAGTCTGTTCTGGTCCCTAATCATCCCAGACTTGCTTCTGAGAGTATTCGCCATTGTTTTCCTGGTTTGATCACTTAAGGAACTTGTAGTGGTGTGCTCTGTGTGTTGCTTGTTTTAGTTAGCCTTAGAGATTTATGGCTCATTGAGACAAAAACTATGGATAGCATCCCAGTGAGCACCAATCAAGGGACCCCTGTTCAAAGGGATCCTTTTTCTTTTCTATTCATTGGGAACATTGGTACTCCCTTAATGGCTACCTTGAATCTTCCAGGATTCACTATAGAGCTACTGGTTTGGTTGTTTTCCACTCCGAACGCCTTGCATGCTCTTGATGTTTCTCAAGTAAGCACTTCACATCAAGAGCATCAGAGCCCCATGCCTGCTTCGCTAGTATCAACTTCTCCTCCTCCTTATACCTCATGTGGTGAAAGTAGTAATACTAGTAACCAGTAGTCTAAAAGGAATAGACGGAGGAAGAATAGGAGGAAGATGCCAAAGCAAGGGGGCAGCCACCCAGCCTTTGGAGGTCATGCTGGGGGCACCTACCCAACCTCTGGTGGTCATGTTGGGAGAAATCACTCAGTCACTGTAAATCATACCGAACCTAGCCACCCAGCCTCTGAAGGTCATGCTAGGGATAGCCACCCAGCCTCTGGAAGTCATGCTGGGGGCACCTACCTAGCCTCTGGAGGTCATTCTGGGAGCAAAATTTTAGTCACTGCAAACCATACTGAAAGCATGTCTTCAACCACTGTTGCTCATGTTGAGGACACGTCATTGATCACTGCTGGTCATATTAATAACAAGTCACCAGTTACTGTGAGTCATACTGGACACACTGAATCAACCACTGCAAGTCATGCTGAGAAAGTTGACATTGTCGACAAACCTAATAAACAAAAGCTTAAGTTCCCTTGTAAGTTTTGTGAGGGAGACCACCTGACCTATTTGTGCCTTGTACTTCCAAAAGTGCAAAGAGTGTGGTCCATAGCTCAAAATTCTTCTGCGTCTGAGCAACTAGCCACTGCAAGTTATGCTGGGGGCAAGCTGTCAGCCAATGCTAGTCATGCGGAGAGTACTGTTGTTGTAAAGGAGTCTCGGTTTATAGGACACAAGCCAAAGTTCCCTTGTAAACTTTGTAAGGGAGATCACCTTACTCACCTGTGCCCTTCTATTCTAGAGGTACGGAGAGTGTGGTCCATGTATGAAGGATACTCTACTCCTGAACTGTCTATAGATTCCCAACAGCCTAATCAACCTTTGGTTGATGAAGTGGTTGAACCAATGCAATCTTTGGTCAACCCCACTCTTTCTTTGAAGAGTGAAGTGATCGAATTGATGCAATCCTCAATCGATCCCATTAGTCCTTCGGAGACTGATACACCTATCCTTGAAGTCTTCTGCATTACCAGTTCGGATGTTTCTGAAAATGGGGTCACTTCATCTGTGCCGAGTGAACCCCTACCAAGCTTTAGGATCATTTCCTTTGATTGGAATAGTCTAACTGGGCCTCGCCTTCCTTCTTCTTCACCTTTGCAGATAAATGTTGATATCAACAACCACGCGGTTCATCGATGTGTTGTAGATGAAGGATCCTCTGTTAGTATACTATCCCCTTATGCTTGGAGAGATTTAGGTTTCCCTAACCTTGTTCCAGCTGTTAATTGGCCGTAGACTTTTGATAGAAGACCTAGTGAACCGTTGGTATTCCTCCCTCAAGTACATGTTACTTTGGGTGGAAAAACAGTCTTAGTTGATTTTATGGTTTTAAAGGACCTTGTGGATTTTGATATGATCCTTGGGTGTGATTACGTATATTCTATGCAGGATGTGGTGTCTACGCTCTTTCTTGTGATGGATTTTCCTCACAACGAAAGCATTGTCACTATCGATCAACTTACATTTGTTCATCCCTCTTATTACCCAACTACATACCAAGTATGTTCCCCGTCAGTAGGCACTACCATGTGACAATCAAATTATGTGGCATATTGTTCCTTGAGTCCAACTTCTACTGAGAAGAAGCCTCTAAATTCATGCTTACCTTCTCGGGACTGGGTCCCAGCAATTGACCAGGTGATGACTCCATCTAAATGTTTAGACATGCATTCTATTTGGGATGATATACTTCCATCTGATGAAGTTTTCCTAGAGTCTATAATGCAGTCTGCCATTCATTTGGACATTGATCCACCTACGAGCATTCTTCTACCTTCACTTCGAGCTCATTAAAAACAATAAGGAGGTTACGAGCATTCTTCCAACTTCACTTCGATATCATTAAAAACAGTAAGGAAGTTATGAGCATTCTTCTGTATCTCCTTTGAGCTCATTAAAAATAGTAAGGAGGTCGCAAGTTTACTTTTTCAGGCTCGTTAAAAATGTACGAAAAAGATCTTTATAGAGTTCTTTCACGCTCTTGTTAGACTCTTTAAATATGACAAGATTTCCGGGCATACTTGTTCTCTTCAAGCTCGTTAAAGGAATTGAAGGTACATCCGATTAGGTATAAGTTTAACCCTTTTCCGGACTTTTGCGGATTACTTATGAAAGAGGAATACTCTAGTCATCCGTGGCTAGAGGAGTTCTTCTCTCATCGTTTTAGAATTTTTTGGGGGAGGAGACTAACTATACTAAAAAGGACTTTTGGAGCCTTCTTTAGGGTTTTCAAGCTCTTGAAACATGAAAACACCAAGTGAGCACTCACGTACTCGGGCTCGATGTGAAATACACGAGAGGGTGTATAGAGGATTGTTTAAGTTTTTCAGATTCTATAAACAGGAAAACACCGGTGAGCATATACCAACCCGGGCTCGATACTAAAATCCACGGGTAGGTGTATGGAGTTATTGTTTAAGTTTTTCAGACTCCTTTAAATTGAAAACATCAGCGAGCAAGAACAGATCTTGGCTCGATATTAAAATCCAGAGATCAGTATTATAGAGTATTCTTCTATCTCTTCTTCGAACTCTGTAAACAATGAAGAAGGTCCTGTGTCTTCCTCCCATGGGCTCATTAAACTTTTACATGGTTGGACTTATTGAGTTTTCTTTCTTGGACTCATTAAAACAACAAGAAGGACATTCTTTTACCAAAAATAATAAGGGATAAGAAGGGTATAGCACATCTTTTCAGTTTCAAAGGCAGTTAAGTCAGTCATGTCCTTGAACACAACACCTATTTCAGTTGGGTTTTAGTTTTTGGCCTTAGGGTGAACTTGATCTTTGAGTTTTACTCCCCCGATTGGTTATTCTTCCAATCATATGGAGGGTCTATCAATGTCTCCTACATTGGAGGCTTATATATTCCCCCCCTCATGTTAAAAGTTGCCTAAGTCACTTTGTGTTGTGCTCATTGTTCAAGGATACAGCCTATGTCGACCATTCTGCAGTTTACCTTGACTTCATGTGTCGGCCATCCCGGTGTCAGATTGTTTCATCTTGTTACTTGTCCTACTCCAAATATTCTCATACCTTTTGAGTGTTCCTCGTGTTGGATGATGGAGGATGCATTAAGGCCTCCCTTCCAACGGACTTCTTCCCATCGACTTCAGCTCATTATGCTCTGGGAATGAAGTTTAGATTTTTGGTTAGTACCTTGGGGATTGCAGTCATCAGTGGTAGTTTCCCTTGTTGTTGAATAATGGGAATACATCAATGTCTCTTATTCGACAGGTTCCTCACGTGTTCGAATTAAAGTCCATTTATTCACACTTGTTGG
Organism: Larix kaempferi; assembly: GCA_027924585.1. Taxonomy (NCBI): domain Eukaryota; kingdom Viridiplantae; phylum Streptophyta; class Pinopsida; order Pinales; family Pinaceae; genus Larix; species Larix kaempferi. The sequence continues at coordinate 1,786,719 of BSBM01000674.1, read as the reverse complement.
AACGTACTAGGTACCTTGGACCCCATTATCATTATCGATGGAAGTCCTCACGTTTGTTAACGATATACATCAATGACCGGTAATCAAACGATACCCACCATGTTCGACTCCCGCTCATTTATTCACATGGTTAGGGTTTGTACCTTGGGTTGTTTGGATGAAGAGCTTGGGACTTTGATAGCATCACCATATTTATGTTATCACCCAAGTTGCGCAAGACTGAGCCTCACTCATTTTGGCTCTTCATTAAACATAGATCCAGTTTGTTGTTATGGCTATGATCTCTCATTTTGACATGGATCCATGCTTGTATTTCGGTGGCCCTGCTATATATACGTCTCCTAGTTATGTATCGGAGATCATGTTGTATCATGCTGCACATCTATATGATGTCAAGATTGTGATTGCTCGCTGACCTTGATCGTTGTTTCAGGTACTTTTGTGACTTGGTTCTGCGGTTTCTTGCTCCTCCTTTGACTTGGAATTATAATGTATTTCGACCATCGTTTCCCTATGACCTCACACATTAGGGTGCATCTATTATAGGTTAAATATGCACTTCTCCGTCCGTGATCACATTGCTCTGTCGATCACACAAAAGGACACTATGGATTGCAGAGCCAGGTTGACCTACATGACTTACTGCTGGAACTACACTCTTCAGCTGAAAATCTTACTTTGTACTGATTTCATGACATGTGCGCTACTCCTTGCATAGTGAACCAACGCTCTTCTTCAATATGTGCGCTTCTTTGCCAAGGACAACCAGCGCACACCTTAAAAATCTTGCAAACGCTTGTTGCAAAGTACAAGAGTTGCTCACTGTGCGCTACTCTGGTTGTATGAAACCCGCACACATCTTAAGATGAAGTCAAAAATATATTAAGATTACGAATTGGGATTAGTTGAATTTGGTTCTGCAACTTCCCCAACCTCCCAATTCAACCACCTCTCGATTCCAACTGCCTACCTTGTCCCATAAATACAAAGAGGATCCATGAGAGAGGGACCTAGAAGGAATGCTTTAAGTGTTGTTACACTGGAGGAATTCCCAAGTCATTGTGAAGAGCAGGAGCCCAGGACTCGGTTGCAGAAGCATCTTGACCGATCAGGTATATTTGTACCAATTTATGTTTCTTTGACAATAAAAAGGTGGAAATACCCTTCCTGTCCCAAATCGAATGTCTATTGGATTGTATGTTCATTTGGTTTAATATCTGATTATAGTTGATGTTTAATTGCTTTCAATTTCATCATATTTATTGTAGTCAAGATACGCTGAGGAAGGTTTACTTTGTGTTGCAGGTTCATCATAGCGGAAGATCAAGTGAAAGCTAGGACCAACCATTGATAAAAGGTACATATTTCGATGTCTCGATCTCTTTCCATTTGTAGGAACTAATGCAAGACAATGAATGTATTTACCTATCACCCCACCCAAGTTGGTAGTGTCTTCTCCTCACTATAAGGTATTTTTCCTGCACAACACCTCTTCCACTCACATATCTGATCATATACATGAGTGGAGGAGGAACCTAAGATTTATAAAGGATCCTATACCTGATAAGGTACTAGCCGATTGGTTTACCAAATCACTACTCCCACCTATTGCTTGCCCTCGATCTAGGGATTTTGTATCTCGAGGATTCGACTAGATTTTCGAGTATCACTCTTTTTTTCCCTCCAAGTAAAGATGAATATCATGTGATACACTTTATCCTGCTTAGATCCACATCCTCCTCTCATGATCCAAATTCTTCTCCATGATGTTTGAACTTCCTCACATTACATAAGGACCATTTCTCTTTGGTTTTAGAGATTAGAGACATATAGACTAAGTGTGAATTATAGTTGCAGAATTTCTAGTGAAGAGGTCCTTATGTTCTCAAGATTATCAAAGGTAGCTTGTTAGAAGGTGTTGGAGGAGATGTTGTCGAAATGAACTCAGGTATACTATCATTGTGTATCATTTTCTCTTTGGATTTCTAATAAATAAATTGGCATATTTAAATGTTAAAAAATAAGGGAAGCGATCCCTAGCAGAGTCGCCAATTTATATGGTATAATTTTCTTCCTGCGGATAGGATGAAAACCTCATGGACAATAATAAGGTTCCCTGAAACCTAGTTCAAGACAAAGAAAAAAGTGGTTGTTATATCTCCTAGATCTAGCACACATATACAAGAACACATAAAAAGGAAAGCAGATGAAGATAGATGTCTTACCTCAGCCAAGATGATTGTCCTCCCTGTTCCTTGTTGATGCAACTCCTTGCTTGATGATCAAAGTGAACCTGTAGACAAAGGAAGAGCGACAAACTACTTTCCTAGACTAGCATGTTAGGTTAAATCTATTTACTTAAATAAGTAACAAATTGAGATATTTCAACATGAAATACACAATCTAGGAGAATATTCCAAGTTATTTATTAGAAACCCAAAGAGAAAATGATACAAAGGTACATTATACCTGAGTTCATTTCGACAACATCTCCTCCAACACCTTCTAACAAGCCACCTTTGAGAATATTGAGAACATAAGGACCTCCTCACTAGCAATTTTGCAACTATAGTTCACACTTAGTCTCTATGTATCTAATCCCCAAAACCAAACAACAATGGTCCTTATATAATGTGAAGAATTTGAACCATCATGGAGAAGAATTTGGATAATGAGAGGAGGATGTGGATCTAACGGTAGGATAAAGTGGATCACACGATATTCACCTTTCCTTAGGGGAAAAAACAGAGTGATACTTGAAAATATGGTGGAATCCTCGAGATAGAAGATCCCTAGATCCATGGAAAAATATCCTCAATAGTATTTTCGCGCCTTGAGCATTGAGCATAACGCGAAAATGTTGTAATTTTCGCGCCTCCATAACTGAGTAGAGTGCAAAAATTCCTCTTTTGATGGCTTAAGGAGGTTTTATGAAGTGGAATTTGACCCAATTAGGCTAAGTATCTTCTCCAAATCTAATGGGGGAGCAAGTATGCCATGTGATAATAGGTCTAACACACCTAGGAAGTTGTGGAACTTCATTCTTTCCATGGTGGTAAAGCATGTGCAGTTAGAGATGAAAAATGAGGTATAACGTTGATGTCATTTATAGTGTATACGAGACAAATAAGTATACAATGATGAATTCAAAAACTGAGTCACTTTATCCACTTGTTAAACTCTGTTCGATTTAAAAGGCCATCCCCATCCTCATCAGAAGCATTGAAATGCTCCTCCATCCACCATCCATTCTCAATACCATAAGCAGTGATGTTTCTTGCCAATAATATTACATACAACAAGTAAATGAGAATCTATGACAAGCCAAAAGGAATCCTTTTATACCTGACATGAGGATTGATATTATTGCATTATTTATAGAAACCCTACATAGACTATACAATCACCTTACGTATGTCACTCTTCCAGTGAAGATTAATTCAATGAGAAGAAGATACATCATGCAACATTCAAGAATAATACCTCGATCATCACAAGTTACAACTATTGGAAAAATAATAACACCCTGTTTTGGGGTCCTCTGGTACGTAGAAATGTTAATGCTATCTTGTGATGTAATCAAACAAATATGAGCTAATCAGTAAAGTCCCCATTATTCGAAATTATTTCATAAGAGACCAAAATATAAGAAAAATGAATTTCTGGGAACGAACACAGGGGAGGGCCATGTGTGATAAGTGGAAAGAAAATCCGCCTTATAAATAAACCATTCCAAATGGGGAAAGATTTTGACATATCATTCTTTTTCCTTTTGTACTAGGAGCTCTCACACTTGACTGTTAGGATTCTTGGAAAGCGATCTTTTCCATAGTTCAACCTTGGTTTTGCAAGTTGTCAATTATACCATTCACATCTCTATTGTGGTTGCAACTAGTAGGGAGGGCTCATTACTTTGATCCAGTTAGGGCTGGTTGGTAATGCCCAATACCGCTGATATGAATGTCCTCTTATGTATAAAGTAAGTCGGGATTACTCTAATCTGGTTGGGGGTTAATAGAGTTATTTTGGCTATATTGTCATTTGAGTGAACTTACTGAGGCCAATAACGATATTAGATTTACTAGTACACACTTTGGTTATTGATTTGCCTATTATTGTACATGAGATTATGCCACATGCATATACTTCCACTAGTAGAGTGGGTTTGAGATATTCCCCTTGTCACACAATGGACCCAAGATCAAGAGTTCCTTTGCTTGAGGAAAATCCTATGGCTAGGGGGTAAAATTTTCCACAGGAAATTCTCCTATCAATGTTGTTTAAGATGCTATTGTGTTATGGTTTGAATTTGACAATTGTTGTTATTGAGTTTACGAGTTGATCTTATGTAATTGCATATGATAGTTTACTGATGTTTATTGTTTTCTTGATCCCTGCATGTTAAATTCAAAGTCGCATGTAGAAATTGTGGGTTTTCATCCAATCTTCTATTATAAAGAATGTGAGAATCTTTGTTGTTTGATTAATTCCTTTGCTGTAATATAAGACAAATGAAGAGCCCTTGTAACAAAATTCATATTTGGCACTCGATACTTGAGAAATGGATAACAAGTGCATTATATAGTATTACCCTGAGGATGATTTGATGAGAGTATCACAAGGGATGATTTGATTGGAGTATTACCCTGATAGATCCATACAAATTAGAATCTCAATATAAAATATCTAGCTGGAGATGATCCCCTCATAGTGGCTTATGGACCACTTCACCATCAACCTCATGCATTGTGACTATAATCTTGTAAGGAGCTAGTTGTACAATCCCATGAAAGAGGTAGAAATGAGCATTGTAATGTGCATGGGCCTCCTAGACATCATCCCAAAAGTGTCAATCTTTAATCTCACGTATTGGAGAGTGGTGTCAGTATCTTTGGTTAGGATGCTACAAGTGGTAAAGGTGAATCTAGTTGGGTTAATCCTTCCTTCATCAATCTGGTTAGGTGGGAAGTTGGCAATCTCTTCTTCCTACACAATAGTTAAACTTTTTGTGAGAGATAATGCCATTGTAGCACTTGTGTAAATTTTGTAGTCCGTTGGGCCTTGAACTTATTTTTTTCTATGCCCTTTTTGTGAGAGGTAATGCCATTGTATAACACTTGTTTGAAATTTTGTAGTCCATTGGGCCTTGAACTTATTTTTTTCTATTCATTAAGTGGGAATCACTTTTAGCACATGGATATCTTTCTCATATTTTGCTACTAAGTGATTATTGATTTAAGCTGGGAAAAGATGAAATTGTACTGTTCCTCATGGGGAGGTTTGTAGGTGAGTTCCAATCACCCAACTATTTTGTTGAAATGGCTGCAATTCTTCTCATTAGCTACTAGACTTGTTTTTAGCAATGGATGGAAAAATAAAAACGAGGTATATTTTATTGGATCTTTATCGTTTCTTATGATTTCTTGAGATCCAATTTTAAAAAGAAGCACAAAATTTACGTGTATGGTTCGTGGGTTAGATTTTATTAGACATAAAGAGTATTTAATGGTTAACAATTCTGCATTAGTGAATAATAAACGAATCAAACCTTAATCCTGAACCCAAGATGGAGGGTGATACTCTTGGGGAGAAATGAGACCATCCTTCTTTTTGTCATACTTTTCTCAGGAGGGAGCACACCATTCTCGGGAGGGAGCACACCATTGTCATAAATATCGAGCATAGAAAGGCCATTATTACTGCAGATGAAATTTTGTTGCTCAAGTCAAAGGGTCCTATCATCGCTCCTTTTGCAGAAGAGATTCAACACCAGTTGCTACATGATTTGCAGGAATCCTTTGATACCTGACATAAGGATTGATATTATTGCATTATTTATAGAAACCCTACATAGACTATACAATCACCTTACGTATGCCACTCTTCCATTGAAGATTAATTCAATGAGAAGAATATACATCATGCAACATTCAAGAATAATACCTCGCTCATCACAAGTTACAAGTATTGGCAAAATAATAACACCCTGTTTTGGGGTCCTCTGGTACATAGAAATGTTTATGTTATGTTGTGGTGTAATCAAACAAATACAAGCTAATCAGTAAAGTCCCCATCATTCGAAATTATTTCATAAGAGACCAAAATATAATCAAAATGAATTTTTGGGAATGAACACAGGGGAGTGCCATGTGTGATAAGTGGAAAGAAAAATCTCCTTATAAATAAAGCATTCCAAATGGGGAAATATTTTGACATGTCATTCACTTTCGTTTTGTACTAGGAGCTCTCACACTTGACTGTTAGGATTCTTGAAAAGCGATCGTTTCCATAGTTATACCATTCACATCTCTATTGTGGTTGCAACTGTTAGGATATTTAGACACTTAGGAGTTAGTTAAGATCAACTTGTGTAATATATCCGTTAGGGATAGTGTGTTTCTTTAGTATGCATTAGTATGCATTTGTAAATACTTAATCCAACGGTCATGATATGTTTCCGACATAGAGTGATCCGACGGCTCAACTTCTCTTAGATCAAACCTAACCTTGATCCGTGGCTTAACACCCGATTGGTCCATGATCTCTATTTAAAGAGAATGGAGGGTCATTGTTTAGTTGATCGATTATGAGAAGCTCATTTGTAACTTTCTTTCTTTGCATAATAAATTGTCCCGTAGAATCTATTTGGCCGGGGCCGTGGAGTGTTTCCCTCAAGAGGGTTTAAACCATGTCAAAACATCGGTGTGTTGATCTGTGATCTATTTGTGTGAAGTGGTTACTCTTGGTGTTCGGTCCTTTAGTAGTACCCTATGTACCCGAACATGGTATCAGATCTTTTATGAAGTGTCGCTTCCGGTTGTGACCTAGATCTTGAACTGTTGTTGATGAAACTTGAAAGGGTTTCTAGTTATGGTATTTCTGTGCATTTCTGGGCTGTGGGAGGTGTTCCATTGCGTCTGGAGTGTCGTTTTCATTGGGAAATAGTTTTCATTTGATTGAAAACGGTTCCCGGTTGCTCCAGAAACGCGTATTTCATCAGATCTGAAGGTATAATGTTACAGTGACGCATTTTTTTATTTTCTTTTTTTAAAAGGAAAAAATCTCATATTTCATCATTTTTTTACCGTTAATTTTTTTTTGGGTTCGGATTGTTGCTTTCCCATCTGCGTATGCTCTTTGCTGTGCACCTTGAGCGATCTCGACAAATCAGAAACAAAAAGGGAAAGGGTTTTTCTCGGCTGCGTATGCTCTTTGCCGTGCACCTTGCGCGATCTCGGCAAATCAGAAACAGAGAAAAAACATAGACTTTTCGGGCAAGTTAACAAGATCTAACTCCACAAGTGTGGAAAAGGTTTTTTTTGTTTCGATTTGTGGTTTGTTTTGTAGGAAAAAGGGCAAGCACGCAAACTGAGCAAGAAGAGTTAAAAAAAGAAAAAAAGAAAAACAAGAAAGCCCCCTTCCTCATTCCCATATTTTACATACCTTTTAATCTAGCTCACTTGGTTCAAAGTTGCTTTATTCCTTAATAGGTCTTGAGTTCAAGTCTTAGGAAGTTACTTTTAAGTTTTTTTTATTGTTGCACTATTTACAAGTAATATCATTATAAAAGTGAAATCACTTATTTTACAAACGTGGTTCACTTAAAGCAACTTTATTGTAAAGTGATTGTCAAAAGGTTCATCTTGGGAAGAGGGTTTTTTTTTTTTTGTTGGACATTCTCTAGCTGCCACGTCACTATTGGGGACATCTTCAACAGTTTCTTCGTTCAAGCATAACTTCATCATACAGAGTCAGTTTTTAGTGCCGTTTTTTTTTAAACCACCTATTTTTTCGAGCTCTTCACATCCAGACTATTGGTTTCTACTTTTACAGCCATTAATTTACAAATATGGCCGCCCCTTGTGATATTCTACTTAACAGTTCCAACTATTTCTCATGGAAATCTCGTATGGAGGATGTTCTACGAAGTAGGGGACTTTTCAGAATTACCTCAGGGAAAGAAAAAGAACCCACTGATGATGATAAGAAAATAAAATGAGAAAATACATGTGATGAAGCTCGTGGATTGATTGGGATGTCAATATCTACTGATTTGCGATTCCACATATCTGGAATTGATGAACCTAATGCTGCTTGGGACAAGTTGGAATCTGTGTTTGGTAAACACAATGAAATTCGAGGTCACCAACTCGAAAATGAGTTGATTTCTTTAAATCCAAGTGACTTTTCATGCATTCAAGATTATTTATCTAAGTACAAAACTCTTAAACTCTTATGCGTAGAATGTAAGATTGAGAGGGAAGACAAACAATGCATTTATCATATTCTTTCCAAACTTGGACCTGCATATTCTGTTTTTGTATCTAAATTTTACTCCATGAAAGCATCCTTGAATGTAGCTAGCTATCAAGAGCCTAGTCTTGAATCCTTTTGTGATTCCTTGATTAGAGAACAAGATAAACTCATTCATCTTGGAATAATCAACAATGCAGATACATCCGGGAAAGCCTTATTGTCCCAACAGAAAGAAAAGTCCAAGCCTCCCAAGAAACAAAATTTTTGCAATAATAAGTCAAACAAGGGTCCCAAACCCTCTCAGTCAGCTCCTCCTTTAAAAAATGACAAAGGATCCAAGCCAAACGGCAAGAAGACTGAGCGTCATTGCAATTATTGCGGGAAAGATAATCATGATGAATCTAAGTGTTTCAAGAAGATAGCAGCCTTGGAAGCAGCAATGAAGAAGCACCACATCAGCCTAGATTCGCCTTCAGAATCTGCCTCTCATGGACATGCACTTTGTGCTTCTGGTTATTCTTATAATGCATCTTCTTCTTCTACTTCAAATGAATGGCTCATTGATTCTGGAGCATCTTATCATATGGCTAAGGATCAAGCCATCTTTTCTACTATGCATGAATGTAACACCAAACAAATATTTGTTGGTGATGATAGATCTCTAAGTATTGTAGGAGCTGGAACAGTTCCAGTAGATAATGGTCATTTTAGTGATGTACTATGTGTTCCAAGAATTTCCTGCAATTTGTTATCAATCTATCAGATCACTCATTCTGGTGAAGGTAAAATTGTGACCTTTACATCTCACCAAGTTGTAATCAAGGATTTAAATATCCTCAACAGGTCCTAGCAACTGGAATTGTTGATGATATTACCAGGTTGTACAAGTTTAACAACTTTGGGTCATCACCTTTCCCTTCTGTTTTTGTTGCTCATAGTGATAACTTGAGCAAACTTTGGCATGAGCGATTTGGTCACTTAAATTATCGCTCATTGCAACAACTATGTAAAGAAAATATGGTGACAGGTCTTCCGATGGTATCTTGCAGGGATGGTGTTTGCTCCGGTTGTGTACTTGGAAAACATCATCCGGACAGTTTTGACAAACGTGCCTCTTGGCACGCCTCGGTTCCCTTGGAGCTTGTGCATACTGACTTGTGTGGTCCTCTTCCATCTGCTTCCTTTTCTGGTTTCAAATATTTATTAACTTTCATTGATGATTACACCAGACGCACTTGGGTTTATTTCCTAAAACATAAGAGCGAAGTATTTAACATGTTTTTGGCCTACAAGGCCCTTGTTGAAAAACAATCTGGTCATCAAATTATTAAGTTAAGATCTGACAAAGGAGGAGAATATGCTAACAAAAAGTTCATTACTTTCTGCACTGAACAAGGCATCCAACAACAGCACACTGTTCCATATACACCACAACAAAATGGTGTAGCTGAGCGGAATAACTGCACTTTAAAAGAAATGGCTAATTGTATGATCCAATCTAAGGGACTAAGTCTTCAATTTTGGGCTGAAGCCATTAATTGTGCAAATTACATAGTTAATCGCACCCCCACTAAAGCATTACAAGGTATAACACTGGAAGAAGCATGGAGTAAAACTAAACCTGATGTAAGTCACTTCTGTGTGTTTGGTAGTGAAGCATGGGCTCACATTCCGGATGAAAAACGGAAAGCATTGCAGCCTAAAAGTGAAAAGTGCATATTTGTTGGATATTCTGAAGATGTAAAAGGTTATAGACTTGTTCAACCACATTCTCATGATATAATCATTAGAAGAGATGTTAAATTTGATGAAAATATTTTGGCCTGCGAGCTTAACTCGGCTCATGCGGAGGGGGAGATTGTTGCACGAAATTGCAAGTAGTCAGCGCTCCCCGGTGTATTGTGACAAGGGACTAATCGCCTCTCATGGATCCTTGAAATCTGGCGGTGGTGAGTTTACCAATCACCTGCGGGTTTTGGTGTAACGACAGCCATACTACCAACAATTGGTATCAGAGCTAGAGGTCACGAGTTCGATACACACTCGGCTCGCACTGAGGGGGAGATTGTTGCACGAAATTGCAAGTATTCAGCGCTCCCCGGTGTATTGTGACAAGGGACTAATCGCCTCTCGTGGATCCTTGAAATTTGGAGGTGGTGAACTTACTGTTGTTAGGATCGTCCTCTTATATACTGTTGTTATGAATGTCCCTTTATGTATAAAGTAAGTTGGGATTACTATAATCTGGTTGGGGGTTAACAGAGTTATTTTGGCTAGATTGTCATTTGAGTGAACTTATTGAGGCCTATAAGGATATTAGATTTACTAGTACACACTTCGGTTATTGATTTGCCTATTATTGTACATGATATTATGCCACATGCATATACTTCCACCAGTAGAGTGGGTTTGAGATGTTTCCCTTGTCACACTATGGACCCAAGATCAAGAGTTCCTTTGCTTAAGGAAAATCCTATGGCTAGGGGGTAAAAGTTTCCACAAGCAATTGTCCTATCAATGCTTTTTAAGATGCTATTGTGTTATGGTTTGAATTTGATGATTGTTGTTATTGAATTTTGTTAAGTTTAAACCAAATAGACTAGTAAGATCACTGAAAGAAACATAATCACAAGATAGACACAGAATTTACCCTGGGAAACCCTCATGGGGTAGAAAACCCAGCAAAGCTTTCCTCAATAAGATGATCAACCAAAATACAAGATGTGCTCCCTCCTTCTCTACCTCCTTAGCAGATCTCCCAGACAAGTGCGCTACTTTTCTGAGTTGTACAAGTGTGTCTAATGAGGAGTTCACCTCCTCTATTTATACTAACTCCCAACTGACCAAAATACCTAATGGGGCCGACCTCTCCTGGAGAAGTCTAATAACCCCTAAAATATAAGATCAGGGCCAACCCCCACATGGTGGGTCTAATAGCCCTAGTTACCACAAACCCTCGGAGGAATAATCATCTCCGTATACATGATAGAGTTACCTCGGAGGGATGAAACATCTCTAGAATAATAATGTACAAATTATAATATTCTTAGAAGTTACAATATTCAACACTCCCCCTTAACGAGAAGGATATTATAACAACATTTGCAGGAGCAAGGATTCATCGACTACATCGTACATGATACATCTATAAATCATCAGAAGCTTTCTTCAATTCATCATCATCAGTAACTCAACTAGTTACTGGAACATCAATGTTATCGTCATCGTACGATCATCATCACACGATCATCAGCATCATCATCATATGATCATTAGTATTGTCATCGCACGAGCATCGTCATCACACTATCATCAGCATCGTCATCATACGATCATCAGTATCGTCATCGCATGAGCATCGTCATCACACGATCATCAGCATCGTCATCACACGATCATCATCATCGTCATCGCACGATCATCAGCATCGTCATCACATGATCATCAGCATCGTCATCACATGATCATCAGCATCGTCATCACACGATCATCAGCATCGTCATCCCATGATCATCATCATCGTCATCGCACGATCATCAGCATCGTCATCACACAATCATCAGCATTGTCATCACACAATCATCAGCATCGTCATCACACGATCATCAACATCGTCATCACATGATCATCAACACATAATCAATTTACAGGATGATCAATCCTGCTCTCTTTAGGACATAGGTCCATGGATGATACAATCCAGATCAAGTTCCAGGATGATCAGTCCTTATCACTTTAAGACAAGTCTCATGTCTAGGGATGATGCAATCCCGATCAAGTTCCAGGATGATCAGTCCTTATCACTTTAAGACAAGTCTCATGTCTAGGGATGATGCAATCTCGATCAAGTTCCAGGATGATCAGTCCTTATCACTTTAAGACAAGTCTCATGTCTAGGGATGATGCAATCCCGATCAAGTTCCAGGATGATCAGTCCTTATCACTTTAAGACAAGTCTCATGTCTAGGGACGATGCAATCCCGACCAAGTTCCAGGATGATCAGTCCTTATCACTTTAAGACAAGTCTCATGTCTAGGGACGATGCAATCCCGATCAAGTTCCAGGATGATCAGTCCTTATCACTTTAAGACAAGTCTCATGTCTAGGGACGATGCAATCCCGACCAAGTTCTAGGATGATCAGTCCTTATCACTTTAAGACAAGTCTCATGTCTAGGGACGATGCAATCCTGATCAAGTTCCAGGATGATCAGTCCTTATCACTTTAAGACAAGTCTCATGTATAGGGATGATGCAATCCCGATCAAGTTCCAGGATGATCAGTCCTTATCACTTTAAGACAAGTCTCATGTCTAGGGACGATGCAATCCCGATCAAGTTCCAGATTGATCAGTCCTTATCACTTTAAGACAAGTCTCATGTCTAGGGACGATGCAATCCCGATCAAGTTCCAGGATGATCAGTCCTTATCACTTTAAGACAAGTCTCATGTCTAGGGACGATGCAATCACGTCACGTACATTTCAGGGACGATGCAGTCCTATATTCAATTCTCCGAGACACCTGTCTATGGCTCACTTTAGTACTGAAGTCCAGGGATGATCCAATCCTTTTTCTTTCTCGGAGACACTTGTCTACGGCTCACTTTAGAACTTGAGTTTAAGGATGATCCAATCCTATCATGTCCACTAAGGACTTCATTCTCGGAGACATCATGTCTACAGCTCTCTTTAGAACTTGAGTTCAAGGATGATCCAATCCTATCATGTCCACCAAGGACTTCATTCTCGGAGACATCATGTCTACGGCTCTCTTTAGAACTTGAGTTCAAGGATGATCCAATCCTCACATGTATTCTCATCAATACAAGTACAAGTATCCTCAACCATACAAGTACATTAATCAATACATGTATCATCAAAAGTATGTATTCTCACTAATACATTTAACATCAAAAGCATGTATTCTCACTAATACATCTAACATCAAAAGCATGTATTCTCACCAATACATCTAACATCAAAAGCATGTATTCTCACTAATACATCTAACATCAAAAGCATGTAGAAGTAAAAACTAATTATTCTAAGCATAAGAGTCCTAAATCTAAATATTTCTAAGTATCTAGGTGTGGTGAACAGGTAACCTTATTATCGACCTTGTGTTCGATGAGGCAATCTCATCATCAGTGACTATACTACTCCCCCTTTCGAGGAGGGTTCTTTTGAACTACACCAAGCTTGTCTCGGAAGTATTCAAATTTCACTCGAGACAGAGGTTTGGTTAAGATATCAGCAATTTGATCCTCAGTGCTTACATACTCGAGCTTGATAGCTCCTCTCTGCACCATATCTCGTATATAAAAGTATCGGATCTCTATGTGTTTTGACTTATCATGGAATACAGGATTTTCTGTCATCTTAATGCAGCTTTGATTGTCACACATAATCACAGTGGGATCCATTTCTAAGTCAAACACTCCAGATAATAGCTTCCGAAGCCATATTGCTTCACAACTGGCAGAGCAGGTAGCTATATATTCTACTTCAGTAGTACTGAGGGCCACACTAGATTGTTTCTTGTTGAACCATGAGATCATGGCAGATCCAAGACCATAACATCCACCTGATGTACTCTTTCTGTCTGAGAGACTTCCTGCCCAATCGGAATCTGAGTAACCATGTAACCTGAGTTCATGACCTCCAAGATAATATGGACCAAAATCCAATGTACCTTTTAGGTATCTCATCACATGCTTTGCAGCTATTAAATGAACCTTTCTAGGTTCTACTAGATACTGACATAGAGTATTTATAGCAAAGCATATATCTGGCCTAGTATTTGTTAAATACATCAATGACCCAATGATTTGTCTATATAGAGTTAGGTCCACTAGTTCCGATGAGTCATTAACTAATAACTTCAGGTTGGAGTCCATGGGAGTGGCCATGGGTTTACATTCCAACATATCAAACCTTTTTAGAATCTCCACAGCATACTTACCTTGATTCAGAAAGATTCCTTTTGGTTCTTTCCATACTTCTAGACCTAAGAAGTAGTGCATTAATCCGAGATCTTTCATCTCGAATTTTGAAGAAAGCTTCTTCTTGCTTTCAATAATTTGTTTCTCATTTCCGGTTAGAAATAGATCATCTACATATAACAACAGTATAACTGGTTCATCATCCATCACTTTGAGATAAAGATTTGGGTCAGCTTTACTCTTGGTAAAACCCATTCTAGTTAAGAAATTGTCAATCCTTCCATACCAAGCCTTGGGAGCTTGCTTCAACCCATATAATGCCTTTTTCAGTTTGCATACATGAGTTCTTCCGTCTTTAACCTCAAACCCTTGTGGTTGTTCTATGTACACTTCTTCTTCAATTACACCATTCAGAAGCTGTCTTAACATCCATTTGGTCTAATTTCCACTTCATCATAGATGCAAGTGCCATGATAGTTCTAATTGAAGTATACCTAGCAACAGGTGCAAATGTTTCTTCATAGTCAATTCCCTCCTTCTGAGAGAATCCTCTGGCTACAAATCTTGCCTTATATTTTTCAATGCTACCATCTGCAGCATGTTTTATCTTGAAAATCCATTTGGAAGAAACCACACTTTTATCTTTTGGTTTGGGAACTACATCCCAGACATCATTTTTCATTATTGACTGATATTCTTCTGTCATTGCTTCTACCCATTCTTTCTTCTGAGCTGCCTCTTCATAGCTAGTAGGTTGTTGATCCACAAGATCACACATCAAGGCCATATAGTTGGACACTAGCTTTTGGTTTCTTTCTTTCTCTAGTGGAGCCTTCAGGAGCTCCATATCTTTCAGCTCCTTGAATAATATCTCTAGCCCATGCTGGCCTTCTTTTCTTAGATAAATCTGTAATAGGAGGTTCTTGTGGTTCCAACATGTCATGATCCTCTGGTGAATCATCTTCAGGGATGTGCACAGCCTCTGTGATTCTAGGAGATGGATCTTCTTCATAGATTTCTTCAAGTTGGCACTTCCTAGATTTCTTGAGAGCTGCTTCTTCATCAAATGTTACATCTCTACTTATTTCTATATGATGATAACCTGGTATGTAAATTCTGAAGGCTTTGGATGATTCACAATAACCAACAAATATTCCCTTCTTACCAGAAGGATCCAACTTGGTTCTCTTTTCTTTTGGAATGTGGATGTACACAGGACACCCAAACATTTTAAGATGACTTACCTCGGGCTTCTTTCCTGTAAACCCTGCTTCTGGAGTTTTGAAATCAAGAGCACTATGGGATAGTCTATTTTGCACATATGCTGCTTTCTTAGCTGCTTCAGTCCATAGATACATGGGAAGATCTTGGTCATGTATCATAGTCTTTACAGCTTCCATGATGGTTCTATTTTTCCTTTCGGCAACCCCATTTTGTTGGGGATTGTAGGGAGTGGTTAGTTCTCTCTTAATTCTGGTTTCTTTACAAAAGTCTTCAAAGTCTTTTGAAGTATATTCTCCACCATTATCTGTTCTGAGAATCTTGATTCTCTTTTCTGAGAGATTTTCTATTAGAGCCTTGAACTCTTTGAACTTTCCAAAGACTTCATTCTTACCTTTTAGAAAGTATATCCAAGTTTTCCTTGAATAGTCATCAATGAATGAAAGATAGTATTCAAACCCACTTAGAGAAGTGGTGGGCATTGGTCCACATACATCTGAGTGTATTAGCTCCAAAATGCTCTTAGTCTTTGTTTCACTCTTTAAAAAGGGGTTCTTGACATTCTTCCCTTTCTTACACCCTTAACATGAGCCATCATGACCAGCCTTCAAGTCTGGTAATCCTATGACCACCTTGCTTACATAAGGTAAGGATTTGTAGTTAATGTGAGCTAATCTTCTATGCCATAGCTCACTGGGGCTAGAGATTTCATGAGCAAGGGTAGTTTCTGGATGACCCTTGAGCTTATAGAGACCTCCTTCTTCTTCACCAATGACAACTGCATCTTTAATTGATTTTCCTTTGGACCACATGAGTACTTGTCCATCTATGAAAGCCACCCTAAAGCCTTTCTTATCTAGTGCTGAGATAGAGAGTAGGTTCTTCTTTAAACCTGGTACATATAAGACTTCTTTCATTTTCAAGGGTGTTCTAGAATCAAGCTTGTAGCCTGCTTCACCAATTCCCTTGATGGGATATTGATAATCATCTCCTAGAGATACCTTTTGGGGTGAAGACTTTTCTTCAATTCTTGAGAGAGTTTTCTTTTGACCTGTCATGTGCTTTGAAGCACCACTGTCAATGAGCCATGTATCTTCACCAGGGGACACAGATCCAGAGAGTGCAGAAAATAGGACATATTCTTCTGGATCTTCTTTCTTTACTTTAGATCTTTTCCTTTGAGGTCTTTCCTCCTCCTCCTCTTCTTCTTCTTCTCCTTCTTCTTCTTCACTATCATCTTCTGCCATATGTGCATGATGTCTTTTGTGAACAAACTTCTTCTTCTTCTTTCCTGGAAAAGTACAGTCTTAAGCATAGTGTCCCAGTTTAAAACAACTATAACATTGGACTGTGGAGAGGTCTCTTTCTGAGTTTGTTCCTCCTTTCCTTTTGAATTTATGAGAGGGTTGAGACCTTTTGTAGTTCACTTTCTTGAAGTGGCATTTCTTTCCTCTTTTGGTGTGGGTGGCCAAAGCTTGGTCATCCTCTTTGAGAAGAGCTTCTCTGTTGGCTACCCTAGCCTCTTCTTGAACACAATCCTCTCATACTACATCAAACTTCATGCTTTCTTTTCTGGCACACATATTTTGTATGAAATATTCCCAAGGTCTAGTGAGACCATTTAGGGCAGTCATCACAAGTTCATCTTCATCAAGAGTATCACCAATGGCATCTAGTTGCTCCTTGATTAGAGAGACTCTTGATAATTAGTCTTGAATGGATTCTCCTTTGTGCATCTTGGTACTCTTCAACTGAGTCCTTAGGTTCATCTTCCTATTGATGTTCTTTCCTTCATACATTCTTCCTAGGGCATCATACATTTCCTTTGGAGTCTTCTTGGAAGCCACTTGGGGAATCAAGTGGTCTTTAATAGAATCAGCTATGATTCTCTTTGCCCTAATCAAATCCTTCCTATGCTTCTCTTTGGCTTCATCTCCTTCTGGTTTTGCAACTTCATCTTTGACATAATGAGCAAGATCATTCTCTTCAAGAATGAGACCAATTCTGTATTTCCATGCTCGGAAATTCTCTATACCTTCTAGCTTGTATTCAAGCTTAGTGTTTGGAGCCATCTTCTCTTGGGGGATTCCAAGAGGTAAGAGACAAAGTATTACTTACCCGGAAATATTACCTTTTTACCTTTCCGGATCCTAGGACAGAATTTCTGGATTATCGCACTTTTGGTAAAACTAGGGTTTGACTTTCCCGAAGTTCTACCCAACCAAAAAGTTTGATCTAGGGATCAAAATATTGGTTTTGAGAAGGGCTATCCAGCCATGTAATCAGAATTCAATAATGCCAACTTTTTGTTGAAACCAATTTCTGATTTATCGCACTTTTGGTAAAACTAGGGTTTAGATTTCCTGGAGTTCTACCCAACCAAAAAGTTCGATCTAGGGCTCAAAAGATTGGTATTGAGAAGGGCTATCCAGCCATGTAACCAGAATTCAATAATACCAAGTTTTTGTTGAAACCCTAACTTTCACCGGAGAGAGAGAGAGGTATTCTTACCTTGTGAAAGATGTCCTATTCAGGCTAGCTCTGATACCATGTTAAGTTTAAACCAAATAGACTAGCAAGATCACTGAAAGAAACATAATCACAAGATAGACATAGAATTTACCCTGGGAAACCCTCATGGGGTAGAAAACCCAGCAAAGCTTTCCTCAATAAGATGATCAACCAAAATACAAGATGTGCTCCCTCCTTCTCTACCTCCTTAGCAGATCTCCTAGACAAGTGCGCTACTTTTCTGAGTCGTACAAGTGTGTCTAATGAGGAGTTCACCTCCTCTATTTATACTAACTCCCGACTGACCAAAATACCAAATGGGGCCGACCTCGCCTGTTGAAGTCTAATAACCCCTAAAATATAAGATCAGGGCCGACCCCCACATGGTGGGTCTAATAACCCTAGTTACCACAAACCCCTGGAGGAATAATCATCTCCGGATACATGATAGGGTTACCTCGGAGGGATGAAACATCTCTGGAATAATAATGTACAAATTATAATATTCTTAGAAGTTACAATATTCAACAAATTTACGAGTTGATCTTATGCAATTGCATATGATAGTTTGCTGATGTTTATTGTTTTCTTGATCCCTACATGTTAAATTCATAGTTGCATGTAGAAATTGTGGGTTTTCATCCAATCTTCTATTATAAAGAATGAGAGCATCTTTGTTGTTTGATTAATTTATTTGTTGTAATATAAGAAGAGCCCTTGTAATAAAATTCATATTTGGCACCCGATACTTGAGAAATGGATAACAAGTGCATTACAGAATATTACCCTGAGGGTGATTTGATGAGAGTATCACAAAGGATGATTTGATGAGAGTATTACCTTGCTAGATCCATACAAATTAGAATCTCACTATAAAATATCTAGCTGGATATGAACCCCTCGTAGTGGCTTGTGGACCACTTCACCATCAACCTCATGGATTGTGACTATAATCCTGTAAGGAGCTAGTTGTCCAATCCTATGAAAGAGGTAGAAATGAGCATTGTAATGTGCATGGGCCTCCTAGACCTCATCCCAAAAGTGTCAAGCTTTAATCTCCCGTATTGGAGAGTGATGCCAGTATCTTTGGTTAGGATGCTACAAGTGGTGAATCTAGTTGGGTTAATCCTTCCTTCATCAATCTGGTTAGGTGGGAAGTTGGAAATCTCTTCTTCCTACACAATAGTTAACCTTTTTGTGAGAGGTAATGCCATTGTAGCACTTGTGTAAATTTTGTAGTCCATTGGGCCTTGAACTTATTTTTTTCCATGCCCTTTTTGTGAGAGGTAATGCCATTGTATAGCACTTGTTTGAAATTTTGCAGCCCATTGGGCCTTGAACTTATTTTTTTCTATGCATTAAGTGGGCATCACTTTTAGCACATAGATATGTTTCTCATTTTTTGCTACTAAGGGATTATTGATTTAAGCTGGGAAAAGATGAAATTGTACTATTCCTCATGGGGAGGTTTGTAGGTGAGTTCCAATCACCCAGCTATTTTGTTGAAATGGTTGCAATTCTTCTTATTAGCTACTAGACTTGTTTTTAGCAATGGATGGAAAAATAAAAACGGGGTATATTTTATTGGATCTGTATCATTTCTTATGATTTCTTGAGATCCAATTTTAAAAAGAAGCACAAAATTTACTTGTCTGGTCCGTGGGTTAGATTTTATTAGACATAAAGAGTATTTAATGGTTAACAATTCTGCATTAGTGAATAATAAATGAATGCAAACCTTAATACTGAACCCAAGATGGAGGGTGATACTCTTGGGGAGAAATGAGACCATCCTTCTTTTTATCATACTTTTCTCGGGAGGGAGCACACCATTGTCATAAATATCGAGCATAGAAAGGCCATTATTACTGCAGATGAAATTTTACTGCTCAAGTCAAAGGATCCTATCATTGCTCCTTTTGCAAAAGAGATTCAACACCAGTTGCTACATGATTTGCAGGTTGTTCCTTATATTTTGATAAATATAATTGTTTCCAATTGAAAAAAAAAATATAGTGTAAATTTGTTTACAACATAAAACATACAAAGTAAATTTACAACATACAACAAATTAAATGCATAATAATGACAATATACTATCCAGATACATCTAAGATCGCTCATTGTGACCTCATTGCCTTAACTATTTAGAGGCATTATTTTTTTCTTGCAAAGTGAGACCTTAAACAAAGAGGAAAGTATTGAAGCCTTCATGTGACCTACAAAAATAAATGTGTCAGTAGGTTTGGAGTAAAAAATATCCAAAAGGTGATATAGAAAAATTTTGCTCTTTACAAGGTTGTCTGGAGAGGAGTGGGCATAACACAGGGCATCGGGAAAAGTTCTTTACCAGTCTAATTATTGTTGAGCCCAGTAGTCCATTTTATGGCCATGGATCATGTCATAATCGTGGCACCTGGAGGGCATGTAGCTTGCCATTTATCACAACAAAATATCAACCAACCCTTTCCTACACCGCCATGCTAGGCTAAGGATGACTGCATAGTCGAGGATGCCATAGAATCAAGGATGTCAAGATGTCAAAGCATGTTATTTACATATTATCAAAAATTTGTTTCGACAATAGGAGTATGCTAGAAACTTAGGAAAACCACCCAATTTATTGTAAAAACTATAATATAAAAAATTGTGCATTATGTTTCATAGTTTTTAAAATCCATGCGATTACATGATTCCCTGCACGACAGGAATAATAATGAATGAAATGTTCAAGATTAAATCCTTTTATTAAAAATAAACATGATGTTTCTCATTATAACATGACCATACATAACCATTAAAACACATATTCAAAACATTATCACACACACACACACACACACACACACACACACATATATATATATATATATATATATATATATATATATATATATAATGTCTAAAAATATGTATCCATGAATCAACAAATAAAGTGTCGCCATGTCGGTCTATGCATAGTCCATAAATAAAATATATAGTTAAATGAGTAATGGAGGTGATTGCGGTGTGAAAGGGCCATGACAAGATGGGGAAGATGGGTATATATGGTAGGTTATACATGCGTGTGTTCTATTTAAATTCAAATATTTTGGTTGGCGCGCTTGGTGTTAGAAGAAACGTGCAGGCATTTTGTATAGACAAAATGCTTGAGCGTTATTATTCACATAACGCACGCGCGTTATGAACTTCACAAATTTATGTTTTTAAGATTTGAATGGAGATAAAGGGGGTGAGAGAGAGAAGAGATATATGAGAGGGGGGGCAAGGGACATAAATTTAAGGAGTTGGGGAGAGCAATGATAAGGGAGGGAAATTAAAGGCCTAAACCCATAAGTACTAAGTCCCAAACCCCCTAAATCCCTACACCCCTAAGCACCTAATCGCTTAACACATAATCCCTTACCCCATTAATAGTTGATCCTAAATCCATTAACCTATAAAGGTATTACTCCTTAAATCTCTAGTCCCTTAATTAACCCTTTATCTCCCATGATTGTTGTCCTTATCCTCTAATTCCCTAAGCCTTTAACACTAAAACACCTTAGACCTCAATTCATAACTTCTTAAAACCTAAACCCCTAATCCGAGAGTCCTTAATCCCTTTACTCCTAAATCCCAAACTGCTAAACCGCTTAAGTCCTTTAATTGTCTACATGTAATCCTTTAACCATTAGCCCTCTAAGCTCTAGTTTACCCTATACAGGTAACATAATTCTTTACCTCTACACTATGTTTGCATGTGTGACCTCTGTTGTGCTAGCATGCCCTTCATTTGCTTGGGCTCTCTACGTTTGCATGTGTGGTATTCATTTGCATGAGAGATTTATGTTTTCTTGAGCTCTCTCCCTCTAGATTGATCGCTCCTCTCTCAGCTTTGGAATTCTTGCTTGGGCTTGTGCATTAGTCTCTTTAAGCTCTAATTTACCCCTTATAATCCTTTAAGCCTTTAACCCCTTCACCATTAATGACTAACCTCATAAACCCTAACATGTTAACCTTAGAGCACTAAATCAATTAACCCCTAAGGTCACTAACCTCTAAATGCCCTAGCCACTTTATCTATAATCCTACAACCCCTAACCCCTAATACCTAGTTCACCCCTGACCCCTAAAAATTCTAACCCGTATTACTTAAAAAACTCAAATACCTAAATCCATAAGCCCTTAACCCTAGAAACAATTAAACCTTTTCCACCTAATCATAACCCCCGCCCCTAAGCCCATATTCCACCTATTATAACCCCCACCCCTCTCTATCTGAAAACCCCTAAAAACACCTCCCTACCCACCCCTCTCTCTCTCTCTCTCTAACCCCCTCTCCCTCTCCCTAATCCCCACCACTCTTAAACCCCCCTATCTCTATCTCTCTCCTAACCCTGTCACTGCTAGCCCTCGCTCACTCTCTCTCCTCCTACACCTAACCCTTACTAACCCCCCCTCTCTCTATCTCTTCTTTACTCCTCCACCAACCCCTATCCCCACCCCTCTCTCTCTTCTAACCCCTTGACACCACCCTCCCTCTCTATCTCTCTATAACCCCTTAAACCACCTCACCCAACCCCACCCCACCCACACCTAACCACCTCCCCTCTCTTATTGTCTCTCCTACTCCCCATACCCCTAACCCTCCTCTCTTTATCCCCTCCTCCTCGTAACCCTTACAAACCCCCTCTCTCACTCTCTCTTCCCTATTTTTACACCCATCTTTCTGTCTCTCTAAACCCACTCTCCCTCTCCCTAAGCTCTCTCCCATCCCTAACCATCCTATTCTTTCTATCTCTCTCCTACACCCCTATCCCTTACTAACCCCCTCTCTCAGTCTCTCTCTCTTCCCTACACCTCCACCTACCTCTAACCAGACCTCCCATCTCTCTTTCTCACTCCCTACACCTAACACCCTATCCTCTCTCTCTCTCTCTCTCCCTCCTCTCCCCCCCTAACCATTACTAACCCCCTCTCTCACTCTCTCTCTCTCTCCCCCTCACTAACCCCCCTCCTAACCCCTTACCCCTAACTAACCCTCTCTCTCTCTCTCTCTCTCTCTCTCTCTCTCTCCCCTACCCCCCCCTCTGTCTCTCCTAATCCCCCTTCCCCTACCACTAACCAACCCCCATCTCTAACCCCTAAGCCCCTAATCCCTATTTAACCTCCCAACCCATAGAACATGAAGCCCAAAACCTTTCAAGATAAGTAGGGATCTAGCCTAAACAAAGGAAATTTATTTTCTTGGGAAAAAACTATTAAATAAGGTTTTGATGAAAATGAAAATTATGTATATTACCATAATGCTAGCGCGTTTTTGGATGAAGAAACGCTCGTGCGTTTTTGGCCACTAAACATTATTTAGCTGTGCACCAAACATATTAATTGCCTAGGAATTTTTTAACATTTAAGAAACGTGCGCGCATTATAGTTCTAAGAAACGCTAGCGCGTTTTGTGTATCCGTAACGCTAGCACGTTTTGTCTATGCAAAAATTCAGCGAAATACTCTGCCTATTTCATACCCAAAGTTTGTGTTTTCTTTCCCTGACAACGCTGCAAAAAAAATTCATACAATATATTCATAATCAGCAATCAAGGCAATTGAGGAAGCTTGATACTCTATGTTCACAATCAACAAGATTGAAGAGGATTCTACAGTTAGCATTGAGAATTGAGGATTCTACATTCACAATTAGCAAGCTTCAAGAGGATTCTACATTCACAATTTCAAGCTTCAAGAGGAATCTACATTCACAATTTCAAGCTTCAAGAGGATTCTAGATTCACAATTTCAAGCAAGCTTGAGGAATCTATATGAACACAATTGAAGAAGAATCTACATTCACTACTGAGCAAGCTTGAAGAACCTATATTCACAAATGAAGAATTTTCTATATTGACAAGTGAGGTAGAAACTTTACTTTCAGGTTTGAGCAAGCTTGAGGAATCTATATTCACAATTGAGGAAGTATCTATATTCACAATTGAGCAAGATTGAAGAACTTATATTCAAAATTGAGAAAGAATTTGGATATTTGAATAGTTGAATAGTTGAGCACACCGCTATAATCTATTTTCTTAGTATTGCTCATTATGGTCATGGGGAATTCACACAATCAAAAAAGGAAATCGGCAAGGAAAGAGAAGCCTCAAGAAACCATGGAAGAAGTTAGAGAAAATAAAATATTGGACATGTGGAATCGAAGACATTCCATGGAAACTCATCCAATTCCAATTGTAGATGATGCCACGGTCGTTCCTACCCATTCACCTCAAGAAAAACGGAAAAATTCACTAGAAGGGCCCTCAATTTCAACAAAATTTGATGAACAAGCACCCCATGGAACTAGTCAAGAAGTAAAACGTAGTTTCTCATTGGGGGATGTTTCAATTCCCACATCAAGTCAACCTCATACTATGGTAGTGAATGACTTGTTGGGTTGTGGTTACACTAGAAATGAAGTTATGGAGGCATTGAATGAAGGATTTACAATGAAAGAAGCAAATGTTATGGAGACCGTCCAAGAGAAAGTCCAAGTTCCCACATCCAACTACCAACAAGAGAATGAAAGACAAGAGGATCCTATTGAAATGCTGGAGCATCTTGGTGATGTTTTACATGCTCCAGTTCCAACACCCTTACCTCCATTAGCAACTACACACCGAAGAACTCCAAAACGTATACAAGTTGATGAAACTCTCATTAGTCCACTTGGAGGTAGATTGTCTAAACGTGTTATTGCTTATCAAACTCGACAAATACTTGATAACTTTTTTGATTCTAAATGTGATGGGGACAAGTGCAAATTATTTTTATCATTGTTAAAATCTATCTCTATGGCTGTTGTTAGAAGAATGTTAAGGATAAAGATGACCAAAAAGTTAGAGCCAAGTTCTCATATTGTTAAAAGTTTAGTAGATGAATCTAGTACAATTGGAAAGAAATCTCACTCAAAGGATTGCAATGCGTCTCGCCGTGTGTTGTCACAATCAATCGTGAACACAAACACTAGGGCACTTCGTTTTCTTAAACTTACCTCCAAAATTATTAATTTGAATGTGAAGAGACTTCGTAGGTATTTTGTTAGAAGAGAACAACTTGAAACTGGTCAAACAGATGTTTGGTCCTTCATTGGTAGGTTTCCACGCTCTGATATGAAGCGCATTGATGCAGTAAAGGGATTAGTGCAAGATTTTTGGCATGACAGCACTAGACCTTCTTCCAACCAAAAATATGTATTAAAATTGAGAAGGGGTTCAAAGGATCGTGAACCACACTTTAAATATTTTCTTGATATGACACAAACATAATTATATGAGAGATTTAGGAATGAACATAATGAACTTAACTTGGGCCAAAGATCCTTTGAAAAATGCAAACCATGGTATGTTAGAATAAACACAATTCATAACACATGTTGTTGTCAATACCACATTGAGTATGGTTAATATTATGACACATATACATATATTTTTCGTGTATTGCATAACACTCTTGTGCAGGAATGCTCAGCTACATTACCACCGATGTCATTTAGAGACTTTATTTATAGCATTTTGTGTAGCAGGCCAAACGATTGCACATTTTATCAAAAAAATTGCATAGATGGGACATGCTCAGAGTGTGGTGGATTGACATTATTGAAAAAATGCATACATGTGACCGATGAGCATGAACTTGGGAGGCAGGAGGTGAATTTGCAGTCATTCAAATATGTCACGTATGATATTGATGGAGGGAACGGAAGAAAAAAAATACAATTGGTCACTTCTTAGGTTGGTAATGAGTTCTTGAATACTATTTTTTCTTCAGATTGCAATTTCATATGTAACAATCTATTGATATATGTATTTATTGTTGATCTACCAGGTATGGGTTTGCAATTTCATGGAGGAATTCTTTGAAAAGACACAACAGTATGTAAAGCATGCACATGTGGCTCGTTGGAAAAATGAGCAGTTTAGAACGTGCTGGGATACATTTCCTATTGGGACTATCCTGTCAGTGGTCGATTTTGCGGAAAAATACACTCTTCAACCACAAAATGAGATATAGAGTCAATACTATTACTCAGAACAGGTCAACATAATGGTCCATATCACCTATATACATGGGGCAGATAGTACTGAAGACAACAGGGTTATATTGAAGGAGTCACCACTTCTACATAAGTTATGATAGGTGTCACGAATTGGATTTTGTACAACAAAGATTTCAAATGTTCTACAATCACTTGAAGGATAACAATATACAGATCGAACAACATTGGATTTGGTCTGACAGTTGTGCAGGGCAATTCAAAAATTCCCTTGTCTTCCAATGGTTGTGTATGCTCCACAAAAGGTATAAGGTGCCACATATTTGGAACTATTTTGAGACCGGACATGGAAAAGGTGAACATGATGGAGTAAGTGCATGCATCAAGACTGCATTACGTAGGAAAGAAATGAAGTTCACAAATGTATCACTCATCCGATATGCAAAAACCATTGTTGAATGGTGTGCTTCAGTCAAGGGGGGGGAGCAATAATGCAGAAAGATCACTCAACTAGGAAAGCGCATGTACATAGATATTTTTGGGAGGTGGTGTATGTAGATCGATCATAGTTATATGAGTGCAAGACCATCCAAGGAACTCGTGCATTTCATTCAATTAGAACGTTTGACAATTCTATACTTGAAATGTGGACAAGGAAACTCTCATGTTTTTGTTCTCCATACAGTAGTGGTGAATGGGACGAATGTGAATCCACGGATTGGGTTGATAGATGGGACTGTGTATCACTCCCCATTGGTTTATGGATAGCTACAGAATTATCCTAGTTGGAGGAGGACCAATCAAGTATTTCACCAGACTATGACCACATATCAGATCTTGTAGAACCAGGTTCGATTAATATTTTTATGTTTTTTTATATTTTTGACAACAAGTTGTGTCTAATTAGTTGACTGAAATGTTGGCACTATATTTTCTCCAGGGCACATATATGCAGTGGTTTCCTCTAGACGCAATGCATGGCATACCGACTATTGGCTAGAACGTTGCTTAGAGGGGAAGAAAACCCTAAATGTCCCATTAAGGGACTCTGAGGCCAATGATTTTCCGATTGGGTCGATGGTTATAAAAGGAGAATATTTGAACCAGGTTTCCCACTCAGCAAATAGAAATGGGTATACATATGAATATTATATACCAGGTGAGTTTGTATACCACTATACAAACTTAGTTATTGGCACAAACCTCCAGCTGCAAATAATGCGAAGGAAGAACTCATCAAAGGCACAATAATTATTTCCTTACTCCGAGCACGAGAGGTTAAAGGAAACCCTTGGTATTTGAGTTGATCCCGATGGTCTAGTCGAATGACCATATGTAGGTAATCTGGTATGTGGTTTGCATGTTTTATTGTGTACTATGTTATAGGTATATGGTGTACATGTATGCTATGATTTTGTTTCGTGGTCTCATTGAGTATTGACATTAATATTTTGACTATTGTAGCCAGACATTGATAGCTTGATAGATTGATAAATTGCATAGACTTAGTACAAGTTGATAAATTGCACAAGTTTCATCATGGATTTGTTTTCTTTGTTTTTTTCTCCCATCTAAGTAAACCATAATATCTACATCCTCATGCCCATTTTCATGCTCACTATCACCATCACCATATCCATGCTCATTATCACTACTGTGCCACCATGAACATCACCACCGTGCTCTTCCTACCCATGTTGTCAGAATCACCATCCCCTTTTTCACCATAAGATTCTCATCCATCATCCACACAAATATAACCATTAGATACCTAATTTAGGAACCTAGAAACCCAAACCACAAACATAGAAACCTAATCTAGCCTTAGAAATCTAGTCTACCCTAGAAACAAAAATATAACCTTAGCAACCTAATCCATAATAATTTTGAAACCTAAACCATGCCAAAAAACCTAGTCCAAGAAACCATAATTTTTTTCTAAACCCCTAGCCAAGAAACCCTAGCCTATAAACCCTATTTGGTAGCCTAAACCCTAATTTGAATTCTAAACCTTAGAAACCCTAGTTTGTAGCCTAGATGAAATCAATTTTAATATCCCTTTGAACTCAATGGGAACTCGATTGGATGGTAACAATTACCCTTTAAAATTATGGCCCAGGTGTCATATTTTAGGTCCATTTTGGAAACCAGGGTTTTGCTCAGTAAGGGACTGTGCAATTTTCGCACATAGGGGTCAAATTTGAAAAATCAACGACCGAGGACTTATGGATAGCGTTCCCAGCTGGACCCTTCCTAAACACACTTGCAAAACTTCCCGGAACTCGTCTTTGTTGCACGGTTGGAATTCTATGCCCCCAGTAGATATCCAACTGGTGTCCCTGAAGGCCTTTGCCGATGCGAGTTAGAACGACCCATAGAATGATGACCATGGATCGGATAGACAAACCGTTGAATCTGTTGGATTCAGGACATCAGGATAGTGCTAGGGGTGCCCCCTCTCCTCCAGTCCCATGGCCCAGGTGTCATATTTTCGATCCATTTTGGAAACTGGGGTTTCGCTTAGTAAGGGGCTATGCAATTTTCACACATAGGGGTCAACTTTGAAAAATCATCATCCAGGGACTTATGGATAGAGTTCCCAGCTGGAACCTTCCTAGACACACTTGTAGCACTTCCCGGAACTTATTGTTTTTGCACAATTGGAATTCTATGCCCCCGATAGGTATCCAACTGTTGTCCTTGAAGGCCTTTGGGATGCGAGTTGGAATGAGCCATAGAATGATGACCGTGGATCGGATCGACAAACCATCAGATCCATTGGATTTAGGACATCAAGATAGTCCTAGGGTTTCCCCTCTCCTTTGGTCCCATGGCCCAGGTGTCATATTTTCGGTCCATTTTGGAAACTAGGGTTTTGCTCAGTAAGGGATTGTGCAATTTTTGCACATACGGGTCAAATTTGTAAAATCATCGGCCAGGGACTTATGGATAGCGTTCTCAGTTGGAAACTTCCTAGAAACACTTGCAGCACTTCCCAGAACCCGGTTTTGTTGCATGGTTGGAATTCTATGCCCCCGGTAGGTATCCAACTGGTGTACTTGAAGGCCTTTGGGATGCGAGTTGGAACAAGCCATAGAATGATGTCCGTGGATCAGATTGAAAAACTGTCAACTCCGTTGGATTTAGGACATTGGGATAGTTATAGGGGTGCCCCTCTCCTCCAGGCCCATGTCCCAGGTGTCATCTTTTTGGTCCATCTTGGAAAATAGGGTTTTGCTCAGTAAGGGACTGTGCAGTTTTCGCACATAGGGGTCAAATTTTCAATATAATTGACCAGGGACTTATGGATATCATTTCCAGCTGGAACCTTCCTAGACACACTTGCAGGACTTCCTGGAACCCATTTTTTTTTCATGGTTGGAATTCTATGCCCCGGGTAGGTATCCAACATGTGTCCTTAAAGGTCTTTCGGATGCGAGTTGGAACGAGCCATAAAATGATGACCGTAGATCGGATTGACAAACCGTCAATTCTGTTGGATTCAGGACATCAGAATAGTTCTAGGGGTGCCCCTCTCCTCCGGTCCCATGGCCTAGGTGTCATCTTTTCGGTCCATTTTGGAAACTAGGATTTTGCTCAGTAAGGGACTGTGCAGTTTTCGCACATAGGGGTCAACTTTGAAAAATCATCGAACGGGGACTTATGGTTAGCGTTCCCAGCTGGAACCTTCCTAGACACACTTGAAAGACTTCCAAGAACCTAGTTTTTTTGCACGTTTGGAATTCTATGCCCTCAGTAGGTATCCAACAGGTGTCCCTGAAGGACTTTGGGATGCGAGTTGGAATGAGCCATAGAATGATGACCCTGGATCGGATCGAAAAACCGTCGAATCCGTTTGATATAGGACATCGGGAAAGTGCGAGGGGTGCGCCTCTCCTCTGGTCCCATGGCCCAAGTGTCATCTTTTTGTTCCATTTTGGAAACTAGGGTTTTTCTCAGTAAGGGACTGTGCAGTTTTCGCACATACGGGTCAACTCTCCTCCGGTCCCATGGACTAGGTTTCCTCTTTTTGGTCCATTTTGGAAACTAGGGTTTTTCTCAGTAAGGGACTGGGGAGTTTTCGCACATAGGGGTCAACTTTGAAAAATCATTGACAGGGGACTTATGGCTAGCGTTCCCAGCTGGAAAATTCCTACACACACTTGCAACACTTCCTGGAACCCGATTTTGTTACAAAGTTGGAATTCTATGCCCCGGGTAGGTATCCAACAGGTGTCCCTGAAGGCCTTTGGGATGCAAGTTTGAAGGAGCCATAGAATGATGACCATTGTTTGGATCGACAAACCTTCAAATCCATTGGATTCAAGACATCGAGATAGTTCTAGGGGTGCCCCTCTCCTCTGTTCCCATGGCTTAGGTGTCAACTTTTAGGTCCATTTTGGAAACTAGGGTTTTTCTTAGTAAGGGACTGTGTAGTTTTGCACATAGGGGCCAACTTTGAAATTTTTTGATTTTGATCTAGAACTAGACATTCAAAGAGTGGAAATCAAACCTACCACACTGCACCCTTGTTAGATTGCTATGTCCTAAGTGTGCCAAGCCATTTAAAATCTCCTTAGTGTTCCACTTTATTTGCATTTTGAGTAATTAATGTCATTTTTAAGAATTCAAAGTTCCAAATAAAAAATGGAGGCGATGTTTCATCGATGATATCCCTGTGATCCTTCCTAGCTTTGTTAGATCAAAGTCACAATGAAACTTTGCCATCAAGTTATGGGGGAATACTTTCCAAATCACAATGAACAACCATTACATCATCATTTGTATCATTCAATTACATGCAATTTTAAATACATTTTCATATGAGGATAATCCATCCATTTTACAAACATAGGACCATGAACATCTTATTTTCCTTCATCAAAACAACATTATCAAAGAAGATCATTAAACTAGTTAGGTATTTCATTTTCCATGGATTCTATATGATTACTTTTGCATTATGACAAGTGGAAAATGGACATATGAAAGAGGTAAAGCACAAACCCGGGTCTTAAATACTAGGGTTTAGTAAGGATAGGGTTTATATCTTCAACGATTTTATGAGAGTGAATTCATGACCAACTATTGGTTAACATATTGGAACAAACTAGGGTCTTACAAACTAGGGTATATTTGTTGTATATTTGACCATATGTACATGAAGGCCCAATGAATTTTATTACACTTTAGTTCATGCATTCCTTTCCATTGTACTTGATACTTTTCCAGTGTTTTTAGCATGCTAGAGTAGGCACATTCAACCAAACTTCATAGATGTTCATGTACGTATCGTTTGATGAAATACGGTAGCATTGATGAAATGTGTAGCATCTATTATACTTCCTCTTAGTTTGTGAAAATGTCATAGGCTTACATTGATGATATGCGTAGCATGTTTTACATGACAGAGGTTATTCAAACATATTTTGACTTTTTTTTTAACTTTTGTTTTTTCCTTGCAACCATAATCCTGATCAATCGGTATGAACCCTTGGAATTGACAAAAACCACAATTTTAAGTTAGATATCGAATTAGAAAGCATGCACTGAGTTCATTGAACTATTGAAAGATATTATTAGTTTTTTTCCATTAAGATAATGTTTTCATAACACAATGGTGAGATGTTACTTGATCAATGCAATAAATGTAAGAGAATAAATATTGCTTAAAATGTAATTATATAAATTTCAATAGCATAATTTATCAATTTGTGGAAGAGATAAATCATCACAAGAACAAGTGGAAACTCAAGAGAAAATATGCATTTAATTGTATCATGCATTGATAGCCGAATGCATGTAATACAAAATATGGCAAAGTAGCCGACCCTTAAATGGCCTATCAATGTACATGTATCCATAAGTACAACAATGTACATGTATGTCAAAATACATATATACAGGACTATGCAACATTAAAAATCAATCTTTCGCTTGTTTTTCCTTGACTTTCCTCTATCGACCATCACCCTAGGATCGATCTGCATCTTAGGAGTCTGTAAAAAAAATAAATTTATTTTTATCAAATAACTCCACTAATACCCTACCATTAACAAACTTAAAAAATTAACTTATGGCCAAATTATTTATGATAGACACACTCACCAAATCCAGCCGGGGTATAGATGTCTGTGGTTTGCTCATGGAAGGCCTCTCTATAGTTTTGCTCTACAAATAAAAGATAGTATCTCAGTTAATTCAACAATTCAACATTGATCAACATGTTTGGGTAAATTGAATAAAAATACTTGGTCATTAATGAAAATATCACCATAAGAGGAGACCCGATCACAACAGTGGATTGAGCGGAGGGGTCGGGCACTGCTGCCTCTAATTGCTACAATAACCAAATGGGGAAATAGTTAGACATGCATGAATACACAATATAGTAACATGGTTAAATACTATGCATTGTAATTGTTGAAATAGTTTCCTCTGTATGACTTGTGGCTATTACAGATGCAACACTAACTGCAACATAAATGACCCTTGTTAGGTGAGGGGTAGATGGATCTCCCATGTGTCTACTATAGAGGACATCCAAACCCTTTATAGGAGTGGAGACTCTCTTATACACTTGTCTATTTTGCACATTTGGACAATGAGGAGAGGCAACTACTGACTGTTTCCTAAGTGTAGAAGTTGGTGGCTGAAATCACCAATTACTAACGTAGTTATAAATGCATTCGTCAATGAAATAACATGTAATAACAAACCGACAATGATGAAATACATACCAATGTACTGTATACTTCAATCAATTCTAAGAAACGTTATGCCACCCATTGTGTCTCTATGGGCACGCTATCGCTTGTATTCCCACCAGGGGGGAATATCACTAGATGAAATCATTTCCCTCTAAGGGGTATCTACAACCTACAATTTAGAAAATTTTAAATATTAGATCGTGTAGCATTAATTAATTAACATGTGATAACAAACTTACATGTATTAAAATAATGTCATGTTAAAATAGTTACCTCAGTGTGAGTTGTTGTCGCTGAAGGTATGACAACATCTTGTACATCAGATGGTTCTGGTGCATGAGCCTCTAGACTATCCTATGCATCATCAGTGGAAAATTATTTCCCCTCGTGCTTTGCTTGTAGCAACTACAAGTTTTAAAATCATTAAAAATATTAGCAATCTATATATATATGTGTATAGTAAGGAAAAATAATTTACAAATGACACTAAATTGTTAACCATTTACTCATGTATCAAAATAATTTCATGTTGAAATAGTTACCTCAGTGTGAGTTGTTGTCGTTGAAGGTATGACAACATCTTGTACATCGGACGGTTCTTGTGCATGAGCCTATGGACTATCCTCTAAATCATCAGTGGAAAAGTCTTTCCCCTCACGCCCTTCTTGTAGCAACTACAAGTTTTAAAATCATTAAAAATATTAGCAATCTATATATGTGTATAGTAAGGAAAAATAATTTACAAATGCACTAAATTGTTAACCATTTACTTACCTGTGTAAAATACCCAGTAAAGCTATCATCTGTTTGGATAGGGCCAAAGCAAGGATGACCGCATATTGTGCATGGGTGGGGATCTCGGCTATGCTCATGATGTGTAGGTCTACTGCCACTACTAGATGATCCTCGACCACTGGAAGGTGGTGTCTCTACCCCACCAAGAGGTGGTGGCTCTACTCCACCCATATATGCTGGATCTCATGGCCCTTCCTGGTACATACCTTGAAGATACATGCTATGGTAAACAACCACCTATTCCAACAGTAGGAATGACTCCTGCGTCTGTGGGACCAACTGATGTGCAAGCGGCACATCTGGCTTGGGTAGCTTCCTGCAAGGTGGAGCTACTGGTAGATTGGGATCTATGTGCCTTGCATTGGGACGTTGTTGAGCCATCCCCATCCCAATGCCCTCGTACTCCAAGATATCAATATAATTAACATGCTTTCCCAAAACAAATTTTGTGTACATCTTTCTAAGAAAATATAGAGGCATTTCCCTATTGTTATGTGGTGGTATATCAAAAACCATTTACCATCGGTCCATCCAATTATCTATGAATGGTTGATATGTACACCACTCTATAGAAATATGCCTTTTGTTTACATTCGGGATTTCACCCATCCGTGGATCTCTAAAAAGGGAAAATATATGTTGTTTCGTAATCTTCAACTTATTAACTTCTTTGTAGCTAATTCCATCAACATATTCTTGCCTCTTTCTCTCTCTGTATGTAGCAATATCTTGTAGTGCATCATTTGACCTACTAAAGGTCTCTATAATTGCATCTAAATTGGATGCAATCATACCTTGCCTATTATCAACGATTGTTATTGAGGCTTGAATGTCTCTGAGCCTCTCAATTTCTCTTTGGATTTCTGAATGTGAATCCATGGTCGTCACTGCAATAAAAAAATAAAAAACAAACCATTAGAAACATATACATGTACTATAATGACATCTCTCAAAAATGAAAAATGTACAAACTTTGTGCAAGAACGAATACATTACAAACATAAATATCATCTCAAAATATTATAATAAAAACTACATGTAAACCAAAGTGGAAGGTGAGGATCAACTACATGTAAATCGATTAATGATCGATGGCGGAGAGCTCCTAATTCAATTAATATTGAAGGATCGAGACAATGGGGGCCTTAAAGCACTTTATGTACACCTTTCTAGATCTGAGTTATTGGAGAAGATGTTATCCTTCATCCTCTACCTTCATAAATTTCTCTTTTGTATCTAATTCATTTCATGTTTGTGGCCCTTTCCTTGCTCAGAATCTAGTCTATGATGAGGAAGATTTGGTGGTGAAGTCCTCTGCGTCATTGAGAAGGGGCAAGATTTTGAATGTGAGGTTTGATCTACGCTTGTTCCATGAAGTAAATCTCTTATCGGTTGCTAGGTATGAAGACCCAAATCCATTGATTGAGTGTCTTGGTGGTGAAGGAGGTAAAAAAAGATGTGGTAGTTCATCTTAGCAACAAAGTAAGCAGTGTGTCTACAAATGAGGGGAACCTAGTCCCTTGGGTTTTGGGGGATGATGTAAAATCCATCATGCCATTGGGTTGGATTCACAAGCATTGGTTGGACATTTTTAGGGTAAAATAATGTGTGGGAAAAAAAAATAGGGTTTGGTTGAGTCAAGTCTAGAAAGCAAGCCTAGGTTATAGTCCATAGTTCCTCCTCCTAGCCAAATGGTGGATGGCTTTTCTTTTCCAATTTGCAATAGATGTGGAAAAAATATTGAAGAAAAGTTAGTGTTGGGATTCAAATCCATTATTGCTT
This sequence comes from Larix kaempferi, assembly GCA_027924585.1. Classification (NCBI taxonomy): domain Eukaryota; kingdom Viridiplantae; phylum Streptophyta; class Pinopsida; order Pinales; family Pinaceae; genus Larix; species Larix kaempferi. The sequence continues at coordinate 1,751,475 of BSBM01000674.1, read as the reverse complement.
AGGTGGATGAAAAATTCATTAAGGGGATTGATAGTGTGGAGGAATTTCCATATGTTAAATAACAATTTTAAAAATTTTTAGTTTTGGAATTTCATTTACATGGATTTTTAATTTAGGGAAATATAAAAATTAATATTTTTATTGAGGAAATGAGGCAAGGATGAATGTTTGGATTCCTACCTTTCCAATCCTCCTTGCTCTTCGAATTTTCCCTCCCTCCACTTCTCCACATTGACGTTGGAAGCCCTGATCGCTCGAGCATTTTAGTTAATTCGGTCAATGAATAGTGGACGTGGAAGCAGACGATTTTTTGTATTTTAATATATTAACCATAACACGCGCGCATTGTGTATTTCTATAATGCTTGCGCGTTATTGAATCCTATCCTACGTTTTAACTGACATGGAAAGCTTGTGCCCGCCCATGCCTAGTTCTAAGAAACGCGCACGCGTTTTCATTTTACTAAACTTTAGCGCATTTTGCGAAAGCATGATTGCTTCTAAAAGGTCCCTCAACTTTATGCGAGGGCCCTAAATGCAATTAAATAATTCTGTATACCATAAAAATCTCATTCAAGAAACTATTATTTTAAATGAATTATGTTGATGTGAGGAAGACATCTATACACATTTATTTTAAATTGTTAATGACTAATAAATGTTTAGAAAAGTAAATGAGGGACTAGATGATGTAAGAGGCAGGTAAATGAGGGACGCATTGGGTATTTTTGGACAATATTACAATGCATTAGGTCATATTTGCATCATAACAAAAGTTATAAATAAATCAAATGTGAAGCAAAGCCAATGGACAAATTCAATAAAATCAATGAACGACGATGACGACGATGACAATAACAAAAAAAAACAACAATAATAATAATTTTGAATTACATTAACACATGGAAATATCATAACTGTAACCTTAAAAATAAATGGTAGGTAAATGTACATCATACCAACATGATATGGTGCCCAAAAAATAGATGCATAAAAAAGTATGGACATGAGATAAAGATTATAGCTCAAAGAATATAACATGAAGCTTGAACTGAGCCACATAATTACGCATAACATGGATGAAGATGATGGCCAATAAACATGCTTTGTAGGGTTTATATATGGCCAACTAAAGGATTTCCTTGCATATAACAATATATTTCTTATTATATTAAAAATTGCCCGATGGGGTTTCCACAATGTAAAAAATGTATAATAAGTATATAAATGATCAACTAGAACGATGAATGCATAAGTTAGCTTTAAATATAATTAAAAATATACATATACAACTTAAAGGACTTGGTGTGGAATGAACATGCTTTGTAGGGTTTATATATGGCCAACTAAAGGAGTTCCTTGCATATAACAATATATTTCTTGTTATATTAAAAAATGCCCAATGGGGTTTCCACCATATAAAATTTTTACAATAAGTATATAAATGATCAACTAGAATGATGCATGCATAGGTTAGTTTTATATATAATTAAAAATATACATATAACTTAAAGGACTTGGTGTGGTTCCCAGATTATTGCACAAGCATGTAGTATATAGAAATAAGTGTTACAACCTTAACCATCACTTGCACAATGAATAAAGGGATAGGCTAAAACTAACTAGAAAATTGAAATGCAAAATATGGTTAATGTATTATATACCTTGTTATTACCTAGATCCAAATGGATCATCTTACACGTGTCTACTTCCTTGATATAAAGTTGATATTATCTATATTTCAAATCCATATTGGTAAAGTACTTTGCATGCTATCACTGATATAACAAGGCATTAATATAGGGAAACCTGTACTAATTTGGCAAAGACATCTTGTTTAGAGACCTAGTATAATCAAGGAACATTATCCATGTATAGTTTTCTTTAGAACCAATATGACCCAACCATTATTGCAATTACTTATGTACTTCATCTAACTTTAATATGAACTATCTATACATTCCTATATTGGTAAAGGATATTCCTACAATAACTTTATCTCGCGATCCACTTCCATCGCAAGGTGCATTCCTTTAATATTTTGAAACACTTAGTTGTATGCCTACAAAATCTCTTTTAAATGATTTCTTTTGTTCTTTCATATACCTTTAATGGGTTCATACACACCTATAAAATTGGTATCTTTTTGGGTCTTTCTCAATAAAATAAGTACATGGTTCTTATTTGAAATAATAAATCTCTTAAATTTGTGTGCATTCACAAGAGAGATCTTAGAGTTTCCTTTGTGTGCATTGATGATAAACATTTTACCATCCTTGATTAGGTGTTACTTTTTGGCCCTTCTCATTAAGATATAATCCCTCATACATATATGAGATACTAAATAAACATTGCAGGCATTAATATGCACTTCATCAACTTCATTTTCATTAATAAAATATGCACCAATTGAAAACCTATACTTATATTCTTTAGTAACTTGTAACTTTATATGTTTATTTTCTCGACCTAAAGGGGATGAATTAGGGTGATCATATATTTCTAAAACAAGTTTACTTATTGAGCTCTCTAAAATAAGATTCACTTGTGATTTATAGTCAACCAAGGCATGTACGTGGAGTTGGATGAACCACAACTCTAGAATTTTATACAAAATCAAAAGTTAAATAAAAATAAATCCTTCAATCAACCATAAAATATCATTCAAAAAATTAGTATTTTAAATTAATGATGTTGATGTGAGCTGGACATCTAATTAACACAATTATTTGGAATCACCACTAACGAGTAAGGGTTTATAAAAGTAAATGAGGGACTAATAAGTGTAAGGGGAAGGTAAATTAGTATTTTAAATTAATGATGTTGATGTGAGCTGGACATCTAATTAACACAATTATTTGGAATCACCACTAACGAGTAAGGGTTTATAAAAGTAAATGAGGGACTAATAAGTGTAAGGGGAAGGTAATGAAGAAAGTATTAGGCATTTTTAGACAATATTACAATGCATTATTTTTTATATACATCACATTACAAGTTATAAACAACTCAAATTTAAAACTATATTAACTAAATTTAATAAAATCAAATAAATAAATAAACCAATCTTATATAATAATAATAATTTTGAATTACTTATCACATGGAAAAGAGCATAATTATAATTTTAAAAATGAATGAATGTATATGTAATTATTATTTTTTCAAAATAAAAAAAACTATAGTTTTCATATGAATCAATACTTTCAACAAAACTCTTCCATCAAAAGAAAAAACAGCTATCCAGAAAAGGAAATATGCAAACCATTCCGGCAAACTAACATGTATATGTAATTATACCAACATGATATGAGCATAATTATAATTCTAGAAATGAATGGCATGTATATGTAATTATACCAACATGATATGGTTCCCGAAAACTGATGTATGAAAAAGTATGGACACGAGACTCGAGTATAGCTCAAAAGATATATAAGATGAAGCTTGAACTAAGTCACATAATTAGGTATAACATGGATGAAGAGGAGCGCCAATGAGCATGCTTGTAATGATTTATATATGGCCACCAAAAAAATCACTTCCATGTAACAATATTTTTATTATTATATTGAAACTTGACCAATGCATGTCAAATGAGGGGTTGTCCACATTATTAAAAATGGACAAATGATCAATTTACCTTGTAAATGCATGATATTTATATATAAGAAGTATATACATGATCAATGCTCTCATACACATCTATGAGATCTAAAGGAATTAGGTATTGCACAAGAATGTAGCATATCAAAATAGTGTCACAATAGTAACAATCACTTGCATAATAAATATAGGGATATGATAGCAACATAATAGAAAGACGAAATGCAAAGGATTGTTGAATGTACATGTGAGAATGATGTAGTGATATTGAAGAAGGCTAGGCATAGCACGACATATAAAATTATGAGGGAAAAAAATTGGACAGTTATAACCATAAAGCTAAGGTTTGTTTCATTGGTGGCCAAGTTGACTTTAAAATAACATAAGGAACATTTGACATAACTACATATATAAGTATCATAAGAAATGAGTTATGTTTACTACTAAATGGGTAAACCAACGATGGAAATGAACAAGGAGGGGGCATTAGGATCAAGTTGAAAAAAGGAAAAGGAATGGTTAAGTTGATACCGAAATTGACACATTTACCACAAGCCCAAATTGTGAGTAAGTTAGAAAGAAAACAAGCCGTGAGATAATTTTATGCCATAAGTTAATGGTAGGAGGCCAAATAAAAACTCACACTAGTGTGAAGGTCGAACAAGGGAATGCGTATAAGATCAAACACCCATGACCTTAGGTAATGAGTAATAAGATCTAGTAGAACCAAGCCATGGAATAACAATGAAGTCAAGACAAAACTACCCATATCTATATATGAAAATCAAAGTTGGGTTGAGATACACATACAAACATGAGGTTGAGCTAACCTTTACAAAATCAAATAATGACCACATGATCATGAATTGGAGTAGATATCTAGGAGAGGCAATACACAAGGTTACTCATCATGGTGAGTCGATAAAATAAATGGCTATGGGTTGATCTTGGCTCCATCTGACCTTTTTATTCCCAAAACTACAAATGGTTCAAGACAAAAGTGAAATGATGAAAATTATACCAATTCATCCCTAAGCACATCAAGCTCAAACCTTATGTAACAAGCACATCAAGCCTACAAAAGATTATAATGGTAGGGAAAAACATGTAATGCATCTTCTTATTATTGAAAGAATATTAGTGGTAATTGCAAAGGTGGGGGTCAACATTAATCAATAATTAACTAAGAATAATTTTCAAATCAACACTTTACCAAACAATTATGAAATAACTCAAATAAAATCTAACCGCAATGTTACCTTTCAAATTTTATGTGTACAAAATTGCAATTTCACAATCCTTCACAATCACCAACAATTTCACAATTATGCTTAGAGTTAGACACCAATGTTATTGTTTCTATTGCGGCAAAGAAGGGGATACATATTAGGTAAGTATGGTTGTAAGTTGGCGAGAAGAATGGGATTTGACCAAAACCCTAAAAACAGATAAATCTCTAGGCTCGTGAAATCCAAAGAAAAATAATACAAATGAGTTGAATGCTAGGGTAGGGTGGGTCTTTGAAAACTGAGGGAGAGATACCATTGTTGGATGAAAAATGGTGATGCCAAATGAAGGATGAGAAATTGCTAATAGTTTACGATAAATGTAAGTGTAAAGTTCTAGTACATGAGGTCAAGGTGGTAGGTGGAGGATAGGATAGGGTGGAGGACAAATCCCACATCACAGTACATTAGAGAGATGAAATATCTCTTGATTTAAATTCACACTCTATAATTGTGTGTGGACATGAAACCAACCATATACCACATGCATAAGGTTTGTCATGGCCGAACTATATAGAAAAGTGCCATACCATATCACCAACCAACAAGAAACCAAGGTGTTTAGCTTTGTAACAAGATACACAATGCTGAATTATACATAGCATTTGTTGTTTCCTTACCATTTCTTACATTGTTGATACCACTTATACCATAAGAAAGAAAGATGAAGTTGCACATAAAATACCATGTTTAATATCAAAATCTTGTTGTGCTAGCAAGGCCTTCGGCATTTTGTTTTTAGTATATTTAGAACCAACTACATAGGACACAAAACCATCATAGAGCCCACCATCAAAATATACAAATAATCCATAGGTCCAACAATGGGTTAAGTTAGCGCCATAGACATTTGCACACATAAAAAAAACTTGACATGAAACCATAGATCAAAATTTTCTAAGGAGTCATATATCCATATAATTCTCATGCAAGAGAGAAGTAATCATGAACATGAAACACACATCCTATAAATCATCCACTCATTAAACTTCCATCTAACTCCATCATGCTTCAACATCAATCAATCTTTGTATAAATCCCAAAATTCAATTTAGAGATGGGACCCCTATCTAGTATAAATTTTCTAGGAGGATTTCCATGAGAACACATGTGAGATACAAAAGCTTCATGATGAGGGTTTCTCAGGGTACTATATAAGCAAGCAAAATCACAATATTCATGATTTATAATCTTGTTGGCCAAGATTTGGTTCAACAAGCTCCATGTTCATAGTGGCTCTAAGAGCTAGAATCTTTGGTGTTGGTGGCCTAGATAGAAAATCGACCAACTTGTTAGTTCTACCCTTCTTATATTTAATCACCAAATGAAATTGTTCCAAAAATACCATCCATTTATAATATATTTGGAGTTTACTATGAGCATACAAGTATTATAAATGTTTGATTTGATCAATATGGATGATGGTCTACTTTCCAAACATATATCTCTTCAAGTTCTTCATGGATTTAACTTGGGCATAGAGCTCCTTGTCATATGTAAGGTAGCTCAATATTTCTCCCTCAAATAGTTCGGAAAGATAACAAACCAATATTCCCCATTTCATTTATACTACACCATAACATACCCACTAGCATTAGTTTATATTTCAAAATACTTATACAAGTTAGATAGTGCTAGGACTAGGGCCTGGATAATTTTGTTTTTTAGTTATTCAAAGGATGTCTACTAGTTCTTTACACTAGAAACTCTTACTTTTGGCTATTATAGCATGAAGTGTTTTTGTCATAAATACAAATGATGCTATGAACTATCTTAAATATTGGAAAATCTCACAAAAATCCTAAATTCTATGACATTAGTAGAAGCAAGCCATTTGAGAATGGTCTCTGTCTTTTCAACTCACCTCCACTAATCACATGTTTGAAGTACAATTTTAGAAAAATCACATTTGTTATGTTTGTTAGCAACTAATGTTTCTTTAGTGATTCTAACACTTTCTTCGCATGCAACACATGCTCCTCCCAAGTAGAACTAAATATCAAAATCTCTTCAAAATAGAATATGATAAATGAATATAGGAATGGATGCAACACACCATTCATTAAACACATAAAATCCATTGGTGCATTACTTAAAAGAAAAGGAATTACTAACCACTCATAAATACCTTGCTTCATCTTAAAGGCATTCTTACAAGTGTCTTCTTCCTTGATTTAGACTTAATATTATCTAGATTCCAAGTCTAGGTTCATTGATCCGGATTTTATGAGCAGAATGAAATGAATACAGATTATTATCATATGCTTAACACAAAATAACAGAGATACAGTAAAACTGGTTTTCTATTCAATAAGGAAATAAGCTAGAACTGTAAAAATGCAGCGGAAAACAAGCTTGCTGGAATGGTGGCGGCTTATCTCTGAGAAGAGATGTGACGGTTGCTCTCATTTCGCAAGAAGATGGTTACAATGAGGCTCTCAAGGCCTTTTACAATAAATAGGAATGTCAAAAACCCTAGACATCCAAAAACCTAACCCTAGGAGATGAAGCGCCAAAAGTCATGTGGGCCCCGTTTGGGTAAGTTAGTACATCAACTTCCCGGGGTCGTAACTTTTGCATACGATCTCCGTTTGGGGCGCTCGGTAGCCCGTTGGAAAGGTCTATCCGAGATTTACAACTTTCGACTGGGGCCAAATGCATGCCAGAGGCAACCATTTGGCCCCCCAAATTGCCAAAAAAGGTCGTTTAGGGCCTCAAAATGGCCCCGGAAGTTCAGGACCCAAAAAACTGCTAAAAATAGTACAATACCAAAATTGCCATAAAACTGTTTTGAGCCAGTTGGAAAGGTGGGTGGCCACCAATATCCACCTGGATCAATCGTCCCTCCTTAGGAAGCAATGGTCTCCATTGCGTTGAGTTCCCCCATCAGATGAGGAAATTTCTGCTGAATTTGGCCTTGGGTGAGCCACTTGCCTTGGTGCAGGAGCTGCCCTGCTTTGACAACTCGATAAAGCTGGATCCTTTGATGTCGAGTGCCCTTGATCTGTGTGTCTGCAATATGATCACTGGATTCTTGTTGTAGGCAGTCAGGGTTGAGCTCTGTTGGTGTCAACTTCTCTGCTATCTCTGAGGTGTCTAATAGTGGTGGGAAATATGGCCGAAGGAGAGCCACGTTGAAGACTGGATGCAGACCCAGGAAGGGGGGAATGTTGAGCTCAAAAGCATTGTCACCCACCACCTTGGTGATGGTGTACGGCCCATAACGGAGTGGGCGCAGCTTTTGATGGGGCCCTGTAAGGCGTTCTTTCTGCAAATGCAACCAAACTTTGTCGCCCACCTGAAACTTATGTGGCACCCGATGTTGATCATGGCGCTGCTTGTACTTGGCATTCGACTTCTGTAGAATATCCTGAACCTGTTGGCGGATATGCTGGATCCATTCAATGAACCGGGCGGCTTTGTCAGCTTCTGGGGACGAGTCGGCCGAGGTGGTCGCAAGGGGAAGTGCAACATCCATGGGGCCCAATGGTTGGAATCCCAACCCCACCTGAAAGGGGCTGTGGCCAGTTGAGCTATGCAAGGCTCGGTTGTAGCTATGTTGGACATAGGGGAGACTCTCATCCCATGTGCGGGGGTGTGTTGAATTGTACATGCGCAGGATATGTACGACCATCCGGTTGACGACCTCCGTTTGTCCATCGGTCTGGGGGTGGAAGGCAGTGGATTTGGTGAGCTTGGTATCCAGCAGTGACCAGAGGCTTGACCAGAATGAGCTGAGGAACCGACTGTCGCGGTCTGAGATAATGGTCTGTGGGATCCCAAAATGTACCCATACTCGTTCAAAGAAGAGCTTGGCAGTGGCTTCTGCTGTGATGTTCTTCTTGCAAGCGGCTAGAATCGCCATCTTGGAAAAGTGATCAACAACCACGAAAACACAGTCGTTTCCCCTCTTGGTGGAGGGGAGGCTCGACATGTAGTCCATTGAGATGGATTCCCACGGCCTATCAGGAGTAGGCAGAGGGGTGTATAGGCCCTGTTTCTTAGTGGTCGGTTTGGCAATAGCGCAAGCGGTGCAGGACCTGATATACTTGCCGACATCCTGTCGAAGTTTCGGCCAGTAGAAATGTTTCTGCAACACTGCCACTGTCTTTTCGACGCCAAAGTGTCCTGCCACCCGACTATAGTGAGCTTCCCAAATCAGCTTTGCACGCTCGCTTGATGGAACGCAGAGATGGCCCAGATGACACAACAACCCGTCCTGAAGATGGAAATTAGCAACCACTGAGTTGGTGCCCAACATTTGATAGGTGGCGGAGAAGTCAGGGTCTATCTCATAGAGGTGAGGCCATCCGGAGGTCTCGTGGCCACAAGAGTCTAGCACCGTGGTAAGTGCCACGACTGGAGGTCGACTAAGGCAGTCAGCAACTCGGTTGGTACTCCCTGTTTTATATTTGATGTTGAGGTGGAACTGCTGTAAATATGTTGACCACTTCTGATGGCGGTCATTCTGCAACTTTCCTTGGGTCTGCATGAACTGTAGGGGCTTGTGATCAGTGTGGATGACTGTCTCCTTCCCAAGAATGTAATGTCTCCACTGGCGGCAGGCTTGTACAATGGAGTACATTTCTTTGTCATAGGTAGGGTACTTGCGAACAGCATCTGATAGTGTCTCACTATGATATGCCACGGGGTGGCCATGTTGAGTGAGAACGGCACCCACAACATAATCTGAAGCATCTGTCTTGATCTCAAAGGGATGTTGCAGGTCCGGTAATGAGAGTATCGGCGATGAGCACAAACGCTTCTTCAAGTCATCAAAGGCTTGTTGTTGGGACAGGCCCCACACAAATTTTGCCTTACCACCACCCCTGGTCACTTGGCTGAGGGCCCATGCGATATGAGAGAATCCCAGCACGAACCGGCGATAGAAATTGGCGAGGCCCAAGAAGCTCCGAAGTTCAGTGAGTGTGGTTGGGGCTGGCCAGTCACAGATGACTTGGATCTTGGTTGGATCCACATGCACACCATGTCGATCAACGATGTAGCCCAAGTAATGGACCCTGTCCATGCCGAAGGAGCATTTTTCCAAGTTTGCATATAGTTTGTGCTTCCGCAGGGTGTGCAGAACCTGCTGAATATGCTGCAAGTGTTCCTCCCAAGTCTTGCTGTAGATGAGGATGTCATCCAGATACACCACTACAAAATTGTTGGTGAAAGGTCGTAGGATATCGTCCATCATCCTCATAAAAGTTGCTGGAGCATTTGTCAAACCAAAAGGCATGACCAGCCATTCAAAAAGACCTTCTTTTGACTTGAAGGCAGTCTTCCATACATTTGTCGGTTCTATTGGGACTTGGTGGTAGCCCAACTTCAGATCAATCTTACTGAAGTATTTGGCCCCTGTGAGCTGATCAAGGAGGTCGTCGATTCGGGGAATCGGGTACCGGTTACGGACTGTGATTTTATTCAGGGCCCGGTAATTAATGCAGAGTCGCCAGGTCCCATCTTTCTTCTGCACCAGCACGATTGGGCTCCCACAAGGTGATGAACTGGGACGGATGTGCCCCTTGTGGAGCAATTCTTGGATCTGCCTCTTGATCTCATCGTTTTCCAACAGAGAGCGGCGATAGACTGGCCCATTGGGTAGCGGTGCACCTGGGGTCAGATCGATGGGATGCTTGACCTGGCAGTGCAGAGGTACCCCGGTCGGAGAGGAGAAGATATCTGAGTATCCTTCCACCACCTTATCCACTTGCTTCTGTTGTGTGGATAGATCGGTCGCGGAGGCCCGGGATGTGGCTGCGATCTTTCTTTCACTCTGAGAGCGAATCACGAAGAAGACAAATTTCCCGGTCTGAGAGATGACCTTCCTGCATTGCTTGGCAGAGATCAAGGAAATAGCACTAGGAGGGACTGCCTCGGGTATCCTGTACAATTTCCTGTTCAAAGAAATAATAACACTACGAGGCCTAGACTCATATACAGCATGACGTTTCCATAAATAAGGTTGGCCCAAAAGAACATCTGAAACTTCGAGAGGAGCAACATCACACAATACCTCGTCCTTGAAGGGCTTGATGCTGTATGGCAGTCGGCACTGTTGGCTGACGCGGAGATCGCTTCCTTTGCGGAGCCATCCAATGGTGTAGGGTTGTGGGTGCGGTGTTGTCGGTAGGGCCAGGCGCTTGACGACCTCTGCTGAGATGAGATTCTTCTGGCTACCGCTATCAACGATGAAATGCAGCGGGGTGCCTTTTACCCACATCTGTGAATGGAAGAGGCGTTCTCCTTCTTCTGGCTCGTCTGGTTCATCAGGCTGGAGCTTGGTGGTGGCAACGGTGGCATTGGGTTCCGCGTCAATGATTCGTCTTCCCCTTTCTGGTTCGGACTCAGAGTCAGAACCCGCATCTGATTCAGATGCTTTCACTTCGGCCACCAGCGACTGCTTTGAGCGGCAATCAGCAGTGTTATGCCAAGGGCTCTTATGGAAGTCGCACCACTTCCCGGTATCTTTCTTTGTTTTTCCGGTGTCCTTCTTTGCTTGCGGCTTGGACTGGTTGTCCTGATGCTGTCCATCTTTGCTCTGTCCTTTATTCTGTGGGTTGGGGCTGCCCTTTCCTGTCTTTTGCTGTGAAGGGTTCCCAGGCCCAAATTGCCGTGTCTTTTGTTTGAGCTTCTGCTCGATTTTGACAGCATATCGGTAGGCCGCGCCCAAGGAAGAGATGTCCAGAAATTCCATTTCGGTCTGGATGTATCTATGCAAACCACCGCGATACTTGAGCACCAGATGTCGCTCTGAATCTTTGATACCCAGCTTGGTGCGCAAGGTATGGAAGATATTTGTGAACTCTGGCACTGCTTGGTCTCTTTCTTGTCGCAGTGTGGTCCATTTGGTATACAAATCGTCATAAATTCCAACAGGGTAGTATTGTTCCTTAATAGCATCCCTGAAGGATTCCCAGGTGGCCGTGACTGAAAATAATGAGCCTTCTTCTGTGTCCTTTTGCTCGCAGAATGTTTCCCACCAATCTTTGACATGGGGAACGGCTTTGAGGAGCGCAAAAGTAATCTTTTCTTTATTCGAAAAGTTATGGACAGAAAAATACCCTTCTAGTAGATTCAACCACTTATCTACAGCATCTGCGTCTATCTGTCCTTCAAATATAGGGATATCAAAGTTGATTTGTACCTTGAAGGGGGCGGCGCCTCCGCTCGAGGAAGATGCGTCGCTTGTTGGTAGTCGTCGAAGGATTTGCGCGAAATTATCCATCATCTCGTTCCTCTGCTGCGTGAGGGCTTCCTCAAGCAACATTTTGATAGGATCTCCTGTCCCATCATCTTTCTTTTCTCCTGCCATGAGAGGTCGCTTGGGCGTGCGAGAGCTTTTGTCCTCAAGAGAAACAGGCTCGAGACCCAATTCTTTGTACCCTGACCTCGTTGGGGACATGCATTAAGACGACAAGGAGCAGACCGCTCTGATACCACTGATCCGGATTTTATGAGCAGAACGAAATGAATACAGATTATTATCAGATGCTTAACACAAAATAACAGAGATACAGTAAAACTGGTTTTCTATTCAATAAGGAAATAAGCTAGAACTGTAAAAATGCAGCGGAAAACAAGCTTGCTGGAATGGTGGCGGCTTATCTCTGAGAAGAGATGTGACGGCTGCTCTCATTTCGCAAGAAGATGGTTACAATGAGGCTCTCAAGGCCTTTTACAATAAACAGGAATGTCAAAAACCCTAGACATCCAAAAACCTAACCCTAGGAGATGAAGCGCCAAAAGTCATGTGGGCCCCGTTTGGGTAAGTTAGTACATCAACTTCCCGGGGTCGTAACTTTTGCATACGATCTCCGTTTGGGGCGCTCGGTAGCCCGTTGGAAAGGTCTATCCGAGATTTACAACTTTCGACTGGGGCCAAATGTATGCCGGAGGCAACCATTTGGCCCCCCAAATTTCCAAAAAAGGTCGTTTAGGGCCTCAAAATGGCCCCGGAAGTTCAGGACCCGAAAAACTGCTAAAAATAGTACAATACCAAAATTGCCATAAAACTGTTTTGAGCCAGTTGGAAAGGTGGGTGGCCACCAATATCCACCTGGATCATTCATGAAGCACGTTGCATGTTGCAAATGATCTAACAAGCCATTGATCCAAGGAAAAGGGTACTAGTTGAAGAAAGTGATATTGTTTATATCCCTATAATCAAGGAACATTCTCCATGTCTAGTCCTTCTTTGGAACTAGTATGATCGAGGAAAGATGATGTACTTGGCCTTATGGTTCCTTGCTCCAACTATTCCTATAACTACTTCTTTACTTCATCTAACTCTAATATGAACTATTCATAAATTCCTATATTTGGTAAAGGATATTCCTACAATCACTATATCTCATGCTCCCCTTCCCTCTTAGGCTGCATTCCTTTAAAATTTTGGAACACTTCCTTGTATGCTGACATAATCTCTTTCAATTACTGCTTTTGTTCTTTCATACACCCTTTAAAGGACACATACACACCTGCAAAATTTGTATCCTTCATGGTTTGTCTCAAGAAAAGAAACACATGCTTCTTAGTCAAACTAATCAATCTCTTATCCTGGTGTGCATTCACCGGAGAGATCTTAGAGTTTCCCTTGTGTGCATTGATGATAAAAAATTTACCATTCTTGATTAGGTGGTACTTGTTGGCCCTTCTCATGAAGATAGAATCCCTCATATACATATAGGGGCTACTGCCATCTTAAAATGTTGTTAAGAAGTCTAGATGTCAGAGTCACATTTTTTGAGCTTCGATTCTTATGCCTCTTCCCTTGACTCGTCATGATTTTCTAGTTTCTCATGAGATCTTAGCTTCTCTAAAAATGGGTTGATATTATCCTCGAATGAGGCCATCATTGAGTAAGGAAACACTCCTAAAAATATCAAATACTTGAGATTCCAACCTCATGAACACCCTTTTGTCTTTACCAACATGTCCTTCCTAGTGCTCTTCATCCATTTCTATGGTTTGTAGTTACTTCTTAGCCTTTATTATGCTTATCTTGGGATCAATTGGGTACAACTCTCTCACACATTTGGATTTTCTTAGTTTAGTAAACATATATTGTGACCCAAAACACCAAAACCCCAAATAAACATGCTCTAATATCAATATGATACAGTAAATTGCCTTGGATATTCCAATGGTTGGCTCACCAAAACATATCTAAAATTAAACCACTGAGGCTCTGCTAGACTATGTGACTATATTTTTATGCTCGACTATGAAACTATATTTTTATATATTTAATAGTTTAGTTTAAAATAAAAACACACCATTCCAATTTTTTAACTACTATGACATATGAAATAGACTACAATAGCAAGACATGCATAATGGAACACAAATATTTACCTTGGAAACCCATGCAAGAAATCCAACATTCATTGAAGGAATTTGCCTTCCATCTTCTTTTATTATGGAGACTATAATATAAATTATAGATTTTTCCAAACTTATTATGAAGCTAGGAAGCACTATGGTCTTCTACAACCCTTTAAAATATGCTTATCTCCCTTTGCTATGTTAGCACCTTCTCTAAACCCTTACTCATATAATGGGACAATGCACAACTAGTGAAAGAGTGAACCCTATTCCTTCCTTGTACAAGGTTTGATAGCTAGAATTAAGATTAGGCTTAGGTTTAGGGTTTCAAAACCCTTGTAACCTCCATGATGTTTCTAGAAGTCTCTAGTGGATTCATATTAGTTACTAATTCGTTCTTGGACATGCATGGAATATTTAGATTGTTGCCTTGTTGGGGCCCGAGCTTTCTCATATGAACTCTATTTTAGGCACATGATAACTTGTTGGAAGATGTTGTTAAGAAGAACACTTTTCTTCAAGGCTTAGGCAAGCCTATGGAAACTCTAACTTTGTCACAAGGCCAAGAAAAAAACTATTTAAGACTTCAAAAATACTTGGGAAGTTGATGCCCTAAAATTTGACAAAATCAAGACTATGTTTGAGATGCTTGAATCCTAATCTCCCCAATCTAGATTAATAAATTCACATGATACTTATGCAGATCCATTTTGAATCAATCTTGAACCATTATATATTATATTCCAAGATTAACATTTAGATAACTTTAAATGCACAATGTTTGGTCCATAAAAGTATATTTATAATATTTGGATACCTAACCATTAATTGATTCAGCCTTACAATTAAGCTCAACATTAGACATCTAAACAAGACATATTTAGATTCCACTTCCATCATAATAACCCAGCATTTACAAATTATACATGATCTTAATTATCCTTGACATTCCAAAATTTAAAAGATGGATCTATTTCAATGCAAAAGTACCATCCTTTAATTTCCAAAATCCAAAACATGGATCGATTACAATACAAAAGTACCATCGATGAACCAAGGAATATTCCAACAAACGCCAAAGAAGTTTGTAAGAAAAAGGATGGAAAGAAATCAAACCTAAACGTGAAATGAAGACATAAAATACAACTTAAAGTGGCGAAAAATGACCGAGAAGATCCATCAAAAGAGTTTCAGGGATCGTTCTTGATGGACTTCTCTGAAACGGAAACAAAGCAGACAATATCTAGAGCATTGCTCACTAAATTTGTGACCCTTTCTACTTTTTGCTTCATGGTTTCATTCATGCTCACACCCACATCTTCAAAACCTTCCATGCAGGTGGATGGGTTGGTGAGCGCCGCACTGAGCCATGTCCTCAGATCGTCTATCCTCTGCTTCCAGTCTTGCTCTGCCAACACGGAGATGGAAGAGTTAAGCTGATCCACTGTATCATATAAGAGATTCGTGCAATCTTCAAGGGCACCGCGGCTCTCGTATTCTGCTGTTTTGTTCAGCTCCACTACAAACTCTGTAACCCTAATGGCCTCGTCACGGCTAACCTCCACTGCGAATCTTGAAAGCTCGCTCATGTTTGCTTCCAGAGACCCCGGATACGACGACAAAGACAAAACACAGAGATCGTAATGGAAAGTTGAGCCGCAGACCTTGCGGACGAAAGCCGAAATACACAGGTCGTTATGCGAACTTGAGGTACAGACGAGATATGAGGATCGAATGCGATAATGGCCAGATTCCTCATCATGGGTCAGTTGAATGCCCACATAAATTACACCAACGAGAAGAATTGTGGAACATATTACAGCCAGAAGGGCTCTCTTCCTCTTCTGTTTCTGTGCTTCATGGCTTGAGGTAGGAGGTGAGGGAACGAATTTATCGTAGCCATTGTTAGTATTCATCTCGCTGTCTATTTACCAAACAAAGATTCTTGGTTCTTAACTTCTTGGTACTTGTTTCTCCTCCGTGCCTTTTAGAAGATGAGATTTCCTGAGATTTATGGGCACCGACAAGTTGTGCAACTGACAGTGGGGCGGTGGATGTAAGAATTTTTTGTTTGGACGCAATGGAAAGCATGATCTAACGTGCTGTGTAAACATATGTTTCTTGACCTACAATGATGGCTTGTTTTCAATGGCATGTTATATTTGTAATGGTGAATATCACGTAACTCTTCCCTACAACGCATTACCATATCACACTCACAATTCGACGAATAAGTTAGCAGAAATAAGCGTGATCCCTTATCTATAAAAAAAAATAATAATAAAAAAATAAAGCACTCGCTTGGATCCCTTATCTATGAAATAAATAAATAAGGGAGGCCAGCACTACCGTTTAGCCAAAGTTCGATGTCATCATAGTAAGTGCTATTCATATTAGATATGGTGATGGAAAAATCAAAGGTCACTTTCATCCTAATAAGTATCCATTTGAATATTATATATTATAGATGTGCATCCATTCATAGGTTCTTTTGCCAAATTTGTTTTATAAAATTAAAACTATTAACGTTTTCATGTTTTATGAGGTTAATGGTAGGTTCTAGGAGGTGACGATACATATAGTTTTTTGATGTCCATGAAGTATTAACGTTTTCATGTTTTATGAGGTTAATGGTAGGTTCTAGGAGGTGACGATACATATAGTTTTTTTGATGTCCATGAAGTTGTAGGGATTTATGTTTACTTGTAGGTTGTATGGTTATGGGGTGTATTGGGTTGGGATATATCATCGATATGAAGTGATGATTTTAGTGGTATTGTCACATCGGCTTGATACATCGTAGTTAGTGAAATTATCACATTTCATTCATGTTTTATGAAGTTAATGGTAGGATCTACAAGGTGAGGATAGATATAGTTTTTGATGTTCATGAAGTTGTAGGGATTTATGTTTATTTGTAGGTTGTATGGTTGTGGTGTGTATCAGGTTGGGATATATCATCGATATGAAGTGATGATCTTAGTGGTATTGTCACATTGGCTTGATGCACTATAGCTAGTGAAATTATCACATTTCATGTTTTATGAGGTTAATGGTAGCCGATCTAGAAGATGAGGATAGATATAGTTTTTGATGTCCATGAAGTTGTAGGGATTTATATGTTTACTTGTATGTTGTATGGTTGTGGGGTGTGTTGGGTTGGGATATATCATCGATATGAAGTGATGATCTTAGTGGTATTGTCACATCGGCTTGATGCACTGTAGCTAATGAAATTATCACATTGGCTTGATGCACCGATGCTAGTGATACTATCACATCGAGATTCTAATGCTCATATTTGCCAATGTGTTTCATGAGGATCGATTGTACCCCAAATACATAAGTCCCTTATGGATTTAACATATCGAAGACTATACATATATAATTCCCTATAGAGGATGGTAGCTGATGTACTATCAATAAATATCATAAAAACCATGTCACTTATGATCATCTAACCAACCACGAGCCTCTATCAAATTTCAAGCATGATTTACTTCTAGAATACATTATCAAAATATATAACCAAGATCCATGTTCACTTAGTGGAAAAGAAATACATACATATATAGCATGTCTATGAGTGGGATTTGAAGTGTGAAGTTGTTTTCATTTCAAATCAAAGATTATTTTAAGAAATTACTAAATGTTATTTGTTTTTCGTAACTATAAATTATATATTACACCATTATAAATCCATATTAAAAGAGGATATACCAAGCGCCGAGAGGGATGAAATCTCTCGTGGTGTAAATGTTTTAAATCTAATTTGAACTGACATGTTATTTTTTATAGTATTTTATTATTTTTTAAAAAGGACATGTGTCTTTTGCAGGATGAGCATGGTAGGAGTTACACATCCCCCTATTAGGTTGTAGAATGCACCTCTTCGACGCAATAATACAACATTGTAAAATATTTTTTTTTGAAAATTATTATTATTTTATATAAAAGAAATGAAATATACAATAAAAGTAATTATAAGATAATTGTGTCTTTTACTAACATAATGGTTGATTGTTTTTTATGTAAGTATGCTTGTTTCTTGACCTTCACCTTTATGCTGCAAAAAAAAATCTATAATTAACAATACTCCACAACACCCTTTTCACTTACTCTTCTAAAAGTTATCCATCACTAAGTCAGATGTTTGTCTTGGAAATTCTTTTACAACATAATACCAATGTATCTATATATTATATTCTTGTAAAATTTTAACAAAATAATATATTGTTTATTTAATTTCCACCCATGTGATGTTAATTTATATGTAAATTATTTTTCGTGGTATTGATATGAAATTGGATTCAATTAAAGCATATTGGAAATTCTTTTATAACATAATACCAATGTATCTATATATTATATTCTTGTAAAATTTTAACAAAATAATATATTGTTTATTTAATTTCCACCCATGTGATGTTAATTTATATGTAAATTATTTTTTGTGGTATTGATATGAAATTGGATTCAATTAAAGCATATTGGAAGTAGAATTGACTTAGAAAGTTAATTAAACCAAGTCATTTGATTAAGAGAAAAAAATTAAGAGATCATTGATGAAGGATGCCAACTAGTTGTATCCATTAGTATACATGTGTTAATGACATGATGGAAGATCAATTAGATTGGATGAAGGATAGATAGGAAACCTAATTTTTTGTATTATTGTGTCAGTTTAGATAGGTCTCAAGTCTCACTGAGGAGGAAATTCTATGTAGAATTTATAGACTAGAATCTTGTTAGCTAGACAATTCCCATTGTATGCTAAAGGGGAGTTGAACCATTGTGTTTAACTAAAATGATTCAAGGAAGATCCATGATTGTAAATGACTCTTGAAGATGATTCATAAAAAGTTGAATTCTAGGATGGAGTGAAGGCTACTTGGGTAGGAGATAAAATAATTGGTCAAGGTAAATTTAGGGATTGCAATCGATGAAGAGAGTTGTTGGAGAGAAGAGAAAAAGCAATTTCATGAAGAGAGGAAAGGCCTTGAATATGAATACCAAGAGTGTGAGGCATTGTAAAGGTATCCTTTTGGATGTGTAATCTTAGAGATCATGTAAATTTATAGTTGTAAACATTTCACTAGTTGACAAAATCTTAGATTAAAAATACATAAGATTTTTTTTCCATAGGAGGGGTTTCTTGAAAAATATTGTTGTATTGTGATGAATATCATGCATGTAGTTGATAGTTTATTGTTTTGTTATTTATTAATAAGAAATAAATATATACCATAATAATCACAAGGCATGGTATTTGTTTTAATTGAATCCACCTTGTAGATATATTGGGTGATTTTGACTTGCTCATTAGAAAACATAACAATTTGGTATCTAAGCATAATTATTATTTCCTTAGAAGCCTATGGTGAAAATTAGATTTGGATATGTTTTCTAAGTGAAGAACAATTGTTTTCTACAATTACCATAGTTGTACTCCATGCTAAACTAGGATTGTGGAAGAACATGATATTAATGAAAGAAAACTTACATTAAAATTTTTGGAGATGTGAGTAAAATATATTATAGACCTACTAGATGATTTGGTAGAGAAAAGGAGAAATCAAAGTCCCAAGATGGATAAGTAGAGAGAATTTGATCATGAAGATGGACCTCAAACTTATTTAATCCCTTATAGAGCCAAAACTAAAGTGGAAATAAAGCCTTATGAAGGTCATATGGATCTTGATACACTTGAGTAATTGGTTGAGGTAGCTTGAAGTCTATTTCAATATATATGGGTACACAAACACATAAATACTTATTTCTTTCAATTAAAAATGAGCACATGAAATGCTATTGTGTGAAGGTCTATCTCAAAAAATATAACTTACCAATAGGAAACCAGTTGTAGACTAGGAGGAATTTAAGACTATGCTTGTTAAGAACCAAATCTATCCTATGTGGTATGAAGAGGAGAAGGATTTCAAGTGGCATAATCTTAACAATGGCATGGACATGTGTCTCAAAAATATATAATTGAGTTTAGAAGGAAGTGCATCCAATCAACTATCTACCAATATTATAGGAAGATAATGACAACTGACCAGGTACATCGATAGGTTTTTTAATCACACCTTAAAAGGGTGATTCTCTTTGAGGTCAAGATACTTGGTGGGCATGTAAAAGTTCCATGTCTATCGAAGGAAAAAATGGTAAGATGTTGATCCAGATGGGTATCAGTGGCCAAAATGGTAAGATGTTGATCCAGATGGGTATCAGTGGCCACCCACCTATTCCACTAGCTCAAAACAACTTTTCTAGTTTGGATTTTTTTTGGGTCGAAGGCTAGTAGAAAAATGGGTGATAAATGACCAAATTTGAGCAATTTTAAGCGATCACAACTTAAAATGACTAAAATAAATGACTAATTTAGTCATGTGAAATAAAATATGACTAATTTAGTCAGTGATTACAACTAAAAGATATGGCTAGGAAGTCTAAGTTAATAATTATATAAGATGTCCTAATCAATTAATATTTCATTATACGTCACAAACAAATTAAGAGTGTCTATATATAATATAATACATGTTTCTATATGTCTCTATATATGCCAATATTGTAATTGTAATAAACCTAATTAGTTTGTTGCAATGACTAATTATTTTAGTTTGTAATTACTAAGGAAGTCTCTAAATCGATCTGCATCGTTAAAATTTACGAAATTATAATAAAATATTACAATTTAGTAAATTTGTTGTGTTAAAATTTACAAAATTGTAATATTTTATCATCAAAATTGCAATTGTCCATTATTCAAAAAAATTATTACATTTTGATAATAAGATATTTGTAACATTAAAATTTACAAAATTGCAATTATCCATTGTCAAATTTCTTCAATATAAATCAATGTCATTCTAATCAAATATTTATGAATTAATCTTATTATATATAAATAAGAGCCTTTTGTAAATATATTAATAATTATATTATTATAATATATATATAAGTTTATTATATATAAATAAGAGTCTTTATGATATTATATTATAATCTTCCCCTTCCCCTATACTTATAATATAGGGTACCTAGTTTAATAATATATATAAAACATTAAAATAGATTTATAATATGGTATATATTTAATTATTGATTAATATGCAATATTAATATAATATAATTATATTATTATATATAGCTAATATATTAATATCATATTGTTATTATATATGTATATATCTTTATAAATATATTAATATTATATTATTGTAATATATATATATATATATTAATTTATTTACAAAGATATATATACATATATTATAATACTATAATATCTTAATATATATAAAAACAATATAATATATTAATTATATATAATAACATAATTATATTATATTACCAGTTTTATATATATATATATAAACTAGTAATATCTATCTATATATATATATATGCATTATTATATTATAATTTTCTATTTCTCTACTTTTAAGATATATAAGTTAATATATAATACACAATTTAATAATATATAATGTTATGTAGATTTATAATATGTTATATAGTTAATTATTAACTAATATGCAATATTAATATAATATAACTATAGTTAATATATTAATATGCTATATTGTTATTATATTATAGTGTTTTTCGGTATTTTGATCTTGTAGATTTTCATGAGTTAGCTCCTTCATGATGGCCTTTTGATTCAAAGGATTTTGAGGCGTTGATGTTTTTTGGTGGATCACATTCAATCTATGGGTAACTTTGTGTGTGAGAGCGATGGAAAATTATTAGGGAGGTTCGTTTATCAAATATCTTAATGATCCGGTTTATCTCTATTGAATGTGCTTTAAGAGCTCTAATGAGTGTGGTAGATTGCCTCTCTAATGGATGGTGGTGTGGGATCCACGAATAAACAAAAAGTTACTAGCCATTTTTCAAAATTACCAAGTGGAGATGCCATGGATAGATGTCCATCCTCTCATGTGGATAAATATTCTCTTAATATTTGGAATCATATATCTCTTTCGAAACCGAGCTCATCTTCCCTTTTGGAAAATCAAAATGGGGTTTTGGCGAAGGAATTGTCAAGATATGCGTTAGGGTTTTGCAATGCGGTTTATTCCTCACATGCAGACTTTGATCGAGTTATCCAGAATCTGGAGGATAGGGGTATCCATGTTGTTCATCATACAAATATTTTCTTTGTTTGCGCTTTTTGATTCCTAAATGAAAAAATCCATAAACATTTAAAGTTAGATCCATATGTGGTAACAAATATCTCTATAACACTTTGACAAATATATGCAAAGAACCATATTTTGTAATTTACTAGCCCACCACTAAAAAATAGGATACAATAACTCATAACTATGATAAGCTATGTTTTCATCAAGTTGATGCATGTGATGAGAGAAGGGAGAGAGATGATATGGTACTAACTCTATGCAGCAGTTACATTCATGTTACAAAAAATAAAAGAACTAACAACCAACCTACAAGTTCATGAAGAACATATAGAAAATAAAGACTTACACGTTTTCCATGAGGAATTGGATTTACTAGAGTTGGTAGTTGAAAAAGTGTCTCTTCTTTATCAGGAGTGTAGGGTAAGCTAAAAATATTATCTGCAAGTTCCTGCACAAGCCTAGTTCCTTTCTCCAGGCATTCTTTCACAAGCTCTTCCCTATATTTGTGAGAAAAATCCACCAAGAAAATATTAGCACACTTTTAGGAGGGACAATGCACACACCAATGCCATTTTAAAACCCAAGCGAGCTATTTCTTATATTACTATGACTAAAAATTCTGATATTTTGCAATGGATACAAAAAATAGTTTGGTCATTTCATGGAACCTTGCAAATGAAATCTAAAAGAAGTCATCTCAACAATATCATCCTATAAAATATAATATCCATTCTCTAGTCGATGGAGACAAAAATGTAATTGAGGCAATTTACAATAACATGGCTTGAATTTACAGGACAATGTAAACATCTTGCATATGCACCAGTGTCACAAAGGAGTCATTTTAGCTCCTCTATAAAGAATTTAAGGATGGTTTATGTTAGGCAGTGAAGGACCATTGCATCCATGCGTGGCACTCGGTCCATATTTTTAACAAAGAGATGAATAAAAGAAATGATTAGAACAACAAACCATCTGTTGAATCTATTAGGAAAGATCATTGACTTTAAAATTTCCTAGCTTGCTGAATACTTTTGGAAAAGTTATAAAATAGCAAAAACCTACTCCATCAAAAATATACTATATATGCCAACGAGGCATTGGTTCAATGGTGATGTCTTTAGGCTATTAAGCCATTTACCATGTTTCAATTTTTGTTTTGGTCTACCCCAACAAAATGGCATGAGCTCAAATGAGATGAGGCAAGGTGTGATTTTGGTAGAATAGTTACTCCGCCGAAGGAAGACCACCCACATAGTACAACACCCAGGCTATGCTTCTCTCGAATCTCTTTGAACCAAAATTATGTATGTAAACCACATAATCGATAGACCAAGGTGAGGTTAACATATTAGTAAGCCATCCACCAGTTTTTAATTCTTGCTTTGGTTTTCTGCAACATAATGGAATGACTTATAAAGAGATGAGGAAAGGTGCAAGTCCCCAGGGATTTCAGAAGAAATATAGTTACTTCTCATGCTTGGAACCTAAGCCAAAGGAAGTTCACCCAGGGTGTGTTTCTCTCAACTCTCTTTGAACCAAAAATATGCATATATGCTACATACGCATAACTGATAGTTTTTAATTTTGATGGCTTGTAATACCCCCAATTTTGACTTGGAATGTATTTAATCAAAATTATGTATATTATGTAAATATGCTAGTATGGATTATTAGTGTGGAGCTCAAGGCCAAGGCCAAAATAGTGAATGGCTAGGCATGTATGATGTATATATTTTTATTTGGACCATATGATTGGCTTATCATGCCAATTCGAAATGTATGTAAATATTACATTGGAAATTAATAAAATGGTCTAGGATGATTGTGTAAAGAGCACTAGAGGGGCTATGATTCCACCAGAGGGGAAGATGAAGGGGGCCTATGGGAAACTAAATACTTTGATTCCATGTGTCAACCTTAGAACTCATCCAAAATCTATTATGTGCCTTAAATAAGTCAATTACCTTCTTTTGACTATTAAATCCAATCATTGAATGCATATGTGAGGTTGGTGGGAAAATTCATTTCATGTGGTTATTGAAGCATGAGGGTTGTGATAGTTATGTCAGTTGTCAGCAGTACTATTTCTGGACCCCATGCATTGCACACTTCCTATACCTCCTACCTAAGAATATAGGAAAACTGGAATGGGTGAAGAACATTTTAGATCTTTGCAAGTGCATTACCACATATATGTACAACCATGCATGTGTATCGAACCTAACGAGGAAAAAAACAAGGGGTAGGGAGTTTGTTAGGCCTTGTTACCTCATATATTGTAGGGGATGACTAGGAAAGAATTTCACTTATAATTTCAAAACCATGAGTGCTTTGTGGCATGTTGATGAGAGTTAGATGTGATAATTCCTTAGTATCCTTATCCAAACAGGTCCCTTATCCCTAGTCAGTTCCATATGAAAAGGTTAAGATGAAAACAATATATGTTCACGATGTTGATGTTCTCCATGGTTCCAGCATCAGGAAAACATTCTACAGATCATTCTCTTGCATGGGTTCGTGACCCAGAGAGAATGGACCTATCATAGCCCTTGACTACATGTCTTATGGCTCAGATGCTTAGCTTTGTTCAATCATGCGGATTGGACTATAGGAGGCTAGCGGTCACATTGTGTACTCCATGATGGGGTGCTCCTTAGCCAAAGTGATCTATTCTTGTAGAGTAAGATGACTTGTCCATGTTACAAGGAGATCTTATCTACTGGTATATTAGACAAATTCTAATCTCATTTTGAATTTGACAATTGGCTCTAAAACGTTTCCGACACTTCTTAGAGTATGATCAAATCAACATTAGAGCTCTATTGAAAATAATTTGACTACATGTGAGAATATATCAATGAGGAGAAATTTTCTATGATGAATAAATAACCATGGGGTCAAGACAATCCATTGAAGAAGTCCTAGTGAAGGTGAAAGGCAAGGAAGAGCACAACTTCCCTAGTAAAGGGGTAAATTGACCCTAGAATAAAAAATGACAATTCAGCTTGAAAGATAAATAAAATATAATTAAAGAATAAAATAAAAGTACAAGGCGACCTAATTATGGAAATTTCTAGTCAACTAAAGAATATAAATAGAATTGTTCTCACACTTCATTTGACTCATTCACAACACATCTTCTTCTCTCAAGTGACACACACTTCTCAAGGAGGATTAGCAGAATTCAAATGAAGTAATTTTGGTGTATCTCTTATTCTCTGATTTTCTTGGAAGATATCTACCCTCGCTAGGGTTTCTTGTGGAATGAGAGCACATTCTCGTGATAGGGACTAATCTTCATGATTGGTATTTTTCTTGTATTGGATTGATTTTTCTTTTGAGAAATTTTTGTTGGGTTTTCTCCCAAGTTTGGGTTTCCTAGGATAAATCTTTGTGTCTCTTATGCATGGTTATCTTTCAGTGATCCTTGTTTTATTTTCCACTGCAAATGAATGATGATATAATTGTGGGATGAAATGAACTATGAAATTAAATTTGAAAGAGATGGAAATTATGCTCCTATGTTAAAAACAAAAACACATTATTCAACGAATCAACAGAGATCTCAAATTCCATTTTTCCTTTGCTAGTGGTGTTCTTCTCATTGATAGATTGACGGCCGGCAAAAAAATATTTTGTAGCTGAAAATGGAAAATAGTGTGACAAACATTTCATTCATGTGTTCATAAAAACTCTAATTCTACTGTAGTTGGTGTTTCAATTAATATACCTATTGTAAGTCCCAAAGGCCAGAAAACTAGGTCATTGTAGAAAGCTTGGCTAAATGCATGTCAATTGAATAGAGATAGGATACACCAAAGGGTATGTCATATGGAAGCAACAAGAAGACATATATATGGGGTTTGAGTCTTGTATCATGATGATTATAAACTCTTTCTTGTGGAGGATCCATCATTTATGAAGCTCTAGTTTTCATTGTGTTTAGTATGGTTTTTTTTGGGTTTTTTCATTGCTCTTTTTCTGTCCCGATTTCAACCCCATCTACATCACAACACATGCATCATTTGATGCATTAATCCAATGGTTTTAAGGTATCATGAATGGATAGAGGAAAAAATGAGGAGCACTTAGGATATAAGGTTGTTGGAGCATATTTTAAGGTAAACAACACAGTAAGCCAGGAATATCCCAAGCAAGGAATGCAACTATCGTAACAAATGTCATTTTAATATGGTTAACAAGTGTATTTTAAGGCAGGACTTGTAACAAGACATATCTTCCATCCATTGACATGGTCAGGCAGTAGTAGAATATGAGTATAGTAGATTTGAAAGCACATTTACAACCTTATTCTCAGCACTATCCCTGTAGCAGACTTGAGATAGAATTCAAGGAAGGATTAGAGGCAGTTCAGTCAATGAATCTATCTACATGCAAGCCATCATTGCATTTCATAGAATTAAATATTTATTCTACTGAGTTCAGGTTTGGAGTTCAGGTTGGCATAGGTTCATTTGGAGAGGTTTATCATGGGCTATGGAGAGGAACAATTGTAGAAATTAAAGATATTGCTTGAGAAATATTTGATCGTGGAGAACATGGGATATTCTTGCACTGAAATAGATGTATTAGGTTGGCTAAAATGTCCAAATGTGACCATGGGATTGATGTGATTGATCTACTACAAAATAATTCAACTATTAATTTTCCTCACTACAACAAATCACCCTTTTAGGGGCACTTTTGGCTTGCGATGGTCTTACTAAAACCACCTCCAAATGTTTTTTTAGGCCTTTTGAGGTGGTTTTTAAACCCCCCCACCCCCCCAAAAGTCGTGAGAGTTGGAATTTTGGGGGTGATTTTTTTTAAAAATTCCCCTGAAATCCAATTCTCGGGGCTTTGGGGGGGGGGTTTAGAAATCCCCCTCCCCCTAAAGGTGTTTTTGAAGGCAATTTTTAGAAATACACCCCCAAACGTAATGAGAATTAGAATTTTGGGGGTGGTTGTTTTAAAACCGCCCACAAAAGTTCAATTCACATTACATTTGGAGGGTTTTTTTAAGACCCCCCCTAAAGATCTTTTTCAAGGTGGGTTTTAAAAAACCCCCTCCAGAAGTATTTAGAATTGAAATTTTGGCAGCGGTTTGTAAAAACCTGCCTCCAATTGTTAAATTCTAATGATGTTTAGGGGGGGGGTAGAAAGACCACACCTAAATATATGTTTCAAGGCAATTTTCTCAAACGCCCCCTTAAATTCAAGAGAATTTTACCTTTGGAGGCAGTTTTTTAAAGACCACTACCAAAAATTCAATTCTCATGACTTTTTTTTTTGGGGGGGGGGTTAGAAGGACCACCCCTAAAAATAATTTTTAAGTGTGTTCTCAATATCCATCCTCTCAAAGACTACTAAATTTTACCAGTAATTAACCTATAACTGACCCCTAATTAACCTCATAATTGAGCTCTGATTACCCCCAATTAACCACTAATTGCACCTAAATGACCCCCACTTGACCACTAATTACCCCTAAATAATCAATGCTTACCACTAATTAACCCTTGATAACCTCTAAATGACCCCTACATTTTTCCAAGGAAAACCTCATGGATAAACCCAAGGGATGCTTCCAAACATTTATAGATGGCATATTCCTTAGTGAACCCATCAATGTAGACTAGTGTTCATCACATACAGGGATTCGAAATGGGCACATTCTGCCATGAACCTAACTAAATGCCAAACATCATGGAAAACCAGTAGTTTAGCTAAGCCCTTGGGATTAAATGGCCCCTACATATCCATAATTGACCCATAATTGCCATTAATTACCTGTAGTAACCCATAATTGACCTATAATTACCACTAATTATCCCCTAATTACCCCATAATTGAATCCTTATTAACCCCTAATTACCACAACTCATTACCCAATAATTACCCCTAAACGACCCTTAATAACCCAAAACTGACCACAAATTATCCCTAAATGATCACTAATTAACCTCTAATTACCCGTCATTTACCCATAATTGCCCATAAATGACTCCTAACTTTGCGCGAGGCTCGAGTCCATCACATAGGTCTTATAGAGGGAATTTTTGTCTTGTGAGTGGGAAATGGTGGCCATTTTGGGATGTATAACACCATGAATAATTTTTTACAACTACGCCATGGTTTAGGATTAACTTCTAGGGCCCGAGTTCATATAATTTCCTCTAGGTATCATGGGCCTTGTGTAGTGCCCTAAACAACCACACATGCCCCTACATAGGAAATATTTATCATATGAGTGAGATATGCCCGTCATTTTGAGAATTAACATACTAAGGATGGTTCTTGATTCCCATGGCATAGTCTAGGGATAAAATTCAAGGCACTAGGCCATAACATATATTTCTATGGGGCTCACATGTCATGTTTCATTGCTCAAGGCATCACACATGCCCATAATACATAATCTTTGGCCTCCAAGTTTTATATGGTTATGATTTCAAAGTTTCAAAGACTTGATATGTTTCTTGGAGATAAGGGCATAGTTTGGTTTCTTGGGGATAAGGGCATAGTTTGGTGCAAAAACCTAGGTTCTAAGTCCATGGAATCTATCTCTAAGCCTTACATGCCATGTGTGGGGCGTTAAGCCCCAACATAGGCCATGCATAGGAAATATTTGGCATCTGAGTAAGATGTGGTGTCATCTTTGAAGGTTTAGTATGCCAAGGATGGTTCTAATGAGCCAAGTCATGTTCCAGGGTCAAGATTCAAAGTTTTAGTCCATAACATGTGACTTTCAGGTTCTACATAGGCCATTCATCAGGCCCTAGCCAATCTTTTCCCCGTAACAAGGATATGGTGGCTACTTTTAGGTTTTCCACATCATGGATGCTTCTTGGTCACTAATCCATGGTTTGATACCAAAACCCATGTTGTTGGGATAAAGCATTTGTCTATGGGGCTCATGTTCTTTGCATAGTAACCCACAACATTGCATAGGGATTGTGTAGGGAAACCTTAGCCTACATGTGATATATGGCCACCATATTCAGGAGAGGTACACTAGGCATGAATCTCGAGGACCATTCCATGGTATAATGAAAAATCTAGGACCTTACACTGCATCATTTTACTATGGAGCTCATGGTCCATGTGTGTGGTTCCAAACCACCATATTGGCCCTCCACAAGGAATATTTGGCCTAGAAGTGGGATATGGTGCTCATTTAGAAGTTTAGAACACTAGACAAGGTTCTTGGTTCCTGTGATGTGGGTCAATGCCAAAATGTAGGGTATTATACCATAATATTGTTTATGGGGCTCATGAGACATCATTATGTCCCTTTGAAACTATAGAGGTCATGCAAAGGGAATCTTTGTCATGTGATCAAGATATGATGACCATTTTGCGTTTGGCACATTAAGGATGGTTATCATGACTTTGGACATAGTCAAAGGTCAAACATATATATTTTGAATCCATAACATTTTCATCTAACACTCATGGACTATGTGTGGGCCCCAAGACATCATATAAGCCATTGTGTATGGAATTGTTGTCCTACAAGAAGGATATGGTGTCCATTTCAATATTTGTGATACCTCTTCCTCCTAAGTTATGTTCAATTATTCCATCCTTATATGACCCTTCAAGCATACCTATAGAAAGGAATATACCAAGCACAATGGTAATGTGGAGACCGAAGTGACAAATGGGTTGAAGACAACAAATCCATAAGTTAACCCATGGTAAAAAGAGAAAAGGCTGCAAATGGTTAGACTAACATAAGTTTGAAAACATTTGGACTAATCACATGAAAGTTGAAAAAGTTTGTCCTTAACAAAATTGTATAATTAGCAAGCCACCCATTGTGGAGTTACCTACTAAGTTGCTATTCATAGGAACTATAGACAAAATGATTCAAAAACTACTTTAATTTCATATATGATAGATACCACCTCAATATCATGTATGATAAATATCACCTTGGAACACTACTGCATCTCAAGAAGTTCCTCATGTGACCTAAATACAGATTGCATGGTGCCATCATCCCCATCCCCATAGTCCATTAGATTTAATTTTTTCACTCCCTAAAGCTATAAGTTCTCACCTAATGATATCTATATATTTATAACCACCTCCCTTTTTCCCTTCACCTCCCTGTATATTACCATGTATTGGTGATGATGGCCCTAAACCCTAGGTAGGATGCTTTGGAATGTCAAGTGCCACGTGGATTGTTGTGAAGGGGTCTAGTAAGGGATTAGGAAACAAATGTTATTATGTGAATTCTAGTGATTTGAGTGTAGTCTTGGGTATTTAGTGTTCTAAATTTTCAAATCTCAACATTGAAGTGTGCAATGTTTGCGATGGGTTCAATGGATAGAATTTTTAATGGCTACATCCAACCACAATTGCTATAAAAAAAAATTAGCTATACCAAGTTATAGAATGTCTACACACACTTCATCACTTTGCATGTGCATATCTTAACAACATGTTTTTATGCAGTTCTGTTCTGTATCACCAGGAATGCCAATGGTCAATAAAGATGTCATGAAAGTGTAAAACATGAAAAATATCTAGAAGCATTTGTAACCTCTCAAAGTTTTGAAGATCCAAATTTTTACATTTGGAATGTCTACAATGGCCATTAGTCCATATCGTCGAGACTTTCCTAAAACAAAACAAAAATATTAACATTCCTTGAACCTTTGACCAAACCCAAAGAACAAACCTAAATATATAGTTAATTATGAAATAACATACATTAATATGAGACTCATACATTTTGACAAATTTTTGGTTGGACTTCACCCCTCAGGTTGATGTTGTGGGTGGCACACCATAAGCACCTTGTAGTGTTGTATTTAAGAGTGTATATATGTCATAATATACATCATCAAGGTGTGAAAAGTTGAATAATGTATATCCCAACATATACTCTCTTTAAATGTGGCATTGAGAGTATGATATTATTTTCCCTCATGAAAACCAGTGCCCATGATTTGCAATATGTGGGAAAAATATGTTTTGTTTTGTTGGTCAATATTCTAAAGTGAAATCCTTGTCTAGACCTCCATCCTGCTTAGACATAGTTTTTATTATATTTGGTTTGAAAATATGTAGCATATTCAATATTTTTCTTGTTACTATATTGTGTGGCACCTTAATATTTCATACATCTTGTTTATGAAATTGCAATGCAAAGTCATGAAGAAAGAGAATTTAATGTTAAGATGGAACATAAACAATCCTTTTTTTTTCACTTTACATGATCCAAAATTATCTTGTGGATACAAATCTTGTTCAATGCTACTATAACTATTGAATGGGCCATTAGAGATGTCATTGTGACCACGATTAAAATATCTGAAGTTGTTCTCACACTTCATGGGGACAAAGTTGAGACATTAATTAGTTGGTTTAAATGGGTCTTGCACTCACATCAAGCAATAGAAACCCATATATACCACTTGATAACCCTTATGCATTCCTCTCTTGGAATTGATGCTCCAACCAATTACCTATCGTTTAAAACAAATAGAACATGATGACACCATAATTGATCTCCAATCAATCCTAGTTGATAATATCAATGCTCACAACATTTTCATATCTAAGGTAGTTAAGAATCTAGCTCTATTGTTCTAGTTTCACCTTTAGTGACCCCGAATATGGCCATGGGGAACATATCATAGTTCTAAAGATAGGGTAGGTATGATTCTTGATAATATGCTATATACCATTTTATAACAACTATCCATCATGAAGAAAAATTTCAATGAATTGAAGATGATATTGTTTTTCATCATTGATTCCAAGATTCAAAAGCTTGATTTTATACTAATTGCATGAACCTCTCTCAACAAAAAAAATTATATGGAGAGTCCCTCTCATATATTTGCAGTGGAGGAAGCCTAGTGGATTGGGGATCAAAATATTCCAACTCATCTCTCCTTTAGTAACATCTAGCCTTGGTCAAAGATGGATTCTTGAGGACTTCCATTGCTCTTCAAGGGTGTAGCATACCCTTACATTTTGGTATTGTGATGCTCTTAAAATTATCTAAGTAATAAGTAGAGAAACCTCTACTTTGAGTTTTTATTTTCCCATATTTAGTCGCAAAAATATTTTATAGGATCAACAATCAAATCTTCAATCTATGTAAGTAGTCTTCAAGGTTATATGCATAGAAAACTAGTGTTTGCAATATTTTATCTTGATCATCTAAATCTAAATTTCTTTTTATAAAATTATTGAAATAGAATTGGTGTTAATCTAGTGAAATTCAAATTGAAATAGAATTGGTGCATTTATTATGTGCATGAGTTTGGTGTGTCACTTATGTATGTGAGTTAGGTGAATCTATTATGTGTTTGAGTTTGGTGTGTGTATTTGGTGATCTTAATTATTATTTTCTCTCGATATTCATTGAGAATACAAGAACACCTTCCTCTTGTGCATATGAAATTAAGGAATGAAGAGAAGGTGGGCTCTTTAGAGCTAGTCATTGAAATATTGGGACAATATCCAGAGAACATTCATCACCATAGCTCCCAAAATATAAATTGTGGAGACGAGATTATATGTACTACAAGAAATGGCTAGTGGCCAATGAACAACTACAATCATTAGTGAAAGGAACTATATATATATTAACCATGTTTCTTTCTCTCTTTACAATAGCAAGGAAAAAAAACTTGGTGTAGACATTGAGACCCAACAAGGAAATAAGAATAATTAGTTTAGCCTAAAAATAAACAAGGCTACAAAATTTGCACAACAAAGAATTATGCCTCTTTCTCTTCTATGATATTTGAATAATTTGATGCAATGATATCCTTTGTCATTTCTTTACATGCTTCAGTTGGATAATTAGAAGAATGTTATGTAGCATTTGCACAATCTTTTGTAAATTTTGTAGGATTTGGTCCTACATACACTATAACTATGGCAGGGCACAAAAGCATATCCCCAAGAGTATATACTATTATGAATTCTTCATTAATTGTGCCTTCTTCAAATGATGGAGAATCCTGATGCATTATTGCTTCATGTAGCATAATATCAAATGGCTTGTCATTAGTATATACCATATTAAAATTCAATCCCTTCATGATTTATATACTAAAGATAAAAATCCAAGATTAATATTAGAAGTACCAGTATTAGACTGGCACTCAACTCTGAATAGAGACACCCTATGAAATTGATTCTAGATATAGGTAGAATGGTTCCAATTGAAAAGCCTATTTATACATCATATTATCTTCATCATTCAACTCCTAGAATATGTATTTGAAATTGATATGATAAAAAATTCTAGATTTGTCCTTGATAACAGAAACGAGTTCCCATAGATTTTTATTTTAGATAGTTTCACGGCTCTACATCCACTTAGTCACTAGAATTGAGTCACCAAAGACTTGAAGTCTATGGATTCTTTTGTCCAAGGATATCACCATCAAAGCATGTAAGTTTATCAATTCAGTGTAGTTATTGGTATTGGTATTAGGACCTTGACATGCTTTAAACTTGAAAACTTGAGAATCGAACAATAAACATCCATTAATGTAGAACTACTCCTTTTCATAGCGCATTCCATCAAAAAAAGACTAGGGAGTGGACTTGTCCACCTATAGGGGGACACTATGACATGGAGCTTTGGGAGGGATTTTCTTCTTAATAATTTCGGATATGTAAACATTTGAGGGGATAATTGAGATGGGAGGATTGACTTATTTTCAAATATAGAAGACTTATAGGCCATTCAAATGCCCCGCATATTAAGGATGGGGACATAATGAAGAGATTTAATCTTATGGCACTAAAACCATTGAAGGAAACATTTCTCGATAGTCATTGCTCAAAAGGAAACTAAAAAATAAAACCTACCCCTTGAATGGCACATAGGTCATTTGTATCCATGATAGTAATTACAAAGTCTAGAAGTAGTAATCTACCAACAGAAGGAATTGTTGTATTCAAAGTCAATTTAAATGTCAATCATTTATTTTGACTTATAGTCATTTCTAGACCTCTAAGTAACACCTCATCACAAGTTTGTGGTACGAGGAGGAAGTTCTAGGTGAACTTGGGCAGTGCTGCAACCATCAACAGGAAACCATTCTCAAATATGAGTAATTATGGGCACATTTGTGGGACTGTTGGGTACTTAACCAAACCTAAATAGTACAATCCTTAATTCTGGGTGTGATTCTTGAGCATAGTTTTGGGTTCCTATAATGATGATTAATGATGATTTATCTAAGGACCCTAGAAATTAGTGCTTGACGACCTTGTCTTATTTCTTTATTGTATTTTTCTTGGGCATGTCTGTTAAAACATGCATGGGAAACAAAGTGAATGTTGGACCCCTCTAGGATCCAACTCAATACTAGTAGATAATCCCTTAGAAAAGCTTCCTTTTGACTTACGGGGTTTAAATTCATAATGAATTCGCCCTCTTATAACATTGCTAGAAGAGAAAGAGACAAGCTTAGGATCACAAGAGGAACCACTAAAAGGATTGGAAGACCCCAAAACCACCCCCGCCCAATAAAAACCTTTCGAAAATCATCATGTTGTATTGCAAGGAAACAAGGGTTAAACAATAGAATCCTCTTCCCCCAATCCACAAATTGCAGGAACCCCAACAAGACAGGAACCCCGATATACAATATGTAAATACCCAACACTCTCATTTACAAGAGACAAATTTTCAAATGGAAAAGAAAGAGTCAAATTACTGAAAGAGTCATCATCTTCTACCTTTTCATCTGAATGACGAATTTTGAATCCATCCTCCAAGGAAATAACTCTTTATTCTATACTTGACACCAAAAAAATTTCAATACTTGAATCAACAATATTATTCGATGCATTAGGGATTTATTTGCTTGATTCCGCTTGAGATTCATTTGAAGCAACCACTTTGATTCCTTTTGAATCCAAATTCGTTATTTCACTGAGAAAAAAACCATCATGCTTAGGAACCCGTACCTTTTTCTAGAAGGATACTTCACAATCAGCCACTAGTTGCTTTAGATTATTATATCTAATGCACAAAAAGGGGACATTTAAATAGTCCAGACACTTAGAGTGATATATGTCCGCCACAACCAAATCAATGGATTCATAAATCCCTCCATGCATATCTAATTCAACTAAACCCTCATCATTGTTCTTTAAGCCTTTGATAGAAAAATATCATCTACCAGTAAATTTTTCCCCAACCAATTCCCTATCGTAGAGATTCCCTACAGGATCCACCATTTTAGAGGTAATCCCAGGAGTTTAACCCACACAACATATTTCTCCAAGAATGCTTCTCTAGGATAAAAAAGAGGACACCATAACTTCAAATGCAAAACGTACGAGGACAAAAACTAGAGACCCTTTAAAATCAAATCCGCATATGACCTATCACGAAAAATGAACCCATTCCAACCTTTAACTAAAGAATGCACAAGAGGAGCATATCCTAACATAGGATTCCATTGGTATTCAACCCATGACTCTAAAGACGACATATAAATCCATCTACCCATGAAATTATCAACTAGGTCATTTCCTTCTAGATTTAGAATATCCTTCAACACAATGTTTTCTCCCACACTAATTCCATCTCCGAGCCCCTGGAATTTAATATTTTATGTTTCTTCTTAGACTGCCCAACCTTAGTAAGGGATTTGTTAACACTGAAATTGTCCTTAGTTTTTGTGTGTTTTTTTTTAAAAGTATTTATTCCTCTTTTTCATTTTCATTCTATTTTTATTTTAGATTGTAAATGCTTCAATAAATGATTTTGATTTTCTTTTTGTGTCATGTTATAGTTTTATTTTGGTTTTAAGTAATTTCACTCTTAGTGGCACCTTTTATGGATTATCAAGTATTATATCTCTTTCAAAGTCCTTAAAATGCTTATTAAAACTATACACTTATACAAAATCTAAAGTTTAACCTTTGTGTATGAGTTTATGTGCTAAAATTGCATGTGGAGTATTCTCGCAGTGCAAGGCCCAGATCAAATACTCTTGCATGCTGCAGGAATCGAGCATCATGAGGGTTCATGGTTTCTTGAGGGAATAACATGGCCATTGCGTTTGATGACGAAGGAAGAGCTTCCAGAAACTTGTTTGCTCCATTATGACACATGTACAAACCATTTGTATTTATCATTAACGAATTGGGGTTGTTAATGCCATGATTTCATATTTGGGGTCTCGGATTCCAGAATTGGAGAGCACATATTCAAGAGGTTTTCACACCCTGTTAAGTTGTAAAGCAGGTAACTTCGTAAATTTATTGTGCAAACATGAGAAAAAGTGGCAAGTTGAGTCGGTTTGAACCGACAGATATTGCTTGGGCAGCAGAATTTCCTGAGTGTGCTGCAATCTTCAAGAATGTGGGTTGGTTTCAGTTCTTCGAAAAGATTACAGGGTTTAATGATAGGGTAACTCATGCATTTGCTCGGCGTTTTATTGATAATAGAGTGAAATTCGATACCCTAAGATTTGAAATGACATAGGCCCTAATTTCTGAGGTAGTCAGTGTGCCGTTAGAGGGAGAGAAGTGGTTTAGAAAGGGTGCTTTTGAGTTTGACCCTAGTGCATTTCTAATGCCAGGAAATGGAGTATTAAACTGGAATAAGGGTGTGAGTATTAAGAAATTCAAACCTAAATGGAGAGAAGTGATAGGGATTATTCAGATTTATATCACCTGCGAAGGCCGGTTTGGTTCTGTGTTCAAGTATCACGTAAGGTTTCTACTGCATCTAACACAAGAGTAAAAAATGAATCTACCTTTCTTCTTATTAAAGAGTCTCCAAAAGATGTCTAATAGAGTAAAAGCTCAAGATTTAGACTAGTCATTATTCCATCATGGTCTGGTTAAGTTAATAATTTGCACAGTTTTGCAGAAGGAAGGTCGGGATTGGGATCACTTTTTATTCTGGTCAGGTTTTGTAATTAAACAGGATGAGCAAGAGAAGAAGCATACACCTAGCAAACAAACCAGCTTTATGAAGAAATTTAAAAAGATGCAGAGGAAAATTTGCAGAGTACTAGTGTACAACATGATTTGTAGAGTGTTAATGTCTAGGAATCTCATGATGTTAATGCACAGGAGTTTCAAAACCCTGAAAATATAATGCAAAAAGATATGCTTGAAGGACAACATGAAGATGTTTTAGAAGATAATTCAGAGAAAATCATTGTTCCTATGGACAAGGAAGAGGCTGCCAGTTCAAAGGAGGGAGTGCATAGTGGTGTTTTTGCAGAAGAGAGCTCGGATTTGATCCTTCCTACCTTAGTGGTTGAAGAAAAGATCTTTCAAATTCCATATTTTGATGCTGATGTCAAATCTTTAACAAAAATAAGAGAGAATAAATGGAGACCTAAAACAAGATCCACTAATAAACTCAGATTGAATATGAGGAGGCTAATAGATCCTAAGCTGAAGGAAGAAAAGGTCACCGTTATTGAAGATTCTTTAGGAGAAGAAGATGAAAATAGTAATGCTGAGAATGCTGAGTTTAGTTCAAAGGAGATTCAAATGGATACAGAGAAGGAGACTGACACGATAGTTGAATTGGTCAAAGAATGTGAAAAAATTGCAGAATATGAAATGGTAGTAGAACAAGAAACTATCCTAAATGTTGAACAACCATCTACTTCAGCATTTCCTCTATCAGGTGCAGTTTCCAGAAATATGCAGGAAGAAGAGTTACTCTTTAGAAAATTAGATATTCCATTTGGGGTAGAAGAACATTCAAGCAGACATCCAGGTGTTCGAATAGACACTGATATTTAAAACCTAAAGAAATCTATTTAGTAGTATAAATCACAGGAAATATTTATGAGTGAGCCTAATAAAAGACTTAGAACTACCAATAAAAGGCTAAGGGAGGACTTAGAGGACATTAATGCTCATTACCAAGAAATGATTGTGGTAGCTAAAGAAGATTTAAGACGGAAGGGACAGGTAGAAGTGTATGCTGAAGATATGGCAAAGAAAATTGAAGAGTAAAGGAGCAGAACAAGGAATTAGTTAACAAGGTTCAAGTTCTAGAGACTCAGCAAAATCGAGATAAGAAGAAATCACATGCCTTGGAAGGCATAGCTATGCTAGCTAAGGCTTCCAAGTAGTTATGAATTTCTTCTTTCCAGCTGTCTAGTAGTTTCTTTTTGTTATCATATACATAAGTTATTAATAGGTTGTTTAGAGATTCGAAGTTAAAGAATAGTTCTTTAATGTAAATATTTTATGAATAGACCAAAGGTAGTTTGTAAACTACTTTATTTTGTAAAGCATAAAAGACAGAAAGTGGAAAGTAGAGGGGTTCGATTTTTGTTTCAAGAAACATGATACAGCTTGAAGCATTTGGATTTTTAGACTAATACATATGGCTCTCCTGTAAGTTTTAAAGAATGAGATTGATATATATATATATATATGAATATAAGCCACTTTATCTTGTCTATTGTTTTTGTTTCTAGTCATTTTAACCACTCATCTATTGACTTCATTCCTTGCTTAAAGTTTTATTCATGGAGTGCTCATGTGTTGTGGACAAAACTAGTAATGTGTTTATGAATGTGATGGTTTATTTTTATTCTTTGAAGAATTAAATTCTCAGTTCTTTGATGTGTTACATGATTCAGTTCCTGTATTAGTTTGTATTGATTTGAATGAATGATTACTTTCTTGAATATGAAACCCTCAAACCACAAAACCATAAAAACAAACCTTATTTTCTGTTCATTTTATTTGAGATTGTACTAGCTTGCCCCTCTGTAGTCTAGGGACAATTTCTAGCACAAACATCTTTGGCGCCGTTGCCGGGGATGAAAGTGAAGTTATATCTTCCCTGGGGTATCTATATTGTTTTGGTTTTGAGGTGAACAAGATCAAACTTTTTATTTCAGACTACATCTTCACCAAGAAAGTGGTTCACAATGGCTTCTAGAAGGATTGGAACAAGACAAAAACCTACATCACCTTTATATTCAGGTGTCTTTGATCCAGAACAAATTCTGAAGAAGGAAAAACTAGAATCATCTTTTGTAAGATCTCACTCTTCACCTTCTTTATTTTCTCAAGATAAATCACAGTCAGATTCTCCATTTCATTTTTTAGAGTTTAAATCAGAGGGGACAAAAGAAGAATTTTCATGGTTTATACCTATTACTCAAGTTGATACTCAGATTTTCATTAGTCCCGTGTCTGCCCAAAAGCTTAAAACTGAGTTTTCTGGTGTGAGTAACTTTGTTCAACCAAAATCTAATAGTATTACTCATCAACTGGGTACAAGTAAAATTATCAATAAACCCTTGTCTCCATTAAGTCAAACTATTTCCAAAATGGCTGGACAACAACAACTTGACATGATGGATAGAATGGTAGCTTCTAGGTATGCTCCCTTAGTTTTACTTCAGCCTCTGAATGCTTTGCTTGGAGGAGATTAACATAAATGCCTACCTAGGTTTAATGGCCAGGGATAAATCACTGCTGAAGAACATTGGAATGCATTTATGAGTTATGCAGACAACCAAAATATTGAAGCTAAATATTTGTGGATGAGAATGTTCGTGCAAAGTTTAGATGGGGAAGTAAGAAAATGGTTTCGAGAATTGCTAGCTAATTCAATAACCTTGATTGAAGAACTTCAGGAAATGTTTATGAGACAGTGGGGTGATACCAAAGATCATATGTATTACATAACAGAGTTTGCAGCATTGAAAAGGAAAAAAGATGAAACTGTAGCATACTTCTCCAAGTGTTTCAATAAGATGTATGGAGGAATGCTAGCTGAAATCAAGCCTTCTATAACTTCAGCTAAGCTAACCTATGCCAATGCCTTTGACCATGAGTTTTCCTTGCATTTAAGAGAAAGAAGGTCAGTGAATTTATTGAATATGCAAGAATCTTCCCTAGAGGTTGAATCAAATATTCTAGCTTCAAATAGGCTTAAAGATCAGTCAGAATATCAAGATCATGACCGGAAGGGTAAAAATCAGATGTTGTCTTTAGCTTCTACTTCAAAGAAAGAAGAAAGTAAAATAGATGAGATGAATAAGTTAATAAAAACTTTGACTGCAAAAGTAAGAAAACTGGAATTGGAAAAGAATTTGAATAAACCTATTAAGGAGGGGGAAAGAAATACTAATCAAAATCCTAATCAGTTTAGACGTCCTTTTGTACCTAGATTCATCCCTCGGGAAAGAAGAAACAATGATATTCAGAGGGAGAGAAGAGAAAATGAAGACCAGAGAGTTCCTACCCCATTCCAAAATAATTTTATAGAGGAAGTTGAACAAGTGGAAGATTTGCAGTATGAAGATGATCCAAATCGGAATTTAAATTATTTTGGGGAGTTGTCATCTGAAGGTTTTACAACTGAGTGCAGCTATCAGAATTCTGAGTATTATGATTCATACAATTATCAAGAAGGAAGTGATCATGACCCTCAGGTTCCAGCTGGTATGTGTCAAACAGAACCTAAAAAGTCTTACAATTTAAGATAAGGTCCAAAATAGTTTGTCCAGATTCCAAAGAAGAAGATAGTTCCACCTGCTAAACAGTTGCCTAATCAAACACAAGAAAAGAGACAGAACCAGGGGGATCAGGTCAAGGCAACAGAGATTGAAGAAACTAGTAAAAATGCACAAACCTTTAACTTTGAGAATGAATTATGTAAAATCAAGGTTCCAGTTCCATTGATTGAGTTAACGAAGACTCCTTGTTTTAGAGATTCTGCATGTAAGCTATTGAATGTTCAAGCTAATTCTTCTCCTTCGGATACTGTAAATTTACTGGAAGAACATCCTACAATTATTCTTGGTTTTGCCTCGTCTGAAAAGCCTGAAAGTGTTTCAACTTTTCCTCCACCTTTTTATATAACCTTGACTTTCCATGATCAAATGATTCACAACTGCCTTCTAGATTCCGGAGCCTCACATAACTTGATGCCTAAAGCAATCATGGAGGCCCTTGGTTTGAGTGTCACAAAGCCATACCATGATTTATTTGCATTTGATTCCAGAGCTGTGAAATGTCTAGGAGTGATTAAGGATCTTGTGGTTAATCTTTCTCAATTACCAATGAAGAGTGTTATAATGGATGTGGTAGTTGCTGACATCTCTCCTAAGTTTGGCATGCTACTCTCAAGGTCGTGGGAGAAGAAAATAGGTGATACATTGCATATGGACTTGGCATATGCAACCATTCCAGTGTTTGGTGGAGAGAACATAAGATTGTACAGGGAATTACAGTATGTTTTCATAATAACAGATGATAAGAACCCAACCAATCATCCCCTTTAATCAGTAGATGAAGAATTGGGATTTTGTATGCTTCATTTTAGTGATGAGAATATAACTGTAGTACTGAAGGTAGAAAAAGAAGCATCATTCGAACCTACTATTGAACAAAAAGATGAGTTGTGGTAGATGTACTTTGATGGCTCTTCATCCAAGGAAGGAGTAGGAGCTGGCATTGTTTTGATTTCTCCTGGTGGAGAGGTAATTTGCTTGATGTATAAATTGGAATTTGTCACTACCATCAACACAGCAGAATATGAGGCATTAATACTTGGTTTAAGGGTTGCGAAGGATTTGGTAATTCAACAAATTTTTGTTTATGGCAACTCCGAACTAGTTGTCCAACAAGTGAAGGGAAAATACCAAGTAAAGCAAGATTTGTTGAAGGTATATAGAAATGAGGTTTGGGATATGATTGATAACTTTTTCATAGCATTCAATATTTATTTTATTCCCAGAGATTAGAATCAGATAGTTGATTCATTGGCTTTGACAGCCACACATTTCAAGATTCCAAAACATACTCAGCTGAAATATCCAATTGAAGTTAAATATAGACCATGAGTGCCAGACAATATAAAAAAATGGAGAGTTTTTTAGGATGATGTCGAAATAAAAAAATTCTTGGAACTAGCTGGAGAATTTTCTAATTCTCTAATTGATCAGGATCAGGATGAGGAGATTGATGATACTGCTGCATACACAGAAAATATAATTGCTAATCATAAAATTATTGAGTTGAAGGGAAATTTTATTCCTAAAG
Organism: Larix kaempferi; assembly: GCA_027924585.1. Lineage (NCBI taxonomy): Eukaryota > Viridiplantae > Streptophyta > Pinopsida > Pinales > Pinaceae > Larix > Larix kaempferi. The sequence goes on along the minus strand of BSBM01000674.1, from coordinate 1,709,052 downwards.
GTTTGGTTCCCCTTAAGAGAATATTTTCTAAAGATGACACCTTGCTAAAACCATCCATGCAATCTTCGGAAGAAAAATATTATGAGCTTTAATATTGGTACATACGAGCAGCCAAAGATGGTGAAGATTTCTAAATCTCTTTCAGTTGAGCAAAGAAACATGTACATTAAATTGTTGAGAGAGTTTGTTGACATTTTTTCTTGGTGTTATGAAGATCTGAGAACTTATGACACTAGCATTATTCAGCATAAGGTTCCCTTAAAGCCAAATGTGAAGCCTTTTAGACAGAAGCTAAGGAGAATCAGTCCAGCCTTGTTACCAGTGATAGAAAAGGAGGTCAAGAAATTATTGGATGCAAAGATAATTGTCCCACTCAGATGTTCATCATGGGTGACAAATCTGGTTCCAGTATGAAAGAAGAACGAGGAGATTAGGTTGTGTGTTGATTTTCGAAATTTGAATAGAGCATCATTAGAGGACAATTATCCATTGCCTAAAATTGAACAAATTTTGCAGAAGGTGGTTGGTGCCCAGAGAATTTTAATGGTCAATGGATTTTCCGGGTATAATCAAATTGTTGTGCATCCAAATGACAGGGAAAAGGCTGCGTTTACAACTCCTTGGGATACATTCATGTACGATAAGATGCCATTTGGTTTGATGAATGTTGGTGCAACATTTCAAAGAGCTATGGATATAGCCTTTGTTGGAGAAAAAGAGAAATTTGTAGTCATTTACCTTGATGATATTACTGTGTTTTCTAAGTCTGATGATGAACAATTGCAGCGTCTTAGAAAAACATTTCTGAAGTGTAGAAAATTTGGGTTGTCTTTGAACCCTAAAAAGTCACATTTTGCTATACAGGAGGGAAAATTTTTGGGGCATCTTGTTTCAGCAGATGGCATTAGAATAGACCCAAAGAGAGTCAAAGCAATTATGAAGATTACAATCCCTAGAAGCAAAAAATATGTTCAATCATTCTTTGGGAAAATCAATTTTCTAAGATGGTTCATCCCGAATTTTGCGGAAACTATCAAACATATCACATCTATGTTGAGGATGGATCAAGAGGTGAAATGGATAGCAGAAGCTAGAGCTTCATTTGAGAAGATTAAACAAGCTTTGATAGAAGCCCTAGTCTTGGTAAGTCCATACTTTTCAAAAGATTTTCTCACTTTTTCTTTTGCATCCCAAGACACTATAGCTGTTGTTCTAATACAGAAAAATGCAGATGGCTTAGAGAAGCCTATAGCTTTCTTCAGTAAGACTCTCAGAGATTCAGAATTAAAGTACAGTACACTTGAGAAACAAGCATATGCACTTGTTACAGCCTTGAAGTTTTTCAAAATATATATTCTACATTCGAAGATAATTGCCTGTGTACCTAATGCTGCTATTAAAGAAATTTTAACTTAGCCAGACAGTGAAGGTAAAAGAGGTAGGTGGATTGTAAAAATGATGGAGTATGAAGTAGAAATCAGGCCTACAAAGTGAGTGAAAGGGCATGGTTTACCAAGACTATTAGCTAATTCAAATTGTGAGGCTTTGGATATTCATTTGGTGGCTAATTAGTCAACTCAGGAAGAATTGCAAATGAAGCAAAATGAAGAGCAAACTATGGATAAATATGTAGAATCAGAATGGTATGATGATATAGTTCATTTTTTATTGCATTTGAAATGCCCCGATCATTTCGATAAGAAGGCTTTAAGGTCATTGAAGTTGAAAGATACAAAATATTGTTTGGTAAATCAACAGTTATACTGGAAGGATCCAGGTGGAGTGTTACTCAGGTGTTTGGAAAACTCATAAATAGAAGAGGTTATTTTAGAATTGCACAAGGGTGTTTGTGGAGGTCACAAATATTGGAAGTCTACAGCCTATAAAATTCTCAGGTCTGGCTATTATTGGCCCTCTTTATTCTTAGATGTGTATCAACAGGTGAGATCTTGTGTTCAATGTCAAAAGTTTGTTGGAAGGAAGAAACTTATATCCTTACCATTAAAGCCTATTGTAGTCAATGATCCTTTTCAACAGTGGGGATTAGACTTTATAGGAGAGATCAATCCTGCATCTATCCTGCATCTAGTGGACAACACAGGTGGATACTTACAGATACATATTTTTCACTAAATGGGTGGAGGCAATTCCAACACGTAATGCAACTAAAAAAGTCATCATGAATTTTATACAAGAAAACATTTTAAGTAGATTTGGTTGTCCTCAGAAATTATTGACTGATAATGCACCAGCTTTCAAGTCAAAAGCTATGGTTAGTTTTTGTGAACAGAATGGAATTGCCCTAAGACATTCTACACCCTAATACCCTCAGGGTAATGGATTAGCAGATTCATCAAACAAAAACATCATTCAGATTATCAAAAAACTGTTAAGGGTGAAAACATGAAGTTGGGAAACAATTTTGGCTTGTTTTTGACAAAAAAATGCTAATTTTTATGTTTTTCAACTTCGACCTATGCAAACCCATATATCCCTTAGGAATTTCAACTTGAATTAAACACAAAGGTTTTACAGAATTGAATTAGCTTTCTACTCGTATTTTTTTTAATTTTTTTTATGGACATATCGTGGGACAAATTTGTTGTCAACCAATGGCATATCCTTGAAAATTTTAGGTATGGATAATGAGTGACCCGTGTTGACCACGGTTTTTTGATATATGGTTATTCATTTTAGGGAAAAAAATTGTAGGCTTCTACACACGCTAAACTTGATCCTGGACTATATTTTGAGTTTTTTAAGACTTGGAACCATTTTTTATTATTTATCGAAACAACATATGTTCAAAAAATGGTACATTATCGACACATGTTTTCGTATTCTCATTTTGTTTCAAATGTGACTCTTATCAAACAAACTAAAACCAACCCATTGAAGAGGACAGTTCAAGGAACATCCCTGTAGTTTTTTAAATTTTTTTGGCTTTGACATTGTGATGATATTGAATTTCCATTGTGACTGATTTTTACGTCACTAAATTTTTTAATGATAAAGTTTAGTAAAAAAATAGTAATCCTAAACGAAATTCGAAAAATTTTATATTATGAGAAAGTACATTGAATGACGAATCTACTAGTATAAACTCCGACATGTAATTCTCATTTTTTGCAGTGGTCCGACCTTGTTAAAGTGACACATTTCTGCATTTTGCAGAAATTCTACTGGAACTGTTGACCAAAAACTCTCGGCCCAGAAAATGTCTCGGGCAAGAGCTTTGAAATGTCTCGGGCGAGAGTCATTCCCGCTCAAAAATTAACCCAGAGTTAAGGAAAACTCTTGGCTGAAAGTTTATTTAAACTCTCGTCGTAGAGGTTATAACATTTCTTGCCCGAGAGTTTTGTTACATAATCTACCGAGAATATTTTAAGCCCCGACACATTAAATATTAATTTTCCTTGATTTGGGGGCAGGATTCCACATTATTCAGACGGGATTCTTGGCCGAGAATGGTATATATAATCTCTCGGCCGAGATACTTTTCCAAATTATTTCATCCGAGGATTTGTTTTCAGCAGATTGTTTTTTCAGCCAAGAGTCTATTCATTCAATTTCAATTATGCCTAATGCTGGACTTGCTCTCTTCTAGGTTGTTGAACCTTGAACTCATCTTATATATTTACAAAATGTTAAATTTCACTTGAAAAGGGTTACAAATCACCACTTCTATCAAGCAAGGTTTAGAGATTAAACTCATTGGTATTTAAAGTAAATTTTTAGTGCTTTTAATGAAGACTATTTTTAGTTTGATAGGAAAAATATTTTAGTACATTTCCATTGAGAAAGTTTTCATCACATTATTCTTTGTTTTTTAGAATTAGTACTTGTGCGAATTGTATTGGTTGTTGCATGGTGAAATATTCCCTAAAAGAGGCCTCGTTTGTTTGTATTCACTAAGTTTTCACTACTTTTTCTCTTGAATCACCCATAATGAGCATTTTGATTACATTCGGAATTGTTTTAAGATTTGTAGTATCACATGTCTTTGATGAATATTTGAGATCTAAAGAATTGAGACTAAAGCACATAACAAGTCTTGCACTATTTTGAAATTGTTGTTTTATATGATCATGGTATTCTTGATATAAAGGTAAGGTTAGATCAATCAATGCTTTGTATTCATTTTACATGCATAAGAACTATTTCATGTGTTGAAGAGATTTTTGGATACTATTTGGCCATAACAAGAACTATTTCATTTTGAATGAATAACACTTATTGGGTCAATGTAATGTTATTTTTTTTCAGCATATAACTCTCAATTCTCATATGTTTTCATGCATTGGATTTTAGGTCTTTATTTATTTCAACATGGGAAACCGAAAGAAACGTGACATAAAATATGATCGCACCAGAGTTGATGAAGAGGCAAGGAAAGAGAGATCTCATGTTTCTATGAGAAATTTAAGAGCAAAAGGAGCAATGGAAATAAACATGGAGGCACATGGCAATGACGAAGAAATGCAAAATGTGAATGCACATGGCAGTGACAAAGAAATGCAAAATGTGAATGCACATGGCGGTGATGAAGGAATCCAAATAGTCGAAGAGCACGTTGATGAAAGAAATGAGGAACATGGAGGTGACGAGGAAATGACAAATGTGGAGCAAACTATGGGTAGCGTTGATATTGAGACCATGAGTGGTGAGTAAATATTTTTTTATATGTTTATAATTTACTTTATAATACTTGAGTATATATATATATATATATATATATATCTGATTTGAAAGTGAACAAAATATTATAAATTTATATTTATTTTTATGCAGGGTTGACATCCAACATACAACATCCTACCACAGTTGGCAATTTACAGAGATTAACTGGAAGCTACAACAATATTGTCATTGATGATATTTTTTTGGAGAATTCGGATCCAAGTAAAATTGAAGAAATGGGACCGCAAATGCTTGATCGTACAGCTCGTTATAGAGTAGATAAGATAGTCACAAAATATTTTGAAGGTATTTCTGTCATACAACAAGCTCAAATGTTGCATAAATTGTTAAAGCGAAAATGTCTAAAAGATGCAATTACATTATTGGGCATTCAAAGTGCCAAAGAGGCTAAGTCAAATCAGATTGTATCACAAAATCTGACCTCAGTCCTTGCATCACTTGCAAAAAAATGATCTCACAATTTCATGGTTGCTCGTAAAACAATTCTAACAGGGGTTGTGGCAAAAAACACTACAACCAGTCGTTTGTTGTCTACGACTACAAGAACGTTAAAAACATCAAGAAAAAGTTTATGGAAGCATAAAAAGCTTCGGGTTTAGTTAGATGAGGATGATGAAGTTGCATGTTGGGGTGTTATCTGAAGGAAACCTTATCAAGATAGACTTCCAGATAATGTGAGGGACATGGTGAAAGAGTTTTGGGATGTAAAATCGTGTGTCTTACCAAATGAAAAGGATGTTGTTCGACGTCGTATATCGAAAGGAAACTATGAAACTCATGCCAAACACATAACATCGATCACTCAAGCGAAAATGTTGAAAACTTTCATGGAGAGTAATGTTGATGTGAAGATTTCCCTTAGCACATTTGTGAAGCTTAAACCATGGTATGTTAGGCCCATTGTTGTTCGCGACACATGTTTTTGTCGATACCATGTATAATTCGAATTATATTATGAGACATTTCTAACTTTTGGCATGCAATGTTGGCCAAATAACCCCTCTCCTTCAAGTGTTTATGAATTTGTATCTAAAATATTATGTGCTTGAGAGAATCATCAAGTATTCTATAAGAAACAATGCGTCGGAGGTAAAAAATGTGAGGAATGTTCTGATTTGGCCCTTTTTAATGCTAACTACCCCATTGATGCAAACGATCCTCAATTGTCAAATCACATTGTCAAATGCAAGAGATATGTTTATGTTGACTATACTGCAGTTACAGATTCAACGACAACATCAAGAAAGCTTAATTTGGTTGAAAGTGATATCTCTTTGACACATTTTATGAATTTGTTCAGGGATCAAAGATATAAATATATCAAGCACTCTCACTCAGCACGATGGCAGGACTTACATTTCAAGCAATCACGAGATGTATTTCCAAAAGGGACAATATTATCCATTGTTGATTTTGCATAAAATTACACTTTCACTCTGCAAAAGGAGATACAAAGTGAGTATTATCATTCCGATCAGGTATCTATACTTGTGCATATTACGTATAGACATGCAGAGCTTGATGTCGATGGTTTTGATAGCAATGAAAATAATCGTGAAGTGATTAAGGAGTATCATTTTTACATCAGTGATGATCGTACACATGATACATATTTTTTCCATCATTGTTTTGGTATGCTTTTTCAATAATTAAAAAGAAGAAGGGTCACTTTCAAAGAACATTGGGTGTGGTCAAATGGTTGTGCTGGTCAGTTTAAATTGGCATGATCATTATTATGGTTGTCTCGCCTTCATAGAAACACGGATGTTCGCCACACATAGAGATTTTTTGAAACGGGACATGGAAAAGGAGAACATGATGGTGTTGGGGCCTGCGTGAAACATGCACTTAGGAGATATCAAATGAATCATTCTGCTACTCGCCTTGCAAATTCAAACGATGTTGTTAATTTGTGCAAACTAAATTTGAGCCATGAATTCAATGAAAGGATGGGTAATGTGAGAAGGTTTTTCTGGAATATTGCAATGGGTGATGTTGACAGATCAATGCCGCATAATTGTACTGCAATCCCGAAAACAAGGGGCTTACACTCCATTAGGAGTAAGAAAATGGAAAATATACAAGCAATTGAGAAACGAAAGTACTCTTGCTTCTGTCTTGCATGTATTGATGATGTAGAGTCTTTGGATGAGTGTCAAAACCAAACTAACAAATTTGTGAAACCATGGAGACATCAAGAATTGACACCATTGCCCCCATTTGGAAATATTAGCGATGTAGAGCGCGACAATGAAGCGGTTGTGATTGACAAAGATTATGATCGTGTTTCTGATTCGGTTAGAGAAGGCGATGAATTTGTAGTCATTGCACCAGCAGATAATCTAGAAAATGTGCATTATTATTTATTGAGATGCACTATGTCGAAAAGCATGTTGATGCAAGAATTTAAAGACCCGTCAAATTATACGTATGCAGTGGGTTCAATGGTTTTAATGGGACATTTCTTTGCAGAAGTAAGGAAATGTAAAGACCATATTCATTTTCAAGACTACGAGTTAGATGTTATATGCGCTCAACACAGTCATTTGGTCATAGCAGCCCGATTGCAGTTGAAGGCAGTGAAGAGTAGGAAAAATTCCAAGCATCGACAATAGAAGTTGTCGATAGAAGATCATAATGGCATTCTTGAAAATATGCCATTGGCACATTTCATATGATTCAAGAACACATCAAGGTTGACAAATGTTTTCTTTGATTCTAGGGTGGGTGGGTGGGTGGGGCCAAATGAGCTTCCACCTTCATGTGGTTGGCCTCGTCAGTAGAGAATATATATATAATTCTCAAAACTAAGAGAAGCTCTTTTTAACAACATATCCAATGATAACTCAAGGCTCATAGATGTTCATTGGAACAAGAGAGATGGCTTCACCCTTTGGGACACCTGCCATTGAATGTCTTTGGTTATTTATAAAGTATAAGGGTTCTATATATTTTGTGTGTTCAATTTCTAGGTTAAGATCACTACAACTTCCTCCAAATTGTTTTCCTCCTTAACATTCATAGTCCCAACCTAGAGTGTCCCACCTTGAGTGTTAATAGGGGGAGTGGAAGCATATGGAAAGCCCTTCAGGGACATGCATGGAAAATTTGTTATATGATCAACCCTATAAGAAAATGAGCCCATTTTTCTTTATAGTTCCTATTATAGAGACTTTTGTGCTTTCATGTGGACTCTGATGCTTTTTTCATCTCCTTCAAAGCTTATATTTATACCGCAACATATACCATATGTCTATTATGTTCCTGCACCTCTACAAAAATATTTTCCTCTTGCATTTCATGCCATTTGTTCCATTGCAATACCTATCTTGTCACCTCTTGACATTTATCTCTGATTCCCTGCTCATAATTTCTCATGTTCCACCTAATATCTACCAATTCATACATAACATGTCTCCTATTCTTGCAATGTGCCTGCCACCCACATACTACACCGCCAATCTATTGTCCCATGCGACAAAGCAAAAGGTCATGATCATTTCTCAAACTTATGACTCTTATGAAACATGCAACCTCCAACATAGGGATGATGAGAAGAAGGGTTGTGATGAATCCAAAGATAATGGTGAAGACAAGGGTGAATAGATCTCTTGATAAATTGAAGGATGAATCACCTTGTCTTTGTCATGAAAAAGGTCAACAATAATGAGCATCCTCAATTTGCATGTAAAAATGTGGAATATTATGAATAGAATATATTTCTCACATCAATATGCCTCCAATTTCAAACCCTAGAATTTTATTTTTACTCCAATATAAATGGTCTCCAAGGTTACATAGTCCAATTATCCTCACATAAAGAAAACTTGTAGTAATAGGTCTATATATCTCTTTCGCTATAACAAGTTTGCAACCACCTACTTAAATTTTATGAAGTAGTACATGTTGGTAATGCCAATTAATCTCTAGGCATGAGAGAGGGTGAATGTATAGAGCCATTCCTATTTGTTTGATAAGGATTTGGTAACTAAGGAAATATTATTAAAAACATTTTTAAACATAAATATCATATTAGAAGAATAACCCAAAATATGGCTATTTTATTTATTATTTATTTTAAACATTGTAATCACTTGCTTAAATTCATTTTACTTGGAAACATTCTTAGAACACTTCCTTAAATTCATTTTATGATAGTTTGTCTAGTTCGCATTTCATGATATGCATTAGTCATAACATGTAACATTTTATGTTGATGATCAATCATATATTAGTACTTGACCTATTAAACATTAACATGGTTAATCTTCTATATGGTTCATCGGTCACTGTATCTTCAATTAGACGAGATTAGCCCATAAATATCATCCTCCATTTTTAATGTACATTCATTCTATACTAGGTAAATTATGAACTTGGTTATATTGCAATACTCATTTCTTTATAGGTAAATTTTGAACTTGTTTATATGACAATACACATTTATTTATATATACACTATGTCCTTAATAATAATAAATGTGAATGTTTAATAATTTTATGTTATAAAATAAACTATGTTTTTGAAAAATTACATAATTATTTATATATAATTTTATTGATCTTTGTAATTAAAATGATTTATTTGTTAAATTTTTTTTTTTTTATTACATATATATATTGAAGAGATAGTAATGATTGAAATTATATTAATTATTTAAAAATATTATTTTAATAAAATTCTAAATTTAACACATTTTTGTGATCCATGGCTTGAGCCTCACTTGAGGAAATTAGAGCTCATAACCTCTTGAGGCATCTTTGGAAACATTCATCCATGTTATGTAATCAAAATAAAATATTTCATGATATGAAACTACATTTTACTAAATATGTCAAATTATACTATACCAAATATTTATTATTTATGAAGAGATGGTTGCTAAAAATACTATGCAATTATTTTTCTTATAGTCACATCATCATCTAACAATCATTCTAGGAAATTTATGCATCATATCAAAACCACACTTACCCAAATATCATAGTATTGTTTGAAATCATATGGGAAACTTGTAGTATGCATAATTTTCATGATGTCTACGACATTCAGTTTACCTCATTACTACAATCACTTGGCACACCAACAAGTAGTTGGTTAATTCAATTGTAACTCATATCCATGTATATATAAACAAAATTCATATATTGATATATGAATATGTTATGTATTGATATTAAAATAAGAAACACATGCTCATTTATACTATATCTCACATATGTTATACATTCACAACATAATTTTGAGTTAGTATCATATACCAAATTTCCACCTTTTACATTGCATGTTAAATGATCTCAAATATATATCACCATCATGAACATACATTTTTAAAATTATATCTTACAATATCTTAACATGTCCATGTGTCCACATAACAATTTTTTCATTAGTTTGGTTCGTCTAAATATAAAATAAGAAAATAAAGTATTAGCACAAGTGATATACAGTTCTGATAAAGTAATGTCAAATGTGGACATTACAATCATAAAAAGTTGGGAATGGGGTCCAACAAGAAATAGTTTATGCTTTCATCTCCAAAATCTATTGTAAATTCCATGGATAGCATTGTATCTAATGTGGAATCATCGGCCTAATTTAATGCATGGTCTTCCTTAGCCTCAACAGAGAGTGGAGAGTGTGGCCTTATTCTTCCATCCTTAAGATCTCTATCATCTGTCACTTTCTCATTACCACCCCACATTTCATTGAATCCATTTCTCTCATTCAAATTTTGCAAAGCATCTTCATTATCTAAAAGCTTCTTTGCTTTAATCACCCACGTTTGTAAATAAAAATGAACCCAGAGAATGATTAGATACTAAGGATTTTTTCCATTAGATTTCAAAACTAAAAATTAATATCTACAACCATCAAATCCATAATCAAACCAAGCTTATCGCATTGAATCCCAGTCACATATTTTCCACTTCTATGGTCTTTGTATACCTTGACGAATTCTCCACACACAAGGCGATGGAATTCAATAAATTCGCCTGCAATTCATTAAGTTGGGGCAATTAGATCATGCATAGTGGGGATATAATGAGAAAAGTCATTATGCTAAGAGAAAATGGTTCCTATGGAATTTAGGTGGGACAAATATTTAACAATTCAAGTGTAATGTGAAACACACACAAAAAAATTATTTAGTAGCTTCATAAATAAATTAAACATAAATTGCACAGATTGTACTAGAAAATGTAGAATTATATTTTGCAAACAGAGGATAGATATAGCTGTTACACAGTTGAGCATGCCTCTTTGCCAATGAGTATGCTACATAAATACTCCTTTGCTTCTCGAGCATATGGAACCAGTTTTTCATCTCTTCTTGGATTGCCGATTTTTAGAGCTCTAATACTTGACAAATTCACTCGACGTTCAGCCAAAGGACTCCCATAAGGAGCAGAATCATCAAAAAAAACCATAGAGTCTCCACTAACAACCTACACAACCTACAAATATACAGACCTTCAGTACATAAAAATAAGTAGCTGTGCTTTGCTTCACATCAAGAGATTTAGGATTAAAAATTAAACACAGTTTAAGTAAAATGTCTTGATTCTTCTCCGTGTTATCAACAGAGAGTACTCAATCACTGCAAATGAAGACAAACCTTTCTAGTAAACTTGTCGTCATGAATTGCTTTTAAGTTAGAAGGAGGTGGAACATAATTGATCCATATCTTCAAGCAATCTTTTTTTTCCTGAAGCTCAACATTCTTTAGGCGCCTTTTGGCATCCTCCTCCATCAAACTGGCACTCCATTCAACAAATTTAGCTAAACCCTAAAGTGAAATAGAAACATATAGATGAAGCACTCATCAATAAATATGTTAAAACACCAATCCATAAACTAAGAGAATGAATAATAGCTCAAAATAATTGTAGTGCTAGATTGCAAATTAGATCAGAATTACAACAGCCCCCTGAAACAACATGGTACACAAATAATTGTAGTACAAATAATGACCACTTGAATCAACACAAACAGAGGCAAAAAAACCAACCAAATGCTCAAGCATCTAAACTCATCCAAACCAAACAATTATTGAGTTTAGGTCACCCTTGATGTAGAAACAAGAACAAAATTTTCTTTCTATAATACCATTCTTCTTGTGAGGAGAGAGACCATTTTCATAAGGAACAATGCTCAGTGGTGAAAGCTTTGCACCTTCAACAACAACTTTGATAGCTGACATATCTCGACCTCCTGTAGCTGGCATAGCTAACATATCTTGTATGGTTGGTCGATTTGGTTGTTTGTCTCTACGCGAAGTCTATGAGAGCCCACTCTGAATTGGCCTAGAGTGTAAGATCCCTTGGCAATCTCACTATTAAATTTCTAGTTTAACTGCTAGACTGGACAGACTTGCCACTCATGAACATTTCTCTTTTGACGCTGCTATTGGCCTCCTATAGATCTCCTCTTACAAAATATATCATCTAGGTCTGCTATGGGAATATATTTGGTCACATCTTTTATCAAAGCCCCACTATTATACTGTTGTAGACTTCTACTTGCAACAGAGGTATAGAAAGTGCACTACTCTGATAAGTCTGAGGGTGATATTTTGACAAACACTTGGTGTGTTATCTACTATAGGTCTCCTGTAGATTTCTTAGTTTATGTAACCTGAATTACTCTTTTCAGGAGTGTGTGGTTCAAGAGCTCACAACATACATTTCACATACATATACCAAAACAAATTGATCATAGCATCATACCAACATTGCATTGATCTTGAGCATTGAATATCAATGAATGATTCAGATCTAATTGAAACATTATAACAGTCCTGTAGATGACCTCTTTTAATACACAAATGCCCACAGTCGCAAGATACATGGACTATATCAACACAGGAAATTTATTAGCAAGTGTACCTGTGATCTCATGGAGTTGTAGGTGTCAGTTAGATGATGTATTTGAGGTGGTAGTGAGTGGTTCTCAGAAATCAAACTTCTAAATGCATGCTTCAGTAGTGAATCTTCCCCAAATCGACCAACAGTGATGGCAACAGTGAATAATCCAATGATACAACTCTCCACAAGAGGATGATGATCTTCCTTATGCAAACCCAGTACATAAATAACAAGTGTAGGTTGCTGTCGATAATTTTCCCTTTAGACCTGTTGTGGTGCTACAGGAACCTGCTCCACCACACCACAATAATTTCTTCACACCCAAGATCAATCCACTGGAGAAGCAAATCCCAGAATAGTAGTAAACTTGTATTCTTCTTAGCAAATGAAAGAAGAACTAAGGAAATATATAGTTGTCCATACAGCAGTGCACCCTTCTTCAGATGGCAGTCACCATTCACTCTAATGAAGTCGCCCTCAACAGTACTTAGCAGTAGCAATAAGATCAATCTCTACCCCCACGATTTTGGCCAAGTTGTGATGAAATATGCATTTGCTAACTTAGCCTTGGACGATATCTGCAGATGGTGTTCTCGTCAGCTGTTTTCCACATGATTTATTTACATGGAATGGAATTTACAGATTTGATATATGTTAGTAATAGCATCTAATCCTTTAATAGAATCTAAAAAATATTTAGGTCTACTGATACTCAACCTTTTGATTACATGCACCTCAAATCCATCCTTAAAACTTTCTATCATTAATTTACTCTGGGATTTCCCCTAGTACTACTAGATTCTATTAAACTAAACCTGTTGTTTCTTGATTATCTCCAATTCAATCCCAACTTTCTTTCGTGACAAATGGTAACCAACTGGGTTGATTTTCAATAAATTGCCCCATATTCTAATTTTCCTTCATATCAATCATAAGTTCACAAAAAATTAAAAAATGTGTTATCTAGCAAGCTTGATTTTATTTATTTTCAAACCATTCATAACTTTGGTCTCAGGCTCCAAACTAGGAGCTTCCAACTTTTTTCCTTGCAGATTCTGATTTTGCATGTATTATCCATACAAATCCTAAACTTTTGTAACCTAGCATGAATTAGAGACTGCTGACTTGGTATATATACATAGTTCTAGAAAACTCATTTCTAAATATTAATACACAGCAATATACACCAAATGCCTCACCTGGATCCCTTCCATGAAAACTTGCACAAACTGAAATGTAGGGAGTAAATAAACCCGTATTGTACTTCCATCTCGAACTTGCTCCACAAGAGCTTCCATAGGTTTTCCTTTATTTGTAGATAAGAGGGATATTGCATCTAAGTTGCTTGGATCTCCTATAGCTGATGGAGGCAAGTCCCGAATTGTCCCCGAGATCTTTGGTCTTATGCAGCAAAAATGTGCTAGAAAGGATTGTAGCAAAACCACACATCTTAGTGATGATTTGAGATGGATCTTGCCTATCCCAGTCCTGAAACAACCAAGCAAAATTCTAATCAGTTGTTGTGCTTTAGCATTAATAAACAAGCAAAACATAAAAGCATTATGAAAGCTAATCAACTTCATCTGTTGCTGCAGTAGGATGATATTGACACATGGCAAAGAGGATCAAAACTGACATTGATAATCATCCAGGGTGAAAAATAGCATAACAGCTGCCACAAGACCATAAAATGACCGCAAAACTTGAAATAGGACAGATGACAAGGATTCACTCGAGATGATGCAAGAGGAAGGAATAAGATGATAAGATATGCGAGTAACCACACAGTTTCTAACCATACTTGACAAAAACAAAAGTGATATTCCAATACCTGCCATAACCAAATAATTTGATCACCAGTAGCTCAGTTACAAGGAAACTATGTTCAAGTAAACAAAAATGATGGTTCAAGTAACCAAAAATGATCGTCATGCCCTTGGTCATTTCTTACTATCGCAAAAAATGGTGACAATTGATTTACAAGTAGAGCAGATCGATCTCAACCTTCGGACCGGAACACCAATGGCTCCTGGGTTTCTGTGGGCTGCAAAGTCAAAAGGATGAAAGAAGAATAGTTACTTCTTACTACCCTAATATGGATTTACACAATATTTCAATGCCAAAACAATGATATTAATATTTATCTCGTGTTTTTCTCTCAATAGTATTTTGAAATACAAAAACATTTTCTCAACTGTCTTTCAAGAAACAACTGCAGATTGCTTAGTGAAGTGCTTTTATGCTGAAAACGTGAGTCCAAAATTGTAGTAAAATTCAATAAAAATGCAAGGAAAGAAGATGTTATATTTGACAAAAGCACTACATGTAGTCTAGAACAAAACAAGATGCTTCATCCACAAAGAAATGAGGGGATTTCCTCTTCAAATTGAGAACCAAAATAAAGAATAGGACATGGAAAAAAGTGAACCAGTGAAAAGAGTAATCAAAGAAAGCTACAACATGAAGAGCCTAAAATATTCAAATTCATAAACTTGAGGACATGACTTGAAAGTAAACTTTCATCTTTTGCTCTCTTAAATCCATATTTTCAACACTCTATATAAAGAAATTAGGGACCATAAATTTGATCTCAATGCCTAATAGTAAGCACATAAGTCTAATAAGCATGAAATTGGGTGAGACTTATGCTAAAAGAATTAAAAAATTCTAGGAGATCTACGTCAAAAGAGTGGACTTGGTGGGATTCTATGTTCTTGATCTAAAGGAAATCCTCCTCAAAATTGAGTGGAGATACTTCAAATACAATCAGACCAAAGGTTCTAATTTCAAGTATGGTTAAATGTCAACAATGGAATCCCAGTTTCCAATTGATGAGATGGGATGGGTTATCATCTTCCTCTTTGTAATCATATTTCCTACCCTGCATACAATATAATACCTGAACAAGAGAAGAGGCATATCTTCACAATCCTGGATGTTCACATAGTCAATAGATTTTCATTTTGGAGAAGCCACCCAATGATGTATATAATATGTGGGAGCCTATAACATCAATTTGATCCATTCACAAATCAAATTCTGTAAAAGGAATGGAGACCAAACTGAATGAGCAGAGGGGTAGGCTAAAGTTTTGGCATTTTTCAACGAGGATATTTTGGCCCAGATGATGCTCAAAATTCCACAACATTAACAAGAATGTTCATCCAAGCAGTGATGACATGCCAGAGGGAAAATTATTTCCTGGTTATAGAGGAGATGACCCTTGTGAAGCCATCTGATCCAAACCATCTGATAGTCACTCCTAATCCTTATGGACTAGGCTTGTATTTTTACAATAGATCAACATTTCTTTACCAATAGTTCATATCCTTGAAGACCCTTTGGCCAAAAGTGGCCAACACATCTCTTCCAAAGAGTGAACATAGAATGGTATGCTTACAGAGCCTAATACCCATGAAAGAAGAACATACCAAATAGTTGGAATCCCCAAGAAGAGTTGCATGCAAATGTACCTTCCTCTGTAAAAGAACTGAATACTAAGTCTAAACATAATTCCAACAATTCCTAGCAAATTGACAATCCAAAAACATGTGCTTCACCATTTGAGAATGGCTGTAGATAGGGAAGAGACCATCAAATTGACCATTTCTCCCCAACTAGGCCTTCAAGGGGAGCCCCTAATAGAAAAAAATCCAGACGAAAACACATAGCTTGTATGACAATTGCTTGATTTGATGCAATCTAGAGGCCATCCAACAAGCGTTGATAATATGGGCTATTTATTGGCACTGATGCAAAAGGATGTATAACTTCTGACAATCATAATACTGGAGAGCGAGGGACCAAATATCCATTCCCAATCCCTCCAAAATGGACCCAATATGGCAATATTCATTTTGAACACATTTTCCTAAAGGATGAGCCCTGTTAACCCCATTTTGTATGGGTGTCCACTTTCATCACAATCTCATTAGGGGGTTATGTGTGATAGAGATTGGATGGCTTGTGTTCTTGATTCTAGACATCAAATAAAAGCATATGATGCATTTCCATATCTATGTGTAGAGGAATTTGTGTTTGTAGCAGGGAATATTTACTAATTGCGTTTTGGATAGAGAATAGGAGGAAGCATTCCCTATTTAATATGACCCGAAATACCATATATATTTCATCCTTTCTGGTGGAAGAGTTGGATTGTTAAGTTAATGGAATCCATAGCGTCATCATATTTCATAGGTTTTTGAGGATTCTTGTAGCAATGTTAGAACATGATTAATGGCAACCAATGGTAGGTACATATTATGGATAATTTTACTTTCAAACGGGAGCAAAGCTAGTCATGCATGTGAACTAAAGCAACAAAAAACAACATTTAGACCTAGAACCTAAGTTGAAGGAAGTCCCCTCTTTGCAGTGCAGCCTCTTTGGTCCTTCCCTCTTTGTGGTGTAGTTTTTCTAGGCATATTCTTTGAAGACATATATGGGTTCAATATACTAAGATCCATAGAAGAATATGGAGTGGGGTTCGAATCGAGCATCAGGAAGATGAGATTGCTCATAGATTTTATCAGCATACCTTTCACCAAGATTGTATGATCACTCTGTCATTGCCAAGAATGTGTGTGCCTAATAAGCTTAGTGTCAAATTTGGTAGCATAAAATTAAAGAGAGTTGCTACATGTTGACCAACATCTAAAATGCAAAATGTGACAGTGAAACAAGTCACGTTTCTTTGAGGTAGCAAAGTAATAAAGAAGGCTAGCAAGTAAACATCTACACAAATTGCTTACAACAATGCATGATTTCCTACCTTGCAATTTCTTAAATGTGCTAGTAACTTGAAAGTAAATTTACATATGAAAATCCAACAAGCAATGTAAATGTAAATATGAAAATCCAACGAGTGTGAAGTGTCATTAAAGCTAATTCAAGTTGCAAGTGTAAGTTGCTAATTCAAGTTGCAAGTGTGAGTTGTGTACATTGGGAGCTATTTTGGCTAGTCTTCTAGGCATGAAAAAACCCTAATCTCAGAATCTGGGCACGAACAACCATTTTTAACAGTAAAAAACGCCCAGAATACCATGAATATAAATTTAGTATTATGTATATAACACAGAATACCCATAAAAACAGGAGGTAAACCTTTTAAGCTAAAGCTAAGACCAATGATTAGAAGACATGAAACAGGAATATCCATACCTATGCCCCTGGTGGAAATTGAGAAACTACAATTTCCTCAACATGCGTATTCATGCCACTAGCCTTTGTTTCTGACCGGTCAATAAAATCTGTATCATCAAAGTTGTCATCATTCATGAATCTGGTATACTGCACAAATTCCATATAATTTATAGTCATTAGATTTGGAGAATAAAAAAATTAGATTTCATATAATAAATTGAAAAATATTAATGCATACTTACGTACCTTGCCTCTGTTTTGATTTTGTCAAGCGATGACTCGCTTATAATTATCTCTACAGTACATTGCATACTGTTGAAGCTCTAATCGAGTCATGCTACTCAAGCGATCATCAAAATAATCATCAAATGGGATTTCATCCATACTAGTTGAAGATGACAAAGTATTTATGCCGATTTCCACCCCTGCCAATGCAGCCCCAACATGCTCTCTTATCTCTTCCCTCACCCCTTTTGCTATTTGGGATGTCATTTCCAACTCCTATGGAAAAGCAACGACTCTAGGATGTGGCTGTACTAACCGAGGCATCAGACGCCTATACTGAACATCTCGTCGTGCATCAGGTCGTTTATATGTACGAACGTTTCCAACACCATAGAAACTGGATCCCGTATTTGTATAGTCGGGGTCCATGTGAAACTAGAACTCTGCAATCAGCATCTTAACAAAATACTGAGGAACCTCGTCATTATTAGGGAACTTCCCATATGCACAAAGTAACTTGGAATAAATATGGGGTGCAATCAGTGGATCATTGAATCTTGCGATCTTTAGACGTTTTTTGTCTTCAGGCCGCAAGTCAAAACATGAAAGGACCATTTCTTTTGTGACAAGTTTTTTTATTTCTTCAAACTTGTGGCGACCCATCACTGACAACCGCCTCCTACGCATCATGTCATGAAAAATATGGGTTGATGGTCCAACCCCAAGATATGTCTCGATCAAACTGTTCAGATTGTGCAAAACAATCTGGAGACACTGTTGAGAACCAAAAGAGATATTTGAAGTGTCAAGTTTTGCCTGCAATCTTGATGAATGCTCCTTCATCTCTTCCATAGTTAACATAGCGATGTTGTGTTCCCAAGGAGTCTCCTCGGGAACATCTCTAGGATGACTGTAAAGAGGATCATATCTTTCATTGCGAGCATACTACTGCACCCGACGACCTCTCCTTGTCTGGGGAGGTGGATTAGGATCAGTAGCAGCAAACCCTGTAAGAAGTAAAATGCATGTGCAAGTATTAAAAACTATATATATAATTTGTCAATCAAATTATAAACATTTAAATAAAATGTGTTCATTTTAAATACCCGATGGAACCTCTGCATTATCATGAACATGGTGATAAATAGAAATAAAGTCTTCTGAACCATCATTATTGCTAGAATGTCCATAAGCCCCTGTAGGAAACCAAATATTGGCAATCACATGTAATTTTACAGGAAAAATCATGTAATTTTTCACAAATAAAACAATCATGTCAAACAAAAATTCTAGTCAAAATGTATGTAAACAATATCTACTTGGCGATGGCGTATCTGAAGAATAAGACACTAAGGGTGCCATCTGTGGTTGTCCAACGACCCCTGTAGACCCACCCTCAGACAGACATCTATCATTTTGAGAGCCACCACTTGTGCACAACAAGATATTAGAAAGATCTGTGTAAAAGAAGTTTTATGTTTATATAGACTTGAGCGTGAATTGAATGACAATTGAATTTACCTGACGACGACCTCAGGGAGTGAAGCTGCATACTAGCCAAGATGGCTTCACCCTGAAGCTGTGAACCTGTGCCCGATAAGAATTTTCCACAGATTAATAAACATGTCAAACTAGAACTCTAGTCAGAATGTATGTAAACAATCTCTACTTGACGATGGCGTATAAGACACTAAGGGTGTCCTCTGAGTTTGTCCACCGGCAGCTGTAGACCCCTCAGAAAGACGTCTATCATTGCGAGAGACACCACCTAGGCACAACAAGGTTTTTTATATAGACTTCAGCATAAATTGAATAACAATTGAATTTACCTGACGATGACCTCATGGAGTGTTGTTGCATAGAAGTCAAGATTGCTTCACCGTGAAGCTATGAACCTGTGCCTGATAAGAATTTTCCACAGATTAATAAACATGTCAAACAAGAATTCTATTCAGAATGTATGTAAACAATCTCTACCTAGCGGTGGTGTATAAGAAACTAAGCGTGTCCTTTGATATTGTCCACCGGCACCTGTAGACCCCTCAGACAGACGTCTGTCATTGTGAGAGACACCACCTGTGCACAACAAGATCTTAGAAAGTTGTGTAAAAAAATATTTATGATTATATACACTTGAGCATAAATTGAATAACAATTGAATTTACCTGACGATGACCTCACAGAGTGTTGTTGTATAGAAGTCAAGATTTTCACCCTGAAGCTATGAACCTGTGCCTGATAAGAATTTTCCACAGATTAATAAACATGTCAAAACGTGTCAAACAAGAAAAATATATTTTAGATTAACAATCGAATATGCCTGACTGCATCACATGTCTTCATTTAGCATTGATGGTAGATGTCTCTGGACGATCCATGTGTCCTTGTTAAGACAAAATGATAAATCAACCAGGTTAATCATAAACTTAGAGATGTAGGCACATGAAATGCAACATTAGAACCTATTCTAGCCTAAATTAATGCTAGCAAGCACACTTTAAAATGTAATAATACCAAATCAAACAACGAGGTAAACTAACACCACAGGCTTACTCATTTCTATTGGAACATTAGAAACATGGTACTATCTATCTTTCTCTCCACCTCAATCCAATCTCAATCGCCATTGTAGCTACACAGTGGGACAAGCACGACGACCTAGGATTCAATGGAAGAATGAAAAATTATATGTCCAATAATACCATTTTTGTGAAGGCACAAGATGCGACAGAGTTGGCTAGATCCTCAAAAGAAAGAGCAAGAAATGAAGGTAGAAACCCACTACCTCCTCATCCTTCTTGTGACATATTGAAGAAGGGAAGTAATGAGAAAGTCTTAAAGACTCATCTTCCACCAGCATGTAGAATAAGTGGAAAACTAATCAACCATAGAAATATTAATAAGACCAAGAGGCATACATTAGGAAAGACATCCATGATTTGTCACTGCTACAAGAAGAAAGGCCATAGAGCTGCTAACTATTGGTATTCAGAATCATGTTCATTTTGTGGAAAGAAAGTTCATTATATGGATTCTTTTTGGGAGAAGCAAGACATCTGCAGGGATCCATATTCATTTTAGAGGAAGGATGGAAAGAACACTTCTCCAAACCATCCAATTGGAAGTATACCATCAGGTGCACCTTACATGAATCCTTGTATTTGCACTCATCTATACTAAACATGTACAAGTTATATTCAAGTTTTTTTAAGACTAAAAGTTATTCATGGCACTTAAGCTATATCTATGTTTTCAATTTCAAGAGACAACTTAATTGGAGTAAATGAGTGCTAAATGGGTTGTTTCTAATGCACAGAGAGTTTCAATACTATATAATTTCAAGGTCTCATCATTGACATAAAAATTTGAGAAAATAACCAACTCAATGGAACAAGTTCTATTCGTTGTTGCAATAATTGCATTGTTGATTGCAAAGATTCCATGTAGCTATTGGCATATGGGCATATTTTGCATTTCACAATATGGCAAGCAGAGCTACAATATGAAATTCATGCATCTTTGGCATTGTGGTAAAAACATATTGTGATCGATGCAATATTCAAGTCATATGACCAAATTGCAAATATATTTAATATTGTGATCGATGCAATCTTCAAGTCATGACCAAATTGCAAATATATTTAATATTACAGTGCGATCCTGTAATATTGATGCACATTTTGCAACATCTGGAGCTGTATGCAACAATCAAGTTCCATGATCAAATTGCAAACATACTCAATACTACAGTTGATGTTCTAAATCAAAAGCACATTTGCAACACAGGATACTGAATTTGATCCAAGTGCATAATAACACGAGAAGCATCAGCATAGATCATTTGATAGTGTGACATGACAAACATAAAAGCATGTTCTTGTGGCCACTACCAATAGAATCATTGGGCTAATTTGCAATGTTCAAGATATATATCAAATTGCAAACATGCTTGATATCACAGTCGATGTTCTAAAATAAAAGGAATCCACATTTCCTAGTATAAATTAGTCGAGAAGCAGAAATTTTGTTTGCACTCTTTTCACGAAAACCGTGTCTGCATTAATCATTTAACATTGTGACAATGAAATAGAGATGCATGCATTTTTGACATTGCAGTAAACACATATTCTTAAGGATGCAATGATCAATTCATATGACCAAATTGCAAAAACATTCTATATTATAGCGCATGCTCTAAAATCGATGCACATTTTGCAGCATCAACAACTGCATGCAATGAGCAAGCCCCACAATCAAATTGCAGACAAACTCGACACTCCATTTGATGCTGGAAAACAGAAGCACATTTTTCAGCACGGGCTATTGAATTTGGTCCAAGTGCATAATAACATGGGAAACACTAACACAAATCCTTTGACATTGGCACTCTAAAATTGAAGCAGCTTTTGCAACAAAGACTATTGAAATATCAATGGAAACAATATAATCCTAAGGTGTAGAAAGGAGATAAAGAAAGTAGAGGGGAGGATCTAGTTGAAAAACATACAATTTTGGAAATTTGACTCCTAGAAGAAAGAAACATCAATTTTGGGATATTTTAAAGTGAATTCACAACCAAAACCTGAATTTATTGACAAAGCGGGGTTATTTTGATTGAAATACTGAATGGCTGCTAGATTTTGGTGCATCTTTTCATATGATTGGAGATAGATCTGTATTTGCTGATTTTTTATAGGAAAATAGATTAAATTCCAAGAAATTACTATTGGAAATAAAGTGAAATCAAATGTTTTGAGAACTGAATATGTTCATTTAAGAAATGGATATTTGAAAAATGTTTTGTTTATAGTCAAAGGATTAGAGGCCAATTTTACATCAATATATAAGTTTGTTCAAGATAGTTATGAATTTGTTGCTTCAACAGATCAAGTCATTAATAGAGAAATAAAACACCTAAACTCTATAGGAACCATTGATCATGATGTTGGACTCTTTAAGCTAACTAGTTTTGTTGGTGATGGAAGTATACCATCAGGTGCACCTTTGATCTCTCATACATATTATATGTCCAAATTGTGGCATGATTGACTTGGACATAGATGATAGATAATAACATTGTTAAAGTATCAACAAAAATACAACTCCAGAAGGTGTTTGTGAAGGCTATGCTTTAGGGAAGTAACATCAAGACCTTTTCCTTTGGGAAAAGCAGGGAGAGCTAGAGTTCTCAACATGAAACCTATAGTTATGTTAGTGGGAGCTTATAATTATTGAATGACCATATGATGATTTTTATCCTTCCAAAGTATTAATGATTTTAGTGTCATGACACATTGAAATTCAATGCTTATTACATGTAGAAATATTTCCTACGTGGCTTGTTTAGTTCACATTTTTGGATGGAATTCATGATAAAAAGTATTTAAGTTCAATTTCAAGTCACCAAAGTTCAACAAAAAAAAATGGAAATTTACAAACTAAAATAGTGACCAGATCTCTGGCAGCCAAGCAACTCTGATGAGCCTTGAATGAGGACAACCAAAAAGTTCGAGAAATAGCTTAAAAAGGCATTTTCAAATTGCCCAGCATATAAAGTGGAAGAAATATCACGATATCTTCCCGGGAAAAGATGATTATCTACTCAACAACGACTTGCAATCAACTAAGACAAAAAATCCAAAAAACCTATTATATTCTTTTAATTTCCATGCAATATCTCCAGTTTGAGGAAACTTACCCAACAACACCACAATCTAAAAACCAAATTTTTCCAAAAAGGAGATTCGAAACTCATTAATTTTGTTGTCTATAGACAACATGAATTAGCTTTTTACCAGAAATAATTTACATCTTAATGGATTTAAGTTATCTACAACTTCAACCTAGTCAGAATCCATAGCCAGTAAACATGTCATTCAAAAAATATTGCAATCAATCGGTTCGTTGTGATTGGGTCCAAGTGCAAGCCCTTATGAATTTGTGCTGGAAGCACATATTCAGATGAGCAAATAGAAAATAAATTCTTAAAATTGTGCTATCATTTCCAAAAATATTTTAAAGTACATTGTATTAATTTATTAATTTCAAGTTTCAATTGATTAGTTATTCCATGATTTTTCATTTTTTATTAGAAAACTAAAATAAACTTTCCTAATGAAGTTGACTTTAAATTTTGTTAGTCTCAGGTTATTTTAAATTTTAATGCATTCTTTAACTATTTCATGTCATCTAATAAGAGACTCTAAAAGGGTTAGCAGATATTTGGCCAAGATTTAGATAAAATTTGTGAATGAAGTTTATGAATGTTAATCAAGATTAATTAAATTAGTGCTGTACATGTTCAAGAGGCATTGTCGGGTAGGAAGTTTCATCTTAAATAGTAGACCTAAATGGTTTTGGAGCCAACCAATACTATGTCATTGTTCACTTACATATTTTATTCCATTTACTTATGTGTTTCTTGTTAAAATTCAATATGCTAAGACAGAAAATAGTAGCATCACATTCCATTTCACAATAATAGCATATACAGGATCATTGAAGAAACAATAAGCACAGCATAAATACAAGAGACACAGATTTATCCTGGGAAACCCTCATGGGGTAGAAAACCCAGCAAAGCTTCCTCAATATAAATGACCAGCAATATACAAAGATGAAACCCTGAGACATGATCTCCTCCTCCACAATAGCAGATCTCTCCTCCATAAGTGCGCTATCCTCAAGTGAGTGAGTGTGTATCAAATGAGGAATACACCTCCTCTATTTATACACTACTCTGACTTTTCTTTTACACAAGACATGTAGGCTCGTATTTAACCATTGGGTTAAATACCCCACTACAACTAACTAGGCCAACCCCTCTAGGGTGGTCTAATAACCCTTTGACCCACATAACACATACAGGGCCGACCCCCACTAGGGAAGTCTAATAACCCGAGTTACCACATTCCGACAGAGGAATAAACATCTCTGGATATACAATAAGATCTTCACGGAGGAATGAAACATCTCCGGAATAATAAAGTACAATTATAATATTCTTTGAAGTTACAATATCTCAACACTCCCCCTTAACGAGAAGGATATTATAATAGCATCTGCACGAGCAAGGAGTCATCAACATCATACATGATACATCTATAAATCATTGGATGCTTTCTCAACATCATCAGTAACTCAAGAAGTTACTGGAACATCTTCAATACATCAACATCTTCAGTACTGAGTCTTTATCTTCTGCAGCACTCGAACAACTACAACAACACCAACATCTGGATCCTCACGATCATCAGCATCATCATCATACGATCATCAGCATCGGGATCATCTCGATCTACAGCATCTCGATCATCACGATCTACAACATCTGGAACATCTCGATCTACAGCATCTGGATCACCACGATCTACAACATCTAGATCATCTCGATCTACAGCATCTCGATCATCTCGATCTACATCATCTGGATCATCTTGTTCTCAAGCATCTAGATCATCACGATCTACAACATCTGGATCATCACGATCTACAGCATCTGGATCATCTCGATCATCTGTATTAGTATCCACACCAATACATCTATCATAAAAACATGTATTCTTACTAATACATATATCATCAAAAACATGAGAATTAATACATCTATCATCTAAAGCATGTATTCTCACTAATACATCTATCATCAAAAGCATGTATTCTCACTAATACATCTATCATCAAATGCATGTATTCTCACTAATACATCTATCATCAAAAGCATGTATTCTCACTAATACATCTATCATCAAACGATGTATTCTCACTAATACATCTATCATCAAAAGCATGTATTCTCACTAATACATCTATCATCAAAAGCATGTATTCTCACTAATACATCTATCATCAATACATAGAAGCATACCCTGCAACACACATGATCATATTACAGGATGATCAATCCTGCTCTCTTTAGGACATAGGTCCATGGATGATACAATCCAGATCAAGTTCCAGGATGATCAATCCTTATCACTTTAAGACAAGTCTCATTTCTAGGGACGATGCAATCCCGATCAAGTTCCAGGATGATCAGTCCTTATCACTTTAAGACAAGTATCATGTCTAGGGACGATGCAATCCCATCACGTACATTTTGAACCCAGTTCATGGACGATGCAGTCCTCACGTACATTTTGAACCCAGTTCATGGACGATGCAGTCCTCACGTACATTTTGAACCCAGTTCATGGACGATGCAGTCCTCACGTACATTTTGAACCCAGTTCATGGACGATGCAGTCCTCACGTACATTTTGAACCCAGTTCATGGACAATGCAGTACTCACGTACATTTTGAACCCAGTTCATGGACGATGCAGTCCTATCTTCAATTCTCGAAGACCCAGCCTAAGGCTCAATCTGGGACCGAAGTCCGGGGATGATACAATCCCCCACTTGTTCATTCAGGACTTTATTCTCGAAGACATATATCTACGGCTCTCTTTAGGACTGAAGTCCAGGGATGATCCAATCCTCACATGTCCACCAAGGACTTCATTCTAGAAGACATACATCTATGGCTCACTTTAGGACTGAAGTCCAGGGATGATCCAATCCTTTTTCTTTCTCGGAGACATCTGTCTATGGCTCACTTTAGAACTTGAGTTCAAGGATGATGCAATCCTATCATGTCCACCAAGGACTTCATTCTCGGAGACATCATGTCTACGACTCTCTTTAGGATGATGCAATCCTATCATGTCCACTAAGGACTTCATTCTCGGAGACATCATGTAAACGGCTCTCTTTAGGATGATGCAATCCTATCATGTCCACTAAGGACTTCATTCTCGGAGACATCATGTCTACGGCTCTCTTAAGGATTATGCAATCCTATCATGTCCACCAAGGACTTCATTCTCGGAGACATCATGTCTACAACTCCTTTTAGAACATGTGTTCAAGGATGATGCAATCCCCTTGTCACCTTAGACCCTGTCTAAGGACCATCCACCAACCTATCTGTCGGCATCACCAATATAGGTATCCACATCATTTACCTCACTGTCGATGCAGGAAATCTCATCATAGGTGATCACATCACTCCCCCTTTCGAGGAGGGTCGTTTTAAACTATATTAAGTTTGTCTTGGAAAACTTTACTTGAGGTAGAGGTTTGGTTAGTTCATCGGATCGGTAGAGGTTTGGTTAGTACATTGGTAACTTGTTACAAATTCGAACTTTAATTCCTTTCTGCACCATATCTCGTATATAGAAATGTCAGATCTCTATGTGCTTTTGACTTATCATGGAATACTGGATTCTATGCCATTTTGGTACAACTCTGTTTGTCACATAGGATCACAGTTGGGTCCATTTTTATGTTAAACAATTCTAAATCCATACGGCTTCACAACTATCAGAGCAAGCAGCCATATATTCCACTTGTGATGAGAGCCACACTAGATTGCTTCCTTCTAAACCATGAGATCATGGCTGATCCCAGACAATAACATCTTCTCGATGTGCTCTTCCTGTCTGATACACTTTCTGCTCAATCAACATCTATGTAGCCATCTGAAGTCATGATCTCCAAGATAACATAGATCAAATTCTATTGTATCCTTTAGGTACCTCATCACATGCTTTGCAACTAATAGGTGAACACATCTAGTTTCCACTAGATACTGACTCAAGGTGTTCACAGCAAAGCATATATATGACCTAGTATTCGTTAGACACATCAATGACTCAATAATTTTTCTGTAGAGAGTTATATCCACTAACTCTGATGAGTCATCTGCTAACAACTTCAAGTTGGAATCCATGAGAGTGGCCATTCCAACACATCAATTCTTCTCAAGATTTCTCAACATACTTTACCTAGTTGAGAAAGATTCCTTACGAGCCTTGCCATACTTCTAGACCTAGGAAGTAATGAATCAATCTGAGATCTTTCATTCTCATTTCTGCAGCCATCTTCTTCTTTCTTTTCATGATCTGTTTCTCATTCCCTATCAGAAGGAGATCATCATCATACAATAATAGTATGATCCATAACCTTAAGGTAAAGGTTAGGAACAACTTTACTTTTGGTAAATCCCAAGCTTATCAAGAAACTGTCAATTCTCCCTTCACACTCTGCATTGAATGATCTTCTGCATATCTATCTGTGCCATCTCTCGTTAGATGGGTCTACTGATATGAGCCTCGATATCATTCGAACTCTGTGGTGAGTTCCTTCTTGCATCCATGTCATATGTGTATAGAAGCCATATTCAACCTTGTAGCAAAGGTTGAGATCCACATCACCCATGGTGATCATTAAGCTCATCAATTGATTATCGATCCTGGGAATCCATACAGAACCTGATTCGCACTTCTTCTTTAATTACACCATTAAGAGATTGGTCTTATATAGCTACTTGGAGCAAACATCTCATCATGATTCTCTTCCTCTTTCTAAGAGAATCTTCTAGCCACAAGCCTTCTATAGTGTGTTTGATTTGTAAATATTTTGTTGAACATCCATCGCTTGTTCAGTTTTCATCATTCATCATGATCTTTCCTACAATTCAAAATTAAGTACATGATTAATAATACTTCATAATCATCAAAACCTATTATGCATACATATATTATTTACATAGTTATGCAACTATTTTGACCAATACTTTGGCACAACACTTTACCATATCCTGTATGCATACAGTGGCTATCTAGATGCCTTCCATCTCTACCAGAACATACTATCGAGAGTGTGCACAGCTCTCAGCATGTCAGCAAAGAGGTTTCATTCTAGACAAGCAATAATGGAATGTTTGTCCAACTTACCAATCATATGCATATTAGTAGTATATTGTTCAATGCTCTATGAATGTTTACACTCAGCATGATATATTCTAGGAATACAAATATGCATACAAGCAATATCATTTACTATTTCAAATAACAACTCAAATACTTATCTTTTATGTTTGTGTGGTTGCCTCCCGCTTGATCTTCTATATGTCTTTTGAACTTCTATTCATTCTGTACCACTGTGCATTCTCAAGTGTGCACTAGTGTCATCCTCATGATATCATACACAAACATACATTCATTAGCATATTCAAAACATTCTAATTCTAAATAATCTTGAATATGTATAGTCATGATCATTAGTATTCAGGGTTTCAAGGAAGTCTTCTTTTACTTATGCATATTCTTGTTTGATCATAGTACTCTTCTGGTTAATTAAATCATCAAGATAAGAGACATAATACGCATAAACCCTTGATTACTAACTTTATGAATAAGCATAACCAATCATACCAGGTATACTTATATAAGGGATCCTAACACAAGGTAAGATTCTAACTTGACATAGGAAAACATACCTGGATTAGTATACCTACTTAGTTATGTACAACATACCTAAACAATCTCTTTAATGATTTAGAGATCCTTAGCTAGAACCTGCATGTCTCATAGGTTAAGCATAATATAACAAAGTCATACATACCTCGTAAGTAGAACAAAGATTGTGGATGAGTCTTTGTCTTCATGTTGTCATGGTCATGGAACTTGATTTGTCTTTTGTGATGTACCTGTATCTTGTTAGCAGACAACATCAACCTCACACAACACCATAATGCATTAGTACAATCATATAGCCCTAATCAATGAATGTCTTCGATCATTCACATGCATTCATACTGTTACTTGGGTGATAAGACAATTCTAACATTAATCAAGATTGTACTAATAAATAATATGAAAACAAACACATCATGAACTTAATTAAGAATCAAATTTCAAGACATACCTGAACCTCCTTAAGTCATACCTGTCGAGACTTCTTGTAGTCTTCTTATGTAAGGCCTTAGCCTCAACTCCCCTTGAAACTTGATATGGATCTCGATTAGGGTTTTCTAAAGAAACCCTAAAAATTCAATCTTTGACTTTCACACTTCTGAATGGATGGAAGGATGTGTCTTGCTAGCATACTTCAATTTTTGAAATCTCCAAAATTTGACCCCTCAAAATTGCCTTCGAAACTTCTGGATCTTCTAGACAGGAACCCGAACTAGGGTTTGATGAAGCCCACCCTTCTGTCCAATCAAAAGGTTCGATCCAAGGCTCTAAACTCTTATTTTTCTGAGGAGCTTCCAGCCGTGGTTACAGACTTCAAAAATTCCAACTTTTGCTGAAGCCCTAATTTTCCATCTTTCCGATCAAAATCCCGAACTCGGGTTTGATCAAGCCCGGTCTTCTACCCAACCAAAAAATTCGATCTTGGTCTCTAAATTTCGATTTTCCTAAGTAGCATTCAGCCGTGGATTCCGATTCCAAAAATTCTAACTTTCTCCGAAACCCTAAATTCCGGAAGCCATGAATGAAGGTGCTCAAAAAATAATTCTGTTTTGACAGAAATATGTACCTGATTGTTTCTGCTGTAACTCCGAAATTTTCGCTCCACAGGGTCTGAATTTTTTTTTTGTGGTAGCCTGACCTGTCATCTTTCCATCCCAACAGGTCTGACCTCAATTGGATTCTCTGAGAGAGAGGTATGCCAAATGTCGCAACGTGACCTGTTTTGGGATAATACAGGAGAGCAAATTTGTACGGAGTTCCACGTGTCACTGTTTGAACTTTGGCCTCTGAAAATGTTTCTTGAGATATCTAGCCCTGTTATCTTTCCATCCTGACAGATCTGACCTCAATTGGACTCTCTGAGAGAAATTTATGCCAAATGTCGCAACGTGACCTGTTTATGGGATAAAACAGGAGAGAGAACTTGTACGGCGTGCCACGTGTCACTGGTTCACCTTCGGCCTCTGAACAAGATTCCTGAGCTAGTACAGTCTGTGTACTACCTGTCACTTTTTACGAAATTTCATTTGGAGCTTCCTAGCCCAAGTTATGACCTTTTTTCCAAGGTCACCTGATTTTGACTGAGGTCTGGAAGAGGCATAAACCCTAACTTGTACTGATCATAACTTACAAAGTACAACGAATCTGAGGGTGCCCTTTGGACACAAGATACCTGGAGATGTTATATACGACCTGTAAAGGTTTCAGATTCTGAACCTTCGTATAAATGTATTTATAGCGAAAGTTCCACGATGACTGGTTTTTGCTATATAAAACCCTAACCTTCAAATTGTCGCAAGAGGAGCAAGTGTCGTAAGTGCCATACCTTGCCTTCCTTCAGGTTAGCTCTGATAGCATGTTAAAATTAAATATGCTAAGACATAAAATAGCAGCATCACATTCCATTTCACAATAATAGCATATACAGGATCACTGAAGAAACAACAAGCACAGCATAAATACAAGAGACACAGATTTATCCTGGGAAACCCTCATGGGGTAGAAAACCCAGCAAAGCTTCCTCAATATAAATGACCAACAATATACAAAGATGAAACCCTGAGACATGATATCCTCCTCCACAATAGGAGATCTCTCCTCCACAAGTGCGTTATCCTCAAGTGAGTGAGTGTGTATCAAATGAGGAATACACCTCCTCTATTTATACACTACTCTGACTTTTCTTTTACACAAGACATGTAGGCTCATATTTAACCATTGGGTTATATACCCCACTACAACTAACTGGGCCGACCCCTCTAGGGTGGTCTAATAACCCTTTGACCCACATAACACATACATGGCCGACCCCCACTAGGGAAGTCTAATAACCCGAGTTACCACATTCCGACGGAGGAATAAACATCTCCGGATATACAATAAGATCTTCACGGAGGAATGAAACATCTCCGGAATAATAAAGTACAATTATAATATTCTTTGAAGTTACAATATCTCAACATTTCTTTCTCGTAACTGACATTTAAAACTGCTGGCTGTATTACCCATCTTATTCCTGATCACACAATATACCATTCTCTGTTGTTTGACGGTCAGAATGAGTAACTCAGTAAGGTGGTGTTAGAAGAAGAAATGAGTAATATAATAAACTATAAATATAGATGTCTATCCTAATTCATTTTGGGCTTTGCCAGAGAGGGAAAATCAAGACGGACTTTCAAATAATAAACCACAAATTGATATCAAATAAGATTACTTCAAGCGGGTCTTGAGAACTTTGGAAATGACACTTATGTTTTAGTTTAAAATTTTTCTATTGCATGCCTAATAGAAAATGTTATGTAGTGGACAGAAACATGTAAAACAAGTGAGGCTGCATGATTTTCATTTGAGCCCTGCTCTCTGACCCTCCACACCATAAAAAAGGTAAATACTAAAAATTGCCAAAAAATACTTCATCCATATCAAGTTGAGTGGACATTGGGAAGAAAAATGTTAGAAGCTTCATCCATATCTTCACCCCACCCATTGGGAAACTAACAGAAGGGAATGGAGAGTGAAGATAAGAAGTGATGAAGAGTTTCCTACATCTACAGTATAAGGAGTAGAAACTATCCAAGGAGAGATATACACTCAAGAGGAATGTAAAACTAGCAATATGGACAACAAATTGGTGTCAAGGATAGCCACATTCTAATGGTTTACAAACTTTAACCTGAAGACTCCACTTTGGAAGATGGACCAAATATTGATGCATGGAGGTAAATAAATTTGGGGTTCCTTGGAACTCCATGAATATATCAGACAAAGCAGCCATGGTTGAGTATGTTTTGTGGTTCAATGAATAGTTGATTCTATTTTGAGAGTGAATGTAGAAGCAACTATGATATGGTGGAGAATGTTGGTAAAGGATCCACTGCATCCTATTGATGGTTATCACTTGCAACCAAGCATTCGCAAGAGTTGGCACTATCTTGCATAGTAAAAGTGTTATGATTACACACCAATTAGAAGGTCTTTCAGTTGATGTTATTGGAGATATAAAGTGTTGATTAACACCTCACCAATCAATATAGATTTGCTTCCAAGATGAGAATTAACTCATCCTAAAGGCAGAGAGTTGCTACCATGATAAGCAACAATTGAGTCTTGCAATGAAGAGATCATTACCTGATCATCCCAAGGAAACAAATGTCCATAAATTTGTAGTTGCATGAGAGGTCAACCTCACCAATGAAGCAAGCAACAATTCAATGGAATTAGGAAAGAGAATAAAAAGATCTCAATCATGGGCTAATGTTTTACTCATTGAAGATTGATTGAAGCATGATTAACCAACATATAATT
Organism: Larix kaempferi; assembly: GCA_027924585.1. Lineage (NCBI taxonomy): Eukaryota > Viridiplantae > Streptophyta > Pinopsida > Pinales > Pinaceae > Larix > Larix kaempferi. The sequence goes on along the minus strand of BSBM01000674.1, from coordinate 1,676,008 downwards.
GTTCCATGCTAGGGAGCAATTGATCCTAGTTGAAGAGGGAAGCCCACACTTCATTTTTTATGGCATATGTTACATAGTGTCCAAAAATAATGGCCAATGGAAAAGGTTATATTACATTGTTGGGTCACAAACAAGGATAAATCACCCTCATTCACCCACTCAAGATGGTATGGATGAGGGTGGGAAGTTACCAACAAATCCAAGGAATTGAAAACGGTCATAGAGAATAAGTGTTTATAGGTTACCATTGTCCATGATGATCTTATTGATATGATATTTAATATGACAGTTTTGAGTAAAGAGAATGGGATGGGTGGGAGGGGCTAGACATGTCATTAGAACGAGATTTGGATAAGATGTAGTAGGGTTATCCACAACAATGGCAGCATTTGGAGGGGTGGGTTGGGTGTTGGCATTAAAGAATAATATCTTAGTAGATCATGGATGTTATAAAACACAACATTGTTGTGCCATGAGAGGATGACTTATGGAGCGTGCAATATTGAATGGTGAGGGGAGGGGGTGTGTATACCATGGGAGAATGCCTACCCATGTGATATACCTGTTGTGAAAGGGGGAGCCAAGACGAAGAACAAAAGGGCATTGGTTATTTTTCTAGCTTCTTTTCAATAGCCAAAGCATGTTGAAAATCCAATGAAAGATAACATCTATGCACCAAAGCAGCTTCATGATGGAGAGAAGGAAGTAAACCATAATTAAATTTAATTATTAACGCATGGTCTATATCTGAAATGGAGATCTACATTTGAATTTTGCAAAATATTCCAATGTATATTGAATTGTCTGAGTGGAAAGTTGATAGAGGTGAATCCAATGTGGCTAGATAGAAACACTCTCGAACTGCAATGTAGAATTGGTCCCCAAGTATTGATGGCACTAGAGAGTCTATTAAGACTCTCATTGAGTTCTATGCAAAGGGATTATTTAGTAACACTCATATTTTTCACTTGATCCCACTATTGGGTAGCTAATCCTTGTATATAGTATGATACCAAGGTGACTTTGTCTCTTTATAATAGTGTGGTCTAATGCTAGATATATGAATATAATGCATGTATCCAAATCCTTGAACTGGTCATCATGAAAAGCACCAAAAAGCTATGGCAATGTCAATTTAGGGTCCCAATGCAATCCAGAGGTTGGCAGAGACATGGTCTAGTTGAGCTTCATATCTTGTAGTTCTATAGCCAAATCATGTATCACTTGGATACGCTCTTGAAGAAGTTGATTCTGGTGCTAAATAATTTGTCGTTAGTGTTGGAAAAATTGTAACTATGCTTCTGCAAGGGAGACATCCTTGTGATTGGAGTTCCCGGTGGGAGGGCACACTCTAAATTACGAGATCTAAACTACTGTTGTAGGAAATACGTGTTCTTAAATAGAGAGGGAGAGGATCCCTATTAGGCTAGGGAAGCTTGTAGAAAAAGGGAATGGATCCTAGCCAAGTTCTTGAGGTCTAATGAAGAGTGGAGAGGATCACTTTATGCAACTACAAAAGATGGTTCTGATGCTAGGTTGATATATAAATAGAATAAAGAGTGCAAAATCGAAACTTCTCTTAGATCCAAAGACTCCCTCTTTAAATAGTAAGAGCCTTCCTTATATATGTCACTCCAAAATGGGGACGATTAACATTGATCATGTCAACCATTTTATTTAATATTAAAAGCTAACTAGTAATTAAATGTTCGTGGTAATTATAATATTCCAGTTCTCCAATGTCTCTGTCCTGGGATCTATACCATCCTCAACCATAGCTTTTTCTCCACTAAGATTTCTTGGATTTCAATTCTCCCTCAACCCTCTACTTCAACTACTTTTATTGCAACCATCCTCAGGAACTTGTTCCCACCAATTTTAAATTTAAATTCAATATCCTTTGCTCCTTTAGTAGACATTCTAAACTACTTTTTTCCTTGTCATCAAGTGCAACCATTTGTGTGTGGACTTTGGAGAGATTGCAAATCTTTCTTAAGAGCTTCCATTTTGGACATGTCATTCCCATTTCGGGATTTTAGAGGAGGATTTCATGAATTTGATCATGAAAAAATGGACACATGTAGACCTATTTAGGGGGGATATGGAAATGAATAAATTTGTTGAGAACTTGTAGCGATTAAAGGGTGTGATAAAAAGATGAGAAAATTGCCATGATACTAAATCTTTGGCTGATCCGAAGGATGTGAAGGAAAGGATTAGGATTTTGTTCCAAGATAATTTCTTAGGCACTCTCTTGGATGATGAGTTTGAAACCTTAAAAGTTCTTGAAAATTAACAACATGATCTCCATGAAAAAGAAGAGAACGCATGGAGGTTAAAAAGTAGTGTAATTTGGCTAAAATAAGGTGATAATAACACAAAATTCTTTCACAAATATGTGAACTATAGAAGACTTCTAAAACTATTTGGGAAATAAAACATCCAAATGGAGAAATGGTAAGGAGCTTCAAGGATAAAGTTGAAGTAGACAAACTATGTTTTTCTTCATTATTCAAAGAAACTTATGGTTGTCCAATTAAGAAGATAATGAGGATCATCAGTCTTGTGCTGAGTCTAATAGACAAAGAGATGAATCGAAATTTGGAGGCTGATATAACTAGTGAAGAAATATTCTCTAGAGTTCATTTAAGAAGGGGAAGAGCCCGGGTCGGAATGGAATCACGAAAAAATTCTATTTGGCCTATTACTATATGTTAAATGAAGATTTGTTAAAGGTGGTTAAATAATCTAAGACATTGGGGAAAACATTGGGTGCATTGAACTCCACTTTCATTGCCCTTATTCGTAAGAAATAATATGTAGAGTGATTTGCAGATTACAGATCCATTTCCTTATGAAATCTTATTTATAAACTCATTTTAAAAACCATATATAATAGGTGGAAAGGTGTTTTGTTAGGTATCATTTAGGAAGAAAAGTTCAGATTCTTGTACAATCACCAGGGTTTAGGTTGGAATTTAAATTCCTTTGGTTATTCTAAGTTGGAAATGGCCAAGGAAAAGGTCAAACCCTAGCTGGAATATCATGTCAACAGGGCGCCAATGTCAAACCCTAGCTGGAATATCATGTCAACAGGGTGCCCATACAGAATAATACTGTCTTATAACTTTATATATTTCCCTTTAGGCACTCTACGATAGATGTTTTCCATTGTATCAAACCAATCCAACAAGCTTTGAACCACCTTTCTTTAACGCCTCACCTTTGTTTCATATGCCCTTGTAAACCGTGATTAGCCCATCTTGACCTACAACAACTAGGACTCTACAATTGGATATGGCTTGTAAATTCGGCCTCTAACCCTAACCCTAAGGGCGAATTGATCGAAATCAGATTAGTTCCAAGGAACAATAGCCAAATTTGAAATTGAATTCGGTTGGGTTTTAGAGAGATGCCAGTGGAAAGAGAGAAACATACCCGTGTGCGGTCGTCTGATGGTATGGTCGTCTGGATCGAACTGGCGATGGCGGTCCTCTTCTTGTGGCCGTTCACTTCGTTGTTGTGGGGGGTCTTCCCTGAAGGTGTTTAAGCAAACAGAGTTGCTCTTCCCCTTCGATGTTTCAGCACAGTGTCGGTTTGCACGAACACAGACACCAACAACAACAGTGTGAAAATGACAATGAGTGTGGTGGGGAAATATTATTGCGTTTATATAGTTAAACATGTCTCCGCCAAGACATTAAAAGGAATCAAAACTCTCAACCGAGAAATCTGTCTGAGAGTTTGACAAAAAAAAAATGGTTATACTCTCGAATGAGAAATTAAAAACTCTCGAGCGAACAATTCTCTAACTATGGAAAAACTCATGGACGAGAGAAATCTAACCGGGGTTAATGTCTCGCCCGAGAAGTAGTAAAACTCTCTCCCGAGAAAATTTGTTGACTTTTGTCTCCGGCGAGAAAACGGAAATTAGAACAAAAAAAAAGCAAATTGTCACGGAATTGTTTCCCACCTTCGCGTTTTCACCCTTAAATCAAAACAAGAGATCTTGGGATTCAATGCTAAAATATGCATTGTGGGCAGATAGGATAACCACCAAGAAAGCAATAGGTTTGTCCCCATTTCAATTGGTGTATGGTATAGATGCAGTTTTTCCTATTCAACTAGGCATTCCAGTAATGAAAATTTTCCAAGATAGTCAAGAAGAACCTAATGATCTTCAAAGAAGGATTTATTCATTGGTTGAATTGCAACAAAAAAGAGAAGCTCTAGCAGAAAAGGCTCAAGCATACAGGAATAAAATCAAAGGAAGATTTGATAGAAAGCTAAAGGAAGACACTTTTTCTCCTGGTGACATGGTGTTAAGATGGGATGCTAGGAGAGACCAGAAGGGTCAGCATGGTAAGTTTGACAATTTGTGGTAGGTCCCTTTATAATTTCAAAATTTTTGGAAAGTAGTACTTTCATTTTGCAGAATTTCGAGGGTGAAGAATTGTCTAGTCCAGACAATGGACGATTCCTCAAACATTTTAACATTTTTACAGTTATTGAAAGTGAAAGAAATCACACTCATTGTACATACCGATGATAAATAAGACTCCATACCCAATGGAAGCTGGAAGAATAAAAGGAAGTTCAATTCAGATGACAGAAGGCACTAGTCTATAGGTTCTTGAAACCTCACAAGGAGGATTTCATCCCTCAACAGGAGCCAGATGTTAACACTGAAATTGTCCTTAGTTTTTGTGTGTTTTTTTTAAAGTATTTATTCCTCTTTTTCATTTTCATTCTACTTTTATTTTAGATTTTAAATTCTTTAATAAATGGCTTTGATTTTCATTTTGTGTCATGTTATAGTTTTCTTTTGGTTTTAAGTAATTTCACCCTTAGTAGCACCTTTTATGGCTTATCAAGTATTATATATCTTTCAAAGTCCTTAAAATGCTTATTACAACTATACACTTATACAAAATCTAAAGTTTAACCTTTGTGTATGAGTTTATGTGCTAAAATTGCATGTGGAGTATTCCCGTAGCGCAAGGCCCAGATCAAATACTCTTGCGCGCTGCAGGAATCGAGCATCATGAGGGTTCGTGGTTTCTTGAGCACATAACGTGGCCATTGCGTTTGATGATGAAGGACGAGCTTCTAGACACTTATTTTCTCCATTATGAAACCTGTACAAACCATTTGTAGCTATCATTAACGAATTGGAGTTGCTAATGCCACGATTTCATATTTGGGGTCTCGGATTCCAGAATTGGAGAGCACATATTCAAGAGTTTTTCACACCCTATTCAGTTGCAAAGCAAGTAATTTCATAAATTTACTGTGCAAACATGAGCAAAAGGGGCAAGTTGAGTCGGTTTGAACCGACAGATACCGCTTGGGCAGCAGAATTTCCTGAGTGTGCTGCAATCTTCAAGAACGCGGATTGGTTTCAGTTCTTCGAAAAGATTACAAGGTTTAATGATAGGGTAACTCATGCATTTTCTCAGCGTTTTATTTATAATAGAGTGAAATTTGATACCCTCATATTTGAAATGACAGAGGCCCTAATTTCTGAGGCAGTCAGTGTGCCGTTAGAGAAAGAGCAGTGGTTTAAAAAGGGTGCTTTTGAGTTTGACCATAGTGCATTTTTTATGCTAGGAACTGAAGTATTAGACTGGAGTAAGGGTGTGAGTATTAAAAACTTCAAACCTGAATCGAGAGAAGTGATAGGGATTATTCAGATTTATATCACCTGCGAAGGCCGGTTTGCTTCTAGGTTCAAGGATCACGTAAGGTTTCTACTACATTTAACACAATAGTAAAAAATGAATCTACCTTTCTTCTTATTAAAGAGTCTCCAGAAGATGTCTAACAGAGTAAAAACTCAAGATTCAGACCAGTCATTATTCCATGATGGTTTGGTTAAGTTAATAATTTGCACAGTTTTGTACAAGGAAGGTCGAGATTGGGATCACTTTTTATTTTGGCCAGGTTTTGTAATTAAACACGATGAGCAAGAGAAGAAGCATACACCTAGCAAACAAACCAGCTTTATGAAGAAATTTAAAAAAGATGCAGAGGAGAATTTGTAGAGTACTAGTGTACAACATGATTTGCAGAGTGTTAATGTACAGGAATCTCATGATGTTAATGCACAAGAGTTTCAAATCCCTGAAAATATATTGCAAAAATATATGCTTGAAGGACATCATGAAGGTGTTTTAGAAGATAATTCAGAGAAAGTCATTATTCCTATGGACAAGGAAGAGGCTGCCTGTTAGAAGGAGGGAGTGCATAGTGGTGTTTTTGCAGAAGAGAGCTCGGCCTTGATCTTTCCTATCTTAGTGGTTGAAGAAAAGATCTTTCAAATTCCATATTTGATGATGATGTCAAAGCTTTAACAAAACTGAGAGAGACTAAATGGTGACCTAAAACAAGATCCACTAATAAACTCAGATTGAATATGAGGAGGCTAATAGATCCTAAGATGAAGGAAGAAAAGGTCACCATTATTGAATATTCTTCAGGAGAAGAAGATGAAAATAGTAATGCTGAGAATGCCGAGTTTAGTTCAAAGGAGATTCAAATGGATACAAAGAAGGAGACTGACACAATAGCTAAACTGGTCAAAGAATGTGAAAAAATTGTAGAATATGAAATGGTAGTAGAACAAGAAACTATCCTAAATGTTGAACAACCATCTACTTCAACATTTCCTCTATTAGGTGTAGTTGCTAGAAATAAGCAGGAAGAAGAGTTACTCTTTAGAAAATTAGATATTCCATTTGGGGCAGAAGAACATTCAAGCATACATGCAGGTGTTTGAATAGACACTGAGATTGAAAACCTAAAGAAATCTATTCAGCAATATAAATGACAGGAAATATTTATGAGTGAGTCTAATGAAAGACTTAGAACTACCAATGAAAGGCTAAGGGAGGACTTAGAGGACATTAATGCTCATTACCAAGAACTGATTGTGGTAGCTAAAGAAGCCTTAAGAAGGAAGGGACAAGTAGAAGTGGAGGTTGGAGTTATGGCAAAGAAAATTGAAGAGTTAAAGGAGCAGAACAAGGAATTATTTAACAAGGTTCGAGGTCTAGAGACTCAACAAAATCGAGATAAGAAGAAATCACATGCCTTGGAAGGCATAGCTATTCTGGCTGAGGTTGCCAAGCAATTATGAATTTCTTCTTTCCAGCTGTCTAGTAGTTTATTTTTGTTATCATATACATAGGTTGTTAATAGGTTGTTTAGAGATTCAAAGTTAAAGGATAGTTCTTTAATGTAACTGTTTTATGAATAGACCAAAGGTAGTTTGTAAACTACTTTATTTTGTAAAGCATAAAAGACAGAAAGTGGAGAGTAGAGGGGTTCAATTTTTGTTTCAAGAAACATGATACAACTTGAAGCATTTGGATTTTCAAACTAATACATATGGATCTCCTGTAAGTTTTAAAGACTGAGATTGATATATATATGAATATAAGCCACTTTATCTTGTTTATTGTTTTTGTTTCTAGTCATTTTAACCACTCAGCTATCGACTTCATTCCTTGCTTAAAGTTTTATTCATGGAGTGCTCATGTGTTGTGGACAAAACTAGTAATGTGTTTATGACTGTGATGGTTTATTTTTATTCTTTGAAGAATTAAATTCTCAGTTCTTTGATGTGTTACATGATTCAGTTCCTGTATTAGTTTGTATTGATTTGAATGAATGATTACTTTCTTGAATATGAAACCCTCAAACCACAAAACCATAAAAACAAACCTGATTTTCTGTTCATTTGATTTAAGATTGTACTAGCTTGCCCCTCTGTAGTCTAGGGACAATTTCTAGCACAAACAAGATTCATTTGCATCGACTACACCCGTAATCAATAAACCCTACCCATAAGAGATTTTAGTTAGAGATCTGAAAACTAGAAAAGAGTTAGAGACTCTGGGATCCACGGAGAAACCATTCCCATTCAACAAATCAAAATTCCCCTAAAATAATTTTTGAACCTTGCATGTCTGATGTGTAGATTCTGATATTGAGAGTGGAAGAATCTACAGTGGCGGTCGCAGTGGAATTATTTGGCTTAGGGAACCAATGGTGAAAACATAAAATTTGTAACATAAACTCATTTGCAATGTTAGTCTACAAACGAGGAAAAAAAGCATTTTATTTCTTGTAATGTATAAGAGACATAATTTGGCATCTATGTTAGATGCAGACATTCATGCTATTTACAATTGTTGTTTTATATGAATTAAAAAGGCACAAATTATTTAGTTTTCATTTTAAATTTTGAAATGTGGCTATGAATGACTAGACATGAATGGATGATCATAGTAGAAACACACTAAGGTAAGGGGAAAGGGAAAGAGAGGAATCTATGGTGATATATTCTCTAAGTGGGGTTGTATATATTCACAACAAGTGTTTGAAAATTTAATGTCCCTTGTTAGGAATTTTATTAAAACGGCAAATTTTCACTTGTTTCCCTAGTTCGACCTTTGACTAGTTTTGAGCTCTAGGTCCCCAAATTGCTCCAATTGCTCCCAAATCTCATGAGAAGGTATATGGATGATGTTAGAAAATAAATATGTGTTTAAGGGATTATTTTGGACCTTTAAAATACTTCTTCAAATCCTCTTTCAATTCTGGCCAATGTAGGGAACTTTACTAGTAATTTCCCTTTGACTAGTATTGGTCTCTAGGTCTCAAATTGGCTCCAAATGCCTTCCAATCTTCAAGGAATGTGTATGAATGATATTAGGACTTTAATATGATTCTCAGGGATGAGATATGGACACCAAAAGACATATGCAAACTCTGTTAATATTCTGGACCAAGTATGCAATTTTACTAGTAATTTGGGGTTCAAATTCCCCTGGGGTAAGTACTGAAAATGGCTTCCCAAATGCCTCCAAACCCACTAAAATTTATGAACAGAGGTAGGGGATGTATAAAGGATGGTATTAAGGTCCCAAATGAACCATTAATTAGTTATTAGGTCTGTTCCAAACCTCTCCCAAACAACAACAAAGATCACTAGTTCGACCCTTAGGGAAATGGAACCAAATCTTCTCCAAATGTAAATAAACTAAGTAAAATGACTTCAAATGCTTGCGAAATGGACATGAAACTTGTATAATACATCAATAAAATTCCATTCATCAATAAACCATCATTATTTTACTTATCCATTCGAATCCATCAACATTACATTGGTTCACAACAAGGTAGTGGGGAAATGGCACTGTTCTTTCATTAAAAATGAGATTTATACATTTCTACTTAGAATTTCGACCTAAAACTTTCTATAGATTAATAAAAGAGTATTTAATTCATATTACAAAAGAAATGAGGCATTATAATCTCCCCCAAAGAGTACAATAGCTCACCAAAAATGCCCTCCCTCAAGGATCAATAATATGCCATCAAAACTGGAAATGGTTGAAGGAGTGAGCTGCAATAGAATAAACCATGAGCTTCCCTATAGCTTACACCTGCAAATAAATACTCCATTAAATATCCAAATGAAAGGTCTGAATGGTCTTTCCAATTACCAACTTGGATGGGAATCTTTCACCCTCGAAATTGGCTAAGGTAAGAAACTAGTCACCCACTAGCTCTCCCTCTTCACAAATGCAATTGCAAATTCTACAAATGATCAAAAGCTGCCATTATTCTTTGTTCGTGACTTTTATAAACTTCTAATGTCCCCCATGGGTGGAATTCCTTCCAAGAGACTCATGCCAACTCAAGTTGGGAAGAGATTCCAAAGAATGCCACTTGTACAACAATTCATAGTTTCTCACTTCCACCAAATCACATGTGGAAGCATATTAGATGCCCTAACTCCCTTGAGTGCCCTCTTGGAGGCTATTTTTAGCCCTGACATGTCATATATGTCATATGTCATCCTTCAGGTCTGATTTGTGTCATAGGTGTCATAGCATCTTCATCATTGTCGTCATAGAGCTAGGGAATCTAGCCCAAGTGTCCCACTAACTCCAAATTGCCTCTTCCTCTTCCACGGGAGTTACTCTTCCTCTATATTTCGACCTTGGATGGGTCATGCCATGAATAAGACCTTTTGGACTTCCCCAAGTATGTTACCATTCACCTTGAATTCGAATTGGTGAGAGAATGATGCCAAGTGTAGTGGGGAAATCTAGCCATATGTGGGTCCCACTTCCTCCATGTGTCTTCATGATCAAATTCCACTTTGATTTCACTTGTATATATTTATTTAGCTCATTTATTAAATATTTATGCCATTCTAATGTTCAAACATCATTTATTATCCCCCTTATTCCAAATCCCAAAGCTTCCACCCCAAACCTACGAAACTAGTAATTTTCCTCCTTGGAAATTATTTGACCCTTAACATCAATTTGAAAAACTCTAATGAATATGGCCAATGTGATTAGGCCATTGTGACCCAATGCCAAATTTGGGACATGACAGAAAACCTTCAACCATAACTCAGTCTACTGATATACAATGAAATTTATATATTAGTAGTAGAATGGTAGTAACGCAAGGTAAGTTCATTTGTTGTTGATGTACTTGATCAAGCACTTGTTTATGATTTAGTTTTTTGTTTGCGTGTGAAATTTGATTCTATTTAAGGGTGCTATCTCAACAGAAGAGCACCTTCCTTACGAGTAGGAGTTTGGTAGTTCGGTTCCTTCGTTCCCTATCTACATAAATCAATGACTAATTAAATTACCAATTTGTGAGAATTATATGTTTCTGATACCATGAATTTAACAAGTCAAGAATCTTGAAACAGAGAAGTCCTCACTAAAATATTGCTCAAAGAATTGCATAATCGAGAAGAAAAACTAAGAAGAAATATGTGATACTGAACACAATTAATTTCATTTCTATGATGATGATATTAATTAATTAGAATACAATAAATAATACATCTCATGAGACAAAATAGAATTACTTGAAGGAAAGTTGAAAAGCTCACAAAAGGCAGGCTTACTAAAAGCTAAAAAAACCCCTAGGTGGAAAAACCACTTTCCAAATCAACCTAAAGACTCACAAATTGGGAAAAAGTAGTATTGGAAGCTCATGAGTGAATAAAAAAAGAAAGTGATCGTGGATTTTGGAGAGAAAAAAATTAAGGAGGGGGAGTTGGCCAAAAAGATCCAGTTTCTAAGTAAACTAGCTTTACCTTATTCACTAGAAAGCATGAAAAGTAGGATAAAGATGTCTAAAGCAGGAAGGTGCACTTCTAAGCTAGGAATAACATGAATTCAAATAGAATCATTCAATATCTTTTCCATAATCTATCCAAGTGTGCCTTAGTGACTCAATATTGCATGGGGTCCCATAAAAGACAAAATTAGGCCAACTTACCTAGTCTAAACCTAAGAAATTAATAAAAAGTGATTAATGTATTTTATCCTCAGTCTAAAGTGAGTTTTTAATACTCCAAAACCCCCCCTTAATCCTGAATTAGAGTGATTAAAGTATGTGTAGGGCCCAAGAAACAAGGATTATGGTCACCTCATTACAATTATTATGCGCATGTAAACTGAGGAAACATGGAAAACCTCATGGGAATAAAACCCTCCCTCAAAAATGGATATGTGCACACCAAAAAATCAATGCTGCTCCAAACTCAAGTAGGTGTGGACTTGATCACATTTCTAGAGGTATCTTCCTCTTGGAAAGAACTAGATCATTCTCCAAAAACATGTTCTTGAATTCTCCATTAGTGGATGCAAGCGAATCTAGAAGCTCTTTGAACTTGCTCTTTGAACCAAACTTGATAAGAACAAATCCATGAATATGTAAACCATTCTAGAACTTGAAATTTGAACCAAATGAGGTAGTATAATCTCCAATCAAATATGAGAGATGGTTCCTTGAGATATCCTTCAAACCAACATGGGTGAGATCAGAACCAAAATCACAAAATTATACCTGAGAGTTGAACCCAAGCGAATGGTAGTGTCCTCCATCTTCAGTGCAACTCTGAGAACATGTGCCAATGATCAAATTGAAGTACATAGGAATCATTTGATCAAGGAGGGAGAAAAAATCACCTTCAGATTTGTTGGCCAGATTTTCTGTCTATGGCCAGCTAAAGGGAACTAAGCCATGCAAGGCGCTTAAAGCAGCTCTGGGTATGTTTGGTATGGCTAATTCCTGCAGGTTATGGTCCTGCTACCATCTAAGTTTCACTCTCTTAAAGATAGTCCTATTATTTAAACTCAGACAAATATGTCCTAAACTTGGTGGTTAATAAAAAATTTAAACTAAATCCTAATAAAAATTGCTAAACTATTGAATCTACTGGTTTCTGCTCTCTTAAGAAAAGTCTATGTTTTAAGTTTGTTTTCAAAAATCTTATCAAAGATTATTTAAAAAACAAACTAACCTACTTAACAACGGCTAAATAAGAGTTAGTAAAACTAAACTAAAAACTGAAAATTAATATAATCTATACAATCCTATCTTAACCAAGAGCAAGCTGATTATTATACCAATGTTAACAATCTATTTACACAATATAAATAACAAAATGTCACATAATATAACGATAAAGAAAACTGTCAAAGTTAATATTATAAATAACTTTCGGTTCAATAATAATTTTCTGATTTAAAGAGTAATAGATAAGAAATTATTTATTGTCCTAAATCATAAAATGTCAAAGAGCTGTCAACATTTAACATTTAAATATTTGATTTGAATGTAAAAAATGATTAACTCCATAAGTGAATATCTGTAAAAAGACAGATGAATCAATTAGTAAGTTAACGAACAAAATATCATATAGTAAAGTTTTAATCAATGAAAATTAACAAACATGACTAATAAAATATTAATATCAAATACTAAAATGTGTTTATGATTTGAGTAATTTAATCAAATTTCACACAATTATATCTAAATATAATTATAAGTGAGTTTGGAGAAGAAATTTAACATGGAGAATATATATATATATATTCATAAAAAATGAACCAAAAATGATACCAGTTTTAGAACAAATGCTACGCCAAATCACAGGAATTATATCCCAATAAAATTGTAGCACGTTTGACTTTTCACTCCAATATACAGTCTTCTCATTTGTACTTGAATCCCTCGGGAAAAACAAACAGGGTTCTGAAAATCATTTACAGAATTTTCTGGAGTGTCTTCCCCTTGGAAGCGTCTCCCTTATCTTATTCAATTCAGTGGCAAAAAATAATGTAACCTAATGGTTCATCCCTTTTCCACACATTAAGTTGACGTGACATCATAATGTCAACAGGTAAAAAAGTATGAGAATATAATGCATGTCAAATTTGTTCTAAATGTTCCCCAAGACAATTATTAATTATTATTTTATGCCACGTTCTTAAGGTAAATACATTAAAAGAATGTATCTTTCACTCACGTGTACAGAACTCAGAATTCACAAGCTGATAGCTTATCCAAAGCGGGATTATATATGGAAGAAGACAGTGCATTAAGATAACTCAGGTCCAAGAGTCCAGTGAAATCAGTAGATTTCATTTAGCTTCGCTTTTTTAGTTTCTAGTTTTTGGTTTAAGCTTTTTTTCTCCCTTTGATAAGGGTTTTTTTAAGTTTATTCTCAAAATCTGTATGTAAAGCTTATCTTAAGCAAGGTATAAGTTTTTTGATATCATTTGGAAGATTGTAATGACATCTAATGCAGACATATTTTAGTAGATATTGTGCTACCAAACATCTATGGAATGTATTTGATCTTAATTGATTAATATATGATTTTTTTCTTAAAAAAAAAAGAAAAAAAAGTAAATACATTAAAAATTAAAATTTTATGTGACTTATATTCTCTCTATTTACCACGACTAAATGAAGATTGTAAATTATTTCCTTTTAAAATAACCATGATTGTAAGTCATTCAAAAGAATAAAGTAACTTTCAAAGTGAGATCATTTCCACTTTAAAAAGTATTCTAAAATAACCATGATGGTAAGTCATTCAAAAGAATAAATTAACTTTTCAAAGTGAGATCATTTCCACTTTAAAAAGTATATTAGGATCATTTTAAAAGTATATTAACTTAGGTGATTTGGTAAAGTTTTAATGTGAATAAAAAACTAAAACAAAAACTTTATCAAAACAATAAAGAAACATTAAAGGTTAAAAGTGATCCCAAAAAAATTAAAAGAAAAATGATCTTGATGTTTCTAAAAGATAGTCTTCTCCTGATATGGAATAAATAGATAATTATTGTGAAATTTGATGTGGACTAACATTATGTTAACATATATCCGAATTGAAGATTTTAATATTAATTCATTATTGTTAATGATCAACTAATTCTCATAATAATAAGTACAAATGAAAAATAAAATGGTAAGATGTGTTAGTGATGAAAATTAAAATGGTAATTGTGGAGATAATTATGTTCAACGTCAAAAAGTCAAGATATTTCCTTTCCTTCAGATTGAAGCATACAACCCACTCTGGTAAGGTCGAAGAAGAGTATGTAACCATCATTAAGCCACCAAGAAGCCAGCAGGCCAATGCGGTGAGGATAAAACAAATGGTCAATCTCAATTTCGTAAAAGGTAAGAATTTTAACCAAATGTTAAAGGTTTGCAAAATTCAATGGATCATTCTAATTCATAAGTAAGAGCATGGTCCCATTATTTAATGTAAACTCTTTCAAGACGTAAATCATAATTATTAAAATTGAGCTTTTAGTTAATTAATTATGATCTACAAAAAATGGTTGTTAATTCGCAAAATGTACCAACAAACCAAAATTTGTTACAATTGTCGAAGCATCATATAAAACCAACCAAGCCAAATTGAAGGATATGATTAGCTCGAATAATCTCAAATAAGACTAAGTAGGTGTTTTTCATCAACTAAAGGGACAAAAGATGCCAACGAAAAAATATATCCAAATCACCAAATCCTTATGCAATGAAAATCAAGCCAAAGAACAAGCACCACAGAAAGCGAAGGATCGAAGAAATGAAACCATGAAATCCCCTATCAAACCAAGCAAGATAAAATGGAAGGAAACCAAAAGCTAAGTACTTACAAAATTTACATGAGGGCCCCTTGATTTTGGAAAATCAAGAGGAAGTTTTGGGGGCCAAAAAGGTTATGATCTAACCTCCAAATCATTCAGTAGATCATCATTTTGCAGACTACCAACTCATTTCAAAGAGAGGGTTACAAAAACTCTTTAGATTCTAGAGCATGAACTGGCTTATCTTGCTCATAATTTAGAATAAAATATTTATGACAGAACATGTGAGACTGGATGGACATCTCTTCAAAAAAATAAATTCCATATTTTGTATTGACTTCATCAGCAGCATCAGGATGGGCACCATAAGAGGATGATTCCTCAAATTTAGGAACTAGTGTTGAAGTTTCTCTAGTATAATCTTCATCAAAGACAACTTCTTTAGAAAATCTTGTGGCCAAGACATTAATGACATCAATGAGGTAATTTGAGGAGTTTTCTATGGTAGGATCACTCTCCATATGGATTATCTCTTCCTCGTCATCTTGCATTCCAAATTCTCTATTCAAAATGCACGAGAGATCACTTGGAGTATCAATAGTATCAATGAGGTAGCGCATCTTTGAATATATGACAAAATGCATTGCTCCAAAAGCTCTATCACTTTCATTAAACCAATCATTGTTCTCCTACAAGGAAAATGGTTCTTCAACAACTCCAATAGATATCTCATAGAGACATTGTCTCTTAATATATTCTCTCATATTTGGCTTCCACTTAGCATAGCTGAATGGTGGAAGAAGAAGAAATGAATTTGAATCCATTATAGAAGTATCTGTAAAACAAACTCTGATAATTATCCTGGAAGACTCCTATGAATCTAAGATATGAGATCCATGAGCTTTGATACCATGAATTCAACAAGCCAAGAATCTTGAAACAAAGAAGTCCTGACTAAAAGATTGCTCAAATATTTGCATAATTGAGAAGAAAAACTAAGCAGAAATGTGTGAGATTGAACACAATTAATGTCAATTCCAACATGATCATATTCATTAATTATAATACAATAAACAATACATCTTAGGAGAGAAAATATAATTCCTTGAAGGCAAGTTGAAAAGATCACAAAAGGAAAGCTTACTAAAAGCTTAAAACCCCCCTAGGTGGAAAAAACACTTTCCAAATCGATCTAAAGGATCACAAATTGGAAAAAGCAGTGTTGGAAGCTCATGAGTGAAGAAAAATGAAAGTGATCATAGAGTTTGGAGAGAAGAAAATTAAGGAGGGCGAGTTGGCCAAAGAGATCCAGTTTCTAAGTCAACTAGCTTTACCTTATCCACTAGAAAGGAGGAAAAGCAAGAAAAAGTTGTCTAAAGCAGGAAGGCACACTTCTAAGCTAGAAATAGGATGAAATAAGACAAAATCATTCAATACCTTATCCAGAATTTATCCAAGTGAGCCCTAGTGACTCAGGATGGCATGCGGTCAAATAAAAGACAAAATTAGGCCAACTTACCTAGTTTAAACCTAGGAAATTAATAAAAAATGATTAATGTATTTTATCATAGGTCTAAAGTGGGTTTTTAATATTCCAACACAATTAAAAAAAATCAATGACTAAATAAATGACCAATTAAAAACAATCAACGACTAAATAAATGACCAGTTAACAACAATCGATGACTAAATAAATGACCAATTAACAATAATCAATGACTAAATAAAAGAATAAATGTATGTCATGTCCCAAATTTGGCATTGGGTCACAATGGCCTAATCACATTGGCCCTATTCATTAGATTTTGTCAAATTGATGCTAAAGGTCAAATAATTGCCAAGGAGGAAAATTACTAGTTTCCTAGGTTTGGGGTGGAAGCTTTGGGATTTGGAATAATGGGGATAATAAATGATGTTTGAACATTAGAATGGCATAAATATTTAATAAAGGAGCTAAATAAATATATACAAGTGAAAATCAAAGTGGCATTTGATCATGAAGACACATGGAGGAAGTGGGACCCACATATGGCTAGATTTCCCCACTATACTTGGCATCATTCTCTCACCAATTCGAATTCAAGGTGAATGGTAACATACTTGGGGGAGTCCAAAAGGTATTATTCATTGCATGACTCATCCAAGGTCGAAATATAGAGGAAGAGTAACTCCCATGGAAGAGGAAGAGGCAATTTGGAGCTAGTGAGACACTTGGGCTAGATTCCCTAGCTCTATGACAACAATGATGAAGATGCTATGACA
The DNA here is from genome assembly GCA_027924585.1 of Larix kaempferi. Lineage (NCBI taxonomy): Eukaryota > Viridiplantae > Streptophyta > Pinopsida > Pinales > Pinaceae > Larix > Larix kaempferi. Next base: position 1,658,810 of record BSBM01000674.1, on the reverse strand, counting down.
CCTATGACACAAATCAGACCTGAAGGCTGACATATGACATATATGACATGTCAGGGCTAAAAATAGACTCCAAGAGGGCGCTCAAGGGTGTTAGGGCAGCTAAGATGCTTCCACATGTGATTTGGTGGAAGTGGGAGACTAGGAATTGTTGTACAAGTGGCGTTCTTTGGAATCTCTTCCCAACTTGAGTTGGCATGAGTCTCTTGGAAGGAATTCGACCCATGGAGGACATTAGAAGTTTATAAATGTTAATAACAAAGAAGGAAACCAGCTTTTGATCTTTTGTAGAATTTGCAATTGCATTTGTGAAGAGGGAGAGCTAGTGGATGACTAGTTTCTTGCCTTAGCCAATTTCGAGGGTGAAAGATTCCCATCCAAGTTGGTAATTGGAAAGGCCATTCAGACCTTTCATTTGGAGCTTTAATGGAGTCTTTATTTTTTGGTGTAAGCTACAGGGCATCTCATGGTTTCTTCTATTGCAGCTCACTCCTTCAACCATTTCCAGTTTTGATGGCATATTCTTGATCCTTGAGGGAGGGCATTTTTGGTGAGCTATTGAACTCTTTGGGGAAGATTTTAATGCCCCATTTCTTTTGTAATATGAATCAAATACTCTGTTATTCATCTCCAAAAAGTTTCAGGTCGAAATTCCAAGTAGAAATGTATAAATCTCATTTTTAATGGAAGAACAATGCCATTTCCCCACTACCTTGTTGTGAGCCAATGTATTGATGATGATTTCGAATGAATGGATGATTCTCTGATATATTTGTGATCAATATACTGCCATGGATGTCTTCTACAAGTTTCATGTACTGTACTTGATCATTTGAAGCATTTTTACTCAGTTTAGTTGTATTGGGAGGCGAAATAGTGCCATTTCCCCAAGGGTCGAATTGGGGATTTTTGCAGTTGAATGGGAGAGGGTGAGAATAGTTGTAATAATCCATTAATGGTGCATATGAGACTTTAATAAAATACTTAACACATTACATACCTCTGTTCATAAATTTTAGTGGTTTTGGAGGCATTTGGGAAGCCATTTTCAGTACTTACCCCAGGGGGATTTGAACCCCGAATTACTAGTAAAATTGCATAATTGGTTCAGAATTTTAAGAGAGTTTGTAGAGGTATTTTGGTGGACATATGTCATCCATAAACATCATATTCAAGTTATAATATCATTCATACACCTTCCTTGAAGATTTTAAGGCATTTTGAGTCAATTTGAGACATAGAGACCAATACTAGTCAAAGGAAAATCACTAGTAAAGTAACCTACATTGATAAGAATTGAAAGAGGATTTGCAGAAGTATTTTAAAGGTCCAAAGGCATCCCTGAAACACATATTTATGTTCTAATATCATTCATATACCTTCTCAGAAGATTTGGGATCATTTGGGGCAAATTTGGGACCTAGAGATCAAAACTAGTCAAAGGTCGAACTAGGGAAAAAAGTGAAAAATTGCCATTTTAATAAAATTCCTAACAAGGGACATTACAGTGGTATCAGAGCATGGTCCTTGCACCTATGGATTAGGTACATACATTCAAGAATAATTGGCAGCCATGTCTTACTATTATGATGAATCCTATGAGTACAATTCTTATGAGGAATATGTATATGCTTATGAGCAAGATGAAGCAGAATGTGAATGGTATGAGGAAGAGGTGCCATCATGCAACACTTATTACAATTTCAAGAGAAATGAAGATTATTCTTATGACTTTAGATCTGATGAATATGAGTGTGTCACACCAACCAAGAATAATTCTATGAGCGAGTTCCAAAGATGGAGAGAAAAATATAAAACCTTGCCCCAACAATATCAAAAATATCAAGAATATCTTGCTTCGAGCAAAAATACACAAAATGTCATGTCTTTTGAGTACTATGCTGAACATGTTTTTGAAAATAGGCCCAAAAATGAAGATGTGGAGTTAGTGAAGAAAGGTTTATGCCCTTCTTGTAAAAACCCTTGGAGCGAGTATCATATATGTGTGCATGAAATTATGTCCTCCTTGAGGAGAGCTTTTGAGATTTATTCAAGAAGAGATTCCAAATATACTAATCCTAAGGAAAACAAGGGGCAAAATGCATCAGCTTGCTTTAAGGATCAAAAGGAAGAGACATCACAAGAGCATAAAGAAGATTCTATTGAAAATATGGAAGATCATTTCGAGACACCTTCTATCTTAGACTTGAACCAAAGAGCATCTACTGATGGATGCTTAAACTATGAAGGAGTACCTACTGATGGGTGCTCACACCTCTATGTTGGTGACATAGAGATCACTTTTGAAAGTGTTTCTACAAGTACAAGTTCCATTAAGCATGATAATGAAGACCTTGTAGCAGTTGAAGAAGAACCAAGATCAACTTCCCCATCACCACTTGAGCTTCATGAAGTTGGTCCAAGCAAAAATGAAGAAGATGAGGAGGTTCATTTGCAAGAGCCTCATTTTCTTGAAGGGTCCTTAAAGATGAATGAAAAGAAGATCCAAGAGTCCCTCAGCATTCTCCATGACACTCAAGCATTGGTGTCAAATTCTTGTTGGAGAGCTACTTCATTGGAGGAAACATCCTTCATTGAAGACATGGAGAAGATTCAAAGAGCAATGTGCAACATCAAAGGTAATTTCATGTCTTTGCTTTTTGATAGAAACCATTTGTTTGAGCTTAATGAATTGTTACATGATGCATACTTGAATAATAATGAGGATATTCATAAGCTCACAATTCAAAATGAGCAACTTCTTGAAAAGTTGCAAGATACTTGTTTTTCCTCCTATGTTTCAGATTGTCAAATGGTAGATTGTTTGGAGGATTCTCATGACATGGTGGATCATGAGAAATGTGGGAATTTGAATGTGCTTAATGTGTTTGAAGATGAACTTGAAGAAATCCAAACACTTGATGTGGTGGAAGAGGAACTTGAATTGTCTCTTGATAAAGGTTATGCAATTTTTAAAGAAGAGCATGATTCCTCTACATTGGAACCAACCTATGACAAAGGTTTTCCACTTCTGAAGGAGCTGCATGATACTAACCACATGGATCCTTTCCATGATGAAAATTCTGAACTTTTTGATCATTTGAGTGAGTTAGTTCATTCTCCTACATCCTACAATTCCATGTTTTGCAGTATTAGTCTCAATGAAGTATGGGTGAAAGGGTTCTTTTTGATGGTGCCACATGAGGAGTATGGAACTCCTAGATTTACCTTTTATGATGACATGGTTGGAGCACATTCTTCTTCACATTTGAAGCAACATTATTTGTCACTTTATGATGATGCAAATCTACATGGATGCACCTATGATATGCATTTGAGTCACTTGAAGACTCATGGTTTTTCTTGCTCAACACTTGATTCATTTGATGTTGGAGGAACTTCATCCAACACTTGGGAGAATAGATTTATGATTGGAGAACATTTTTGTTGGCATCCACATACTTTGTTATATTTTTATGATTCTCACATTCATGGATGTATGGGTGAGACTTCTCTCAGTCATTTCAAGTCTCCTTGTTTTTTCTGCTCATTATTTGGTTCAGATTTTAGTGGAGATTCTTCATTCACTTCTTGGATGAAAGAATACATGGTTGAATATTTTGATGCATATCACATCCTTTTGGAGCAGCATTATAGAACATGGGATCCTCACCTATGTCATTGGAGCAGATTTGATTGGTCACTTGAAGCTTGTATGCACTTGGAAAATGGTGGTCTACTTGCTTGGAGGTATAAGCACTTTCATGACTCTTTGATGAAGCATATCCTTGATGTACATGTTCATTATGTTGTTATGTACTTTGATGATATATATTTGGTACTCATGATGTTTGGAAGAATGCATACAAGAAAATGGGATCCAGGAATCCTCTTATCTAATGGTGTAGGTTGGAGAGCACTCTTAATTGTTGGGGTGCAATACAAGCAATGGGACCCTGGAATAATTTTTATTTCATTGGTTTCAAAATTTTGGCGAAACAAACAGTATGGGAGATGGATTTCCCCACTTAATAACGTGATTTTTATCAGAGTAGTGCAGCAGCAAGCATGGTGGTTCCTCTCTAAAATCTTCATGGAAACTCAAAGACTCAAGGTTGGGCAATTCAATGGCAACTTCAAAGAATTATACAGAAAGCAGGTTCTTCAACACCCATGTTTAAAATTGCTTGAGGACAAGCAATATTGGGAAGGGAGGATTTGTCATGTCCCAAATTTGGCATTGGGTCACAATGGCCTAATCACATTGGCCCTATTCATTAGAGTTTGTCAAATTGATGCTAAAGGTCAAATAATTGCCAAGGAGGAAAATTACTAGTTTCCTAGGTTTGGGGTGGAAGCTTTGGGATTTGGAATAACGGGGATAATAAATGATGTTTGAACATTAGAATTGCATAAATATTTAATAAAGGATCTAAATAAATATATACAAGTGAAAATCAAAGTGGCATTTTATCATGAAGACACATGGAGGAAGTGGGACCCACATATGGCTAGATTTCCCCACTACACTTGGCATCATTCTCTCACCAATTCGAATTCAAGGTGAATGGTAACATACTTGGGGGAGTCCAAAAGGTATTATTCATTGCATGACTCATCCAAGGTCGAAATATAAAGGAAGAGTAACTCCCATGGAAGAGGAAGAGGCAATTTGGAGCTAGTGAGACACTTGGGCTAGATTCCCTAGCTCTATGACAACAATGATGAAGAATCTATGACACCTATGACACAAATCAGACCTGAAGGCTGACATATGACATATATGACATGTCAGGGCTAAAAATAGACTCCAAGAGGGCGCTCAAGGGTGTTAGGGCAGCTAAGATGCTTCCACATGTGATTTGGTGGAAGTGGGAGACTAGGAATTGTTGTACAAGTGGCGTTCTTTGGAATCTCTTCCCAACTTGAGTTGGCATGAGTCTCTTGGAAGGAATTCGACCCATGGAGGACATTAGAAGTTTATAAATGTTAATAACAAAGAAGGAAACCAGCTTTTTATCATTTGTAGAATTTGCAATTGCATTTGTGAAGAGGGAGAGCTAGTGGATGACTAGTTTCTTGCCTTAGCCAATTTTGAGGGTGAAAGATTCCCATCCAAGTTGGTAATTGGAAAGGCCATTCAGACTTTTCATTTGGAGCTTTAATGGAGTCTTTATTTTCAGGTTTAAGCTACAGGGCAGGTCATGGTTTCTTCTATTGCAGCTCACTCCTTCAACCATTTCCAGTTTTGATGGCATATTCTTGATCCTTGAGGGAGGGCATTTTTGGTGAGCTATTGAACTCTTTGGGGAAGATTTTAATGCCCCATTTATTTTGTAATATGAATTAAATACTCTGTTATTCATCTCCAAAAAGTTTCAGGTCGAAATTCCAAGTAGAAATGTATAAATCTCATTTTTAATGGAAGAACAATGCCATTTCCCCACTACCTTGTTGTGAGCCAATGTATTGATGATGATTTCGAATGAATGGATGATTCTCTGATATATTTGTGATAAATATACTGCCATGGATTTCTTCTACAAGTTTCATGTACTGTACTTGATCATTTGAAGCATTTTTACTCAGTTTAGTTGTATTGGGAGGCGAAATAGTGCCATTTCCCCAAGGGTCGAATTGGGGATTTTTGCAGTTGAATGGGAGAGGGTGAGAATAGTTGTAATAATCCATTAATGGTGCATATGAGACTTTAATAAAATACTTAACACATTACATACCTCTGTTCATAAATTTTAGTGGGTTTGGAGGCATTTGGGAAGCCATTTTCAGTACTTACCCCAGGGGGATTTGAACCCTGAATTACTAGTAAAATTGCATAATTGGTTCAGAATTTTAAGAGAGTTTGCAGAGGTATTTTGGTGGACATATGTCATCCATAAACATCATATTCAAGTTCTAATATCATTCATACACCTTCCTTGAATATTTTAAGGCATTTTGAGTCAATTTGAGACCTAGAGACCAATACTAGTCAAAGGAAAATCACTAGTAAAGTAGCCTACATTGATCAGAATTGAAAGAGGATTTGCAGAAGTATTTTAAAGGTCCAAAGGAATCCCTGAAACACATATTTATGTTCTAATATCATTCATATACCTTCTCAGAAGATTTGGGATCATTTGGGGCAAATTGGGACCTAGAGATCAAAACTAGTCAAAGGTCGAATTAGGGAAAAAAGTGAAAAATTGCCATTTTAATAAAATTCCTAACAAGGGACATTACAATGTACTACCAAACAATGATAATTAATGACCAAATAATGACAATTAAGGACCAAATAAATAACTAAATAGCGACAATTAACGACCAAATAAATGACTAAATATATTACCAATGCTTGAAGCAATTCAAGCAATTTATGACCAAGGGATAAATGACCAATTTGGTCGAGTGATAAGTGATTGCTTATTTGTCACTAGTGGTCACGTGACTGATTTTAGTCATTTATCTCTGATTTTTAGTCATTTTTTAAAGTAAATTATCACCCATTTTGTACTAGTGGGAGGAATACTCCAAATGGATATTGGTGGCCACCCACTTATTCCACGAGTTCAAGACAATTTTTTCAGTTTGGTAGTTTTTATGGATTTTCCTGTCCCAAATTTCTTGGGTCGTTTTGAGGCACAAAATGATGTTTTTGGTGATGTCACAACTTCATAGCCAAAGGTGGAAGGGATAAATGTGTACTTCTCAGCTAAATCTTTCCAATGAGATATTGAACACCCTAAATGTATATCAAATGTAAAGATTATTCCCCCGAGAAGTTGACACCTCAAATAACCACCTTGGGACCGACAAACCATTTTACAGATCATCTCTTAGGGTTAGGTTTTTGGATGTTAGGGTTTTCACCCTCATGCTTATGATGACAAGGCTGTTCACTCTTCTTTTTTAATTAGCTTGTGATGAATGAGCGTAGCCTCCACATCTCTTCTCAGAGATAAATCTACCACCTTTCTAGTTGCTTTATGTGAAATTCCACAGGGGTAGATCACTAAGCTTGAACAAACCTCACAATTTCACTCAATCAATTGCAGAGAAGAATTAACAAGAAGGATGATCAAATTTACGCATAACCTCAAAATATGTGAGAAATTGCTATTGATACATTCATCAGTTGTAAGCTGGAAAAAATATGACAATACAATAGAATGAATTCGATATCTCCAAAGGTGATTCGAACTCTCCTCAAGGAATGGCTTAGTCTGCATTGGAACCATCTCCCGATAAGGTCTAGTGGCCACGAATGGTTAATGACCAGTCAACCAGAATAGAACTTAGCATAACTGAACCATGTGAGCACAAAAGTAGGGAATGAGACTCCAAGGAGGGAGCATACTAGATGTCAATGGTCAAGGAGGGAACTTCTAGTCTCTGTAGCAGTCAATATAAGAGCTAGAGTCAGTTAACTGAGTAATCAATCCTCAAATCAAGGAACCGACTGATAGATATCCTAAAGCCATGGAAGAGGGCACAGTTGTAACTCCAGTGATGAGAACAAGGGTGCATCAGTGACTAGGAGGGATAATACTGACTAGAAACAAGCTCTAGGGTTCCCAAAATAGGGACTACGTGTTGGGAGACTCCACTGCTACTGACTGGATGCATGCAGAATGCATGCAAATACAAGTGATGATGGTGAGAATATTCCAACACCCCCCCTTAAGCCGTACTATGAGAAAATATAACTGAAAAAATAGGGCCCCGCTAACTGAGACCAAAGGTCACCCTGTACAACAATCTAAATAAAAATGGGAGGAAAGAGGGAAAACCTAGTGGGAACAAAACACCCCCTCAAGATAGACTGTAAAAAGATAATCAAGCCAAGGCATCACTCACCCCAAGAAGGGATCAGAGGTGAGTGAAATTCTTCACCAAAAAATACTTGGTGAAGATATCTGCAATCAGCTCTTCCATAGGACAGTAGAGAAGTGTGATGGTATGATCATGCACCAATCCTCAGATGTAATGCATGTGTATCTCAATATGTTTGGTTCTCTGTCTCATAACCGAATCTGTAGAAATACTGATAGCACTCTCATTGTCACAATAGATGACTGGTGCAGTGCTGTGGCGAATCCCAAACTCTAACAAGATGCCCCGCAACCAAATGCATTGTGTGGATGCATTCACTGCACCTATGTACTCGACCTCGGCTGAAGAAAGATCTAAAGTAGTCTTCTTTTTGCTCGACTAATAGATAGGACCAAATCCAATCATGAAAAAAAAATCCAGATGTAGACTTCCGATCTGAGCTATCTCCAACCCAATCTGAATCTGTATAACCAAATAAGTTCAAAGGAGACCCAACTGCATAGTGAAGACCATAGGTCTTCGTCCCTTGCACATAATGAAAGATCCTCTTTGCTTCCTTCCAGTGAATCTCATGAGGCTCTTGCATGTATCTGGAGACAGCATTGACTACATAGGATAGATCAGGGTGAGTATGTGTAAGAAACAAAAGACTCCCAATCAACTGCCGATACAACGTACTATACACCAAAGGTGTAGAAGAACCATCCTCAAGGCTAATCCCTGAAAGAAAAGGAAATGCTGCTGGTTTTCATTATGTCATATGAAACATGTCAAGTAGATATTATTCATACTTGGACTATGCAACCTTGATTCCTAAGTCACTCTGAGAGACTTCAAGACCAAGAAACTGCTTTAGCAGTCCCATATCTGACATAGAGAAGGAGTTGTGAAAAGCTGTTTTGATAGATCTAAGACATGAAGAGAGACTCCCTATAATTAGCAAAGCATCAACATAAATAACAATAAGGAGTAGAGAGTTATCATCATGTCTCATGTGGACATTCGAATCAGATTTGCACCTTTGAAAAATCTTGTGACAGTAAGAAGGAGTCTATCTTGGGAGCCCGCTTGAGCCCATACAAGGACTTGCTCAATCTACACAATAGTGAAGGATCATCAATGTACCCTTCAGGTTGCTTCATCTATATCTCCTCCTCTAGATCTCCATGAATAAATGCACTCTTGAAATCCATGTGATGCACTTCCTAATGCTTGGATGCAGCAAGAGAAAGAACAAGATGGATGGAATCCATCTTTGCAACAAGAGCAAATGTCTCAGAATAGTCAATCCCACAAACTAGGGAGAAACCTTTTGCAACCAAGTGAGCCTTGTACTTTCTTGTGACCCCATATAAGTCCATATTTTCTCTGTATACCCACTTGCATTGAACAAGATTCCTACCAGGAGGATGAGAAACAAGCTCCCAAGTCTCATTTCTTTGAAGAGATTGATATTCTTCATCCATATCGGATCTTGGGAGGGCTCAAAGAAAGTTTTTGGATTTGATCTAATCATGAGAAATCATCTATCAGCAAGAAATGGATATGTGTGAGAAAGTGCAAACCTTGCATTTTGAAAATCAGATCTAGTTCTCATTGGATCTTGTGGATCTCCAACAAGATCACCGACAGAATCAAGAGTTATGGCAGCCCATGTTGTAAGAGGAGTTGGATCTTCAGGTGCTAGATCTTTAGGTTGTTGTGGATCTAGATCTAGAATTTTCTCATCTTCACTTTCATAGTAAGAATCTGAACTTTCATGAGAGGATGCTTCGCTATCTTGTTCAATAAGCAGTGGAGGTGTAGTTGGAAAGATCTTTTCATCGACATAGTGGGCATCATGCAGTGGCCATTCCTCAAACTGAACACTTCTTTCAAGAAATTTTTGCATAGTAGATAGATATAGAAGTTTGTAGGCCTTTTCACTTAGTGCATAACCAATGAGTATGCACTCCCTTCTTTGTGGATCTAAGTCTCTCCTTTTCTCAGATGGAATCCTTGCCCAATCTTTGGATCCAAAGACTCTAAGTTGAGATACATTTGGTTTGTATCCCATCCATTCTTCGAAAAGAGTTTTACCTTGTATTCCTTTGTGAGGAATTCTATTATGGAGGTAAGAAACACAGTTGACAACTTCTGCCCAAAGAATAGGATTCAATCCTTTAGAATCTAGCATGCAAGTTTCCATTTCCTTCAAGGTTTTGTTCTTTCGCTCTACTACACCATTTTGATGTGGTGTGTAGGGAACAATGTGTTGCATTTCTATACCTTCATCTACACAGAAGGACTGAAATTCATTCTTTACATACTCTCCTCCATTGTCAGTGCAGAGGACCTTGATTTGCTTATCAAAGAACTTTTATACAGAAGCTTTGAAGAACTTGAAGTAGCCAAAAAATTCTGATTTCAACTTAAGAAAATACACCCAATTGAATCTAGAATAGTCATTAATGAAGGTTAGGATATATATTTCTTTGTTCAAATATAGTTTAGGAAGAGGTCCTGAAATGTCACCATGAATCAGCTCAAGAGGTGAAGAGGCTCTCCTTTCCTTCCGTTTCTCAAACTTATGCTCTGGATGCTTGCCAATCAAGCAATATTTACAGGTGCCTTTAGAAAATTTGATGTTTAGTAGCCCTTCAACCATTTTCCAATTGTTCACGTATTGCAAATACTTTTAGTTGAGGTGCCCAAACCTCTCATGCCAAATTCTGCTCACTTCATTGGCATGGGTGAGAAGTGCACTTTGTTTTGAGTAAGGTCGTAAGTGAGAAAACTCATAGAGTTTCGAATGATGATCAACAATGCCTTGTGTAATGATCTTTCCAGTTCAGATCTCTTGTATTTCGACCTCATTAGGAGTGAAGATGACCTTCTTGGGTACTTCTTTATGGGTCATTTGGTAAATAGAAAGAAGATTTGCTACAAGAGAAGGTACATAGAGTACATCATTGAAGTACCCATGCTCCATATTGATCCTTCCAATCCCTTCGAAGGAGACTTCAGAATAATTTCCCATCAAGATAGAAGGTCCAACTATAGATTCAAACTCAGAGAAGAGATACTTGCAAGCAGACATGTTCCAAGATGCTCCAAAATCTATGATGAAGGAGGATTCATTCTAAGTACTAACCATGAGTGCATGGAAACTCTCTTTGTCCTCATATCTAGGATCGAATTCTTTCCATCTAGAACCCGTAGGTACTGGGAGGTTTTTTTTCTCAAGAAGCTGGGCCATTATATCAATGGTCTTCTTCATGCAAGCACTCTCAGGATGGAACCCTCTTTTACAATATGGACATTTGGTCTTCTCCTTTTGATTTTTCTTACCTCTCTTAGGATTCAAAGTCCCTTCTAAATGTTTGGGAGTCTCTCTTGACTTCTGCTCTTTAGACTTCTTTTCTTTACCCTTCTGCTTCCCTTTTCCATTCTCATTCTTCCCTTCTGTGACAGCAAGAGATGAATCCCTCTTTGGTTTGATCACTCCCATTTGCACCAATTTGTCCTGCTCTTTTGAGAGAGAGAGGATGAATGCATCAAGAGTGGGCATTTTCCAATTGGGAATGGATAGCTTCAATGATTGGAAATTGGAGACAAAAACTGAGTAGTCTGCACCCAATTTTGAGAGAATGGCTAGGATGAGCTACTTGTCTTCTTTCTCAATTCCATATTGCTTCAGCTGCACAACCAAGTTTTTGAACCTTGTGAAGAAATCATTGATAGAATCGAAATTTATGGGGCTTAGAGACATTAACTCATTTTCCAATTGATGCCCTCTCAAATCATCCTTTTTCTTAGATAGTGATTCGAGCTTTGTCCAAACCTCCTTGGGAGTATTCATATTAGTGAGATGAAAGTGTATATCATCGAAAATATTAAGGAGTAACAATCCAACTGCTTCATCAAGTTTGTCAAGATATTTGACTTTCTTTGTAGCACCATTAGGTTCGAATGTTGTCCCATGTAACACTCTGTGGAGACCTCTGCTTCACATGAAGATCTCTACTTTTCCTTTCCATTCAAAATAGTTGAAGGAGGTGAGTTTAGGAATAAAGGAGAGATCCATGACTCCATAGTAGCTATTGAATGCGCTTCTGATGATGGAATAACCTGCAATAAAAAATGAAATTTATCTAGAGGAATTTTATAGAATATACTAAACACTACTTTAGGATAGTGAGTACTTTTATCCAGATCCTTCACACCTGGATAGAAATCATTGGATTTATCTAGTGAATTCAATGCAATGGCACTAGGATTTGCTGTGGAAATCCAGAGGATTTTGGTGCTCTAGTGAAAAAAAATTGTTCAATACATTGCTACAACTGCTACAACTGCTGCACTAGCTCTCACAAGCTATGATACCATGTGAAATTCCATAGGGGTATATCAATAAGCTTGAACAAACCTCACAATTTCACTTAATCAATTGCATAAAAGAATTAACAAGAAGGATGATCAAATTCACACATAATATCAAAAGATGTGAGAAATTGTTGTTGATACATTCATCAGCTGTAAGCTGGAAAAAATATGACAATACAATAGAATGAATTCGATATCTCCATAGGTGATTTGAATTCTCCTCAAGGCATGGCTTAGTCTGCATTGGAACCATCTCCCAATAAGGTCTACTGATGGTTAATGATCAGTCAACCGAAGTATAACTGAGCATAACTGAACCATATGAGCACAAATTTAGGGGAGGAGACTCCAAGGAGGGTGCATAATAGCTGTGAGTGTTCAAGGATGGAATTTCTAGTCTATGTAGCATTCAATCTAAGAGCTACAGTCAGTTAACTTAGTAATCATCCTCAAATAAAGGAACTAACTGATAGATCTCCTAATTATGTGGAAGAGGGTGTAGTTGTAACTCCAGTGATGAGAACAAGGGCGCATCAATGACTAGGAGGGATAATACTGACCATAAAAAATCTCTAGGGGGGCCAAAATAGGGACTAGGTGCTGGGAGACTCCACTGTTATTGACTGGATGCATGCATACATGCAGAATGCATGCAGTGCATGGAAATATAAGTGACGATGGTGAGAATATTCCAACACTTTATTTGATAGTCTGTTCTATTTTATTTAGTTAATATAATTTGATTTTGCTGTATCACTATGTTTCCTACATTATATTTGTATATGTCATTCCATATATTCTCTTTCATTTTTTTCTCACATAAATATAGATCAGTGGTATCAAAGCAATTTGATTTCTATTGTATCTCGGTGCATGTCCCCAATGAGACCTAGATATCAAGATTTGGGTCTTGAAGTAGTTGAGATTGGGGAAAACCACCCTCATTGACCTAAACCACCTCCGATGGCTAAGGAAAAGAGAGATGACGAAGCATGTGATCCTATCAAATTGTTGATAAAGGAATCCCTCATGCGACAAAGGAACAAAATGACAAGCAATTTCATCTAGATCCTTCGATGGATTCCAACAACGATAGATGGATCATCAAGTAGTCACTTCGCAGGATCATCACCCTTCAAGGTACAAGTTAAATTTGATATTCCTTTATTTGAAGGAAATATCGATGTTGATGCCAGGATAGATAAATGGTTGATTTTGCTAGAAGGGTATTTCTCTATCCACAATTTCTCCAATAGAGAAAATATCACCTTTGTGCTCCTTAAGGATGCCCCCCATTTCAAAAACTTGTGGGAAACTTATTGTGAGAAAACATTAACAAAGGAGTATAAAATGTTTGAGGCTGATCCCACTTGGGCCTCTTTTATAGATGTTGTTAAAGAACAATATTACCCTATGGGAAACAATGACAAGCAGTACATGATATGTACCACACTATGTCAAGAGAGGGAACAATGGTGTAAGAGTACACTAAAAACATTCATACCTTGTGCAAAAAGTTGTGTATCAAAGACTCTGAGCGGCGCCTATTTTTTAAATATCGTAGTGGACTACATTGGTAAATCCAAACATAGATGGAATTCCTGGACATATTTTTACTGGGATCTACTTATCAGTATGTTGTCAAAATCAAGCAAAAATTTCAGCAAAAGGACAAGCTATAATTTGGACCTACAAACCTGCTACAGAAGCAAGGAAAGGGAAACCCTAGCTCTTAGAACAAAGGATAGGGTAAGGAAAACTAGTCCCAACCACATACAAAGAAGGGTAACATAAAGAAAAAGACAAACACTTGGAAGTGGTGCATGTTGCACAAAATCCCCTAGCAAAACACTGATGAATGTCACTCAAAGAGGTCATATGTGGCAGATATCAAAGCTTCAGAATTAGATCCTAGTTCTGATTCTGATATAGAACCCAACATCATAGTCACAGACTAGGGGAAGCATATCATTGATGTAGAACCCAGTGTCACCATTTCTACCACACAAATTCAACCATAGAAACTAGAAGGGTCAGAGGTAGACGAGCACCTCTTCCACTCACATATGTGGGTGAAGGAAATCATTTTTTTGTTGATAGTGGAAACCAAAATAACTTGATCTCAACACAAGCCATCAACAGATTTGAGCTACCAAAAACACCACACTCATAACCATACACCATCGGTTAGCTAAGCCAAGGATTTGGTATCTATGCCAGTCATCAATGCCATATACCATATGACATCAAGCCTTTCAAAGACAAGGTACTATGTGATGTGGCTCAATTTGGAGTCTGTGGTGTTCTTTTAGGGCATCCATAAATGTGGAAGCATCATGTTATGTATGAGTCAATACCTCATAGTGTCATTTTCACTTTGGGAGGAAAACTCTATCAGATACAAGAGATAGTTTCACCTAATGTAGTCTCTTTGACCTCAACTAAATAGTGAAAAAATATAATCTCCAACAATTGGAATTTTTCCTCTTCACAATTTCCTTTTGTTGATGTATATGTAACTTCGGAATGTATTTCATCTGTATATTTTATATATATATTTATTGTACCCTTATAAGAGATGTGTCATTCCTCTATAAGGAAGTGTCGTCATGTGGATTGACAAGTGTTGCAAGTGTGTGTACTTGCCGATGGGTTATTAGACCACCATGTGGGGTCGGCCCTGAATTATATATATTATAATGTGGATGTACATAAATAGACAAGTCGGCCCCATAAGGTCACTGGGCAAAAAGGTTAGTATAAATAGAGATCGGAGATCTCTATTTTACACACTCAAAAAAGTAACTCACTCTCACTTGAAAAGTGGCGCACTAGTGAGGAGGAGGATCATCTGCTATCAGGAGACTATCTCAGTGTTATTTGGTTGTACTTTGGTTGAGCCATTGCTCTCTCTATCTCTGAGGAAGTTGTGGGGTTTTTCACCTTAGGGTTTTCCCCACGGAAACTCTGTGTCTCTTGTCTCTTATGCCTTTGATTCTTGTGATGCTTGTCATATTGTGATTGTCATGCATTGATTTACTGTATATGTTATTCTCTCAGCAAAGATCCTATAGTATTGTGAATTAATACTCAAAATTTAACATGGTATTAGAGCTAACCTGAGAAGAAGACATTTTGCAATGACGGAAGCTTGATTTCCTTGTTTATTGGGTTTCTCTCCACATATTTTTGAAAATCAGTATAGTGGATTGACTCTACTCATCAAGGCGCATCTATCTGTCCAATCAGAACTCAATTCCGAGCATTTTCATATTTGGCCCTAAAGATTAGGGTTTCCACAAAAATAGGAATTTCTGGAATCTGAAGGCACAGCTGGAAGCGCCTTGCAAAAATCGAAGTTTAGAGCTTTGGATCGAGATTTTTGGCTAGGTAGATCTCCGGGAAACCTAAACCCTAATTCAGGGCTCTCCCAGTGAACCCGGGAGGACAAAAAGGTAATTCTGAAGGGCAAGACTTTGCTGATCTCAAATTCTGAATGCACCAGGCTGATCAGCTCACCAAGGCGCATCTTTATATCCTTTCAAAAATTTTAAATTCACATTTTGAATTTTTAGGGTTTCTCTGACAAACCCTAATCCGGGACCAGATCCAGTTTTCAGCATCTCAAGTGGTAAGTTCTAAATCTTTTCTATTTCCATTTGAAGTACTCTTTAAGATGTCTCTCCACACCAAGCTTGAGGATAAGCTTGAAGGGGCTGATAACTTCTGAGCCTGGAAGTATAGGATTGGGTTAATCCTGGAAGAGAATGAGTTGGACTCATATGTGAAAGAAGACATCCCTATCCCAGAGGATGAAGAGGCCAAGGCATTGCATAAGAAGAACTTGGTCAAGGCAAAGAGAATCATTGTTGATTCCATCAAAGACCATCTCATACCCCATGTGTCTTCTCTTAAGACACCTAAGGAGATGTTTGAATCTTTGACCAAGCTATTTGAAGGGAAGAACATAAATCGGAAGATGACCCTGCAGAACCAATTGAAAGGAGTAAAGTTTCAGAATGGAGAAACCATTCCATCTTATTTCGCAAGAGTCTCCCAGATCAAGGAACAACTAGAAGCAGTGGATGAAATGGTGGAGAATCGTGAAGTGGTGATGACCACTCTAAATGGCCTACCCAGGTCATGGGATTCCTTCATTCAAGGAATTTGTGCAAGGAAGAAGTTGATATCATTCAACAGATTGCGGGAAGAATGCTCTCAAGAAGAAGCTAGACTTATAGCTCGTGAGGAAAAGATGGGAGGTGAAGATCAAGCTCTTGCAGCCCACACCAAAAGAAGCAAAACCAAGAAGGAGCACCCTCGCCACAATAGATCCTATCAAAAGAGCAAGAAGGACCTAAGATGCTTCACATGCAATGAGAAGGGTCATTTTGCCTCAGATTATCCCAAGAACAAAAGGGATAATAACAATAATAAGAAGAAGAAGGGTAGCAAAAGAAGGTTTCATGCTCATACTGCCGAAGATGATGAACCCCCAAAGAAGAAAGCTAGGGAAGAAAGTGATAGTGATGATGACTCATCAAGTGAAGAAGAATATGTTCTGATCTCTGCTCTTACAAGTACTATCTCTCATGGTTGTAATGATTGGTTGATTGATAGTGGGGCTTCCAAACACATTACTGGGTTTAAGGAATCTTTTGTGAACCTATCTGAACATGAATCACCCCATAAGGTGAAACTTGGGGATGATTATCAATACCCAATCAAAGGAAGTGGTGAAGCCTCCTACAACCTAGATTCTGGAAAATCTTTGAAGATGAAAGAAGTCCTTTATGTACCTGGGCTCAAGAAGAACTTACTCTCAATCTCTGCATTAGATGCAAAAGGTATGAGGGTTGCATTTGTGGATGGTCAAGTCCTAATGTGGCCAAATGGAAAGACCATAGATGATGTAGTAGTGATTGGAGAGAAAGAGGGAGGTTTTTATAAATTGAAGGGACAACCTGAACATGCCATGGTCAATGAATCCATGGAGCCAAGTGAACTTTGGCATAGAAGACTTGCTCATATGCACTATAGAGCACTTCCAATTGCAAGCAAGGCAGTAGAGGGTCTTCCTGAAATCAAGACCAAACATGAAGGTGTTTGCAAAGGATTTGCAAAAAATAAGAACATTAAGAAGGCTTTCCCAAGCAGTGAAAGCAAGGCAAAAGACATCCTGGAAATCATCCACTCAGATGTATGTGGCCCTATGTCATCCAGTTCCCTGAGTGGGTATGTTTACTATGTCTCATTTATCGATGACTTCTCCAGGAAGACTTGGGTATACTTCTTGAAGAGCAAAGATGAGGTGCTTGATAAATTCAAGGAATTCAAAATCTTGATGGAGAATCAAACTGACAAGAAGATCAAAACATTCAGATCCGACAATGGTGGAGAATTCACCTCATGTGACTTCAAGAAGCTTTGTAGTGATTCAGGGATTAAGAGGGAGTTGACTACTCCTTATAATCCTCAATAGAATGGAGTTGCAGAAAGAAAGAATAGAACTAGCATGGAAGCAGCAAGGCCAATGCTGCATGACCAGGATCTACCTATGCATCTATGGGCAGAAGCAGCTGGAATAGCTATGTATGTACAAAACAGAACACCCCACAAGATATTGGACAATAAGACTCCATAAGAGGTCTTTTCTGGTAAGAAACCTGAAGTCAGTCATCTCAGAATATTTGGTTGTCCAATATACACTCATGTCCCAAAAGAAAAGAGGACTAAACTAGATCCTTCAGGAAAGAAGGGTATCTTTGTGGGTTATAGTGAAAGCTTGAAGGCTTACAGAATATACTTTCCAGGGTTCAAGAAGATTGATGTCAGCAGGGATGTAACATTTGATGAAAACTCAGCATTCATCAAATCAAGGAAGGCACCTATCGAAGTTTATGAAGAACCTAAGGAAACAAGATTTCAAGACACTACTATGACTGAAGCAGTTCCAGAAGTTGTTCGTGAGTTTGAAGATCTGTAAGAACCTGTAGATCCACCCCGTGAAGATAACTCTCACAAGAGGAAACCTACATGGGCTAGAGAGCTCATTCAAGATGCAGAAAGATTTGGCATTCTAGAAGAAGAACACAGAGCAAAGAAGAGAACCAGATCACAGACCAGCTATGTTGCTTTGCTCTGTGACATTATGAACAAAGAGCCTTCCAGTTATGAAGAAGCAGCGGAAAAGAAAGAATGGAAGGATGCCATGGTTGAGGAATATCAATCAATAATGAAGAATGATGTTTGGGATGTTGTCCCAAGACCTAAAGAGAAGTCAGTGTAACTTCTAAATGGATCTTCAAAATCAAGCATGCTGCAGATGGCAGTGTGGAGAAATACAAGGCAAGATTCGTAGCTCATGGCTTCTCTCAGAAAGAGGGAATAGATTATGAAGAAACTTTTGCCCCTATAGCCAGGTATACTTCCATCAGAACAGTACTTTCCCTGGTTGCAGAAATGAAATGGAAAATACACCAGATGGATGTCAAGACTGCTTTCTTGAATGGTGTAGTTGAAGAGGAAGTATATGTGGAGCAGCCACTAGGTTTTGAAATACATGACAGGGAGTCATATGTGTGCAGATTGAAGAAAGCCTTGTATGGGTTGAAGCAAGCTCCCAGAACCTGGTATGGTAGGATGGACAATTTCCTATCTAGTTTGGGCTTTACCAAGAGTAAAGTGGATTCCAACCTTTACTACAAGTTTGAGGAAGGGAATCCTGTGATTCTACTCCTGTATGTGGATGACTTATTTGTAACAGGAGATGACAGACTGATTGCAGATACTAAGAGAAAGCTTGCTGCTGAATTTGATATGAAAGATTTGGGAATGATGCACTATTTCCTAGGTATGGAGGTGTGGCAGAGTGCAGGTGGGATCTTCCTTGGTCAAGGGAAGTACATAGTGGATATCTTGAAGAGATTCGGGATGATGGATTGCAAGGCCATGGCCACACCTATGGCATCGAATCTGAAGTTGCTATGTGATGCTTCATCTGAGCCAGTTGATGTCTCTATGTATCATCAGATGATTGGATCCTTGATGTACCTGACGAACACGAGACCGAACATTTGCTTAGCTGTGAACACATTGAGCCAGTTCCTAACGGATCTAAGGAGTGTTCACCTGGTTGCTGTAAAGCATCTTTTGAGGTACCTGAAGGGTACAGTGGATTATGGGCTCAAGTGTGTGGTGAATCAAAAGTTTAACCTACAGGGTTATGTTGATTCAGATTGGGATGGCAGTGATGTAGATAGGAAGAGCACGTCTGGGTGCTGCTTCAGTATGGGATCAGGTGTGATCTCTTGGTTTAGCAGGAAGCAATCCTGCGTAGCACTGAGTACAGCTGAGGCAGAGTATGTTGCAGCCTGTTCAGCTAGTTGTGAGGCAGTATGGCTACGGAAGCTACTGTTCGAGTTATTTGATCTCCCGTTGGATGCTACTACTATCTTATGTGATAACCAGAGTTGTGTGAATCTGTCCAAGAATCCAGTGTTTCATGACAGGTCAAAACACATAGAGATCAAATATCACTATATCAGGGATATGGTGCAGAGAGGAGCTGTGAAGCTCCTGTATGTTGCGACGGATGAGCAGATTGCAGATGTGCTGACGAAGCCACTAGCCAGGGTGAAGTTTGAGTACTTCAGAGAGAGGCTTGGCGTTCTTCAGATCGAGGACACTTCGAGGAAGAAGTGATGGACACATTTGCTGAAGCCATTCCAAGCATGTTGGAAGGAGGATCCTTCACATGGCTGTGGATGTAAGCACTGGATGATGAGCATCAGGATGATGTTCTGGTTTCTGCTTGATATGATGAGTTGGATCATTTATGTATGAATGTATGCATCATGTTGGATGCTGGATATGATCAGTTGGATCATTTATGTATGTATGTATGCATCATGTTGGATGCTGGATATGATCAGTTGGATCATTTATATGTATGTACGCATCATGTTGGATGCTGGATATGATCTGTTGGATCATGTGTATGTATTTTTGTATATGCATCATGTTGGATGCTTGGACCATGTATCTGTATATGTATCAGGTGGATACATTGTATGATTAGGTGGATCATGTATGATGATATGTATCATGTATTTGTATTTGTATCAGGTGGATACATTGTATGATCAGGTGGATCATGTATGATGATATGTATCAGGTAGATACTTGGTATGCATCAGGTAGATGCATTATATGATCAGGATGATCATGGATGATGAGCTTCAGGATGTTGCTCCAGATGACATGCAGCAGGATGTTGCAGTGATGATGATCAGGATAATCATGTATACATCAGGATGATGTATGGTGAGTATCAGGTTGATACTCTATGGCCGTGGATCAGGTTGTGCAGATGAGCATGTAATTCGATGTCCTGGGAGATTTGCAGATAGTCTTTCAAGGTTTTACCTATGGCATGTAATTCGGTTCCCTGGGATATCTAGCAAATGCTCTTTCAAGGTTTTGCTCTGGGAGGACATGTAATTCGGTGCCCTGGGAGATCTGCAGATAGTCTTTCGAGGTTTTGCCTATGGCATGTAATTCGGTTCCCTGGGATATCTGGCAGATGCTCTTTCGAGGTTTTGTCCTACAGCATGTAATTCGGTTCCCTGGGAGATCCGATAGGTTGGGCTGTGTCCCCGTAATATGTCCTGGGATGATCTTGCGAGGTTTTTCCATAACCACATGTAATTCGGTGCCCTGGGAGATCCTATAGGTAGAGTTGCGTGCTCGTAACAGCCTGGGATGCTCTTGCGAGGTTTTGTGGTAGGGGTCACATGTAATAAGCCCTGGAGATCTGGACAGGATGAAAAAGGCCTCAGATGCTCTTTAGAGTTCTTGCTAGTAAAGAGACTCTTTTAAGGTTTTGTGACGCACGTAATCAGTCCTGAGGATTCCACAGTATGGCCAGTGATAATGAAGACCTGCAGGTGGTGGGCCTACATCCAGTATGAAAAAGGACTGGCTCTGTAGAACTTCCTATGACGAGTAGAGTCAGAGACTGGTTGAGATAGCAGCAGCAGTGACGATGATGATGACGATGCATCGATGACGATGATCCCGAGAAGAAGACTTGTCTAGCAGATCTGTGTCGAGAAATACCTTCCTAGTTAAGAGGGAGTGTTGATGTATATGTAACTTTAGAATGTATTTCATCTGTATATTTTATATATATTTATTGTACCCTTATAAGAGATGTGTCATTCCTCTATAAGGAAGTGTCGTCATGTGGATTGACAAGTGTCACAAGTGTGTGTACTTGCCGATGGGTTATTAGACCACCATGTGGGGTCGGCCCTGAATTATATATATTATAATGTGGATGTACCTAACTAGACAAGTCAGCCCCATAAGGTCACTGGGAAAAAAGGTTAGTATAAATAGAGATCGGAGATCTCTATTTTACACACTCGAAAAAGTAACTCACTCTCACTTGAAAAGTGGCGCACTAGTGAGGAGGAGGATCATCTGCTATCAGGAGACTATCTCAGTGTTATTTGGTTGTACTTTGGTTGAGCCATTGCTCTCTCTATCTCTGAGGAAGTTGTGGGGTTTTTCACCTTAGGGTTTTCCCCACGGAAACTTTGTATCTCTTGTCTCTTATGCTTTTGATTCTTGTGATGCTTGTCATATTGTGATTGTCATGCATTGATTTATTGTATATGTTATTCTCTTAGCAAAGATCCTATAGTATTGTGAATTAATACTCAAAATTTAACACCTTTGAAGGTGAACACTAGGTCATAGAGACCTCAAAATCCTTTGCTAAGGGTCCCTCTACTCAACATAAACAAGAAGAATGCAAAGGAATTGTTTCCTCACCTATATGGGTACCTCTATAGTGCAAGGCCACACATTCAAGTTTCTCCTCCAAAAAAATTCATCTACACAGGTTCAGACCAAGGATAATAAGGTAACAAAAATTGCTGAATAGATCTAGTGCATCCATCAACAACAATTACAACCCTCTTAGGTTGTCAAAGAAAGGAAACCTTTTCACCTTAGCAAATGCCTCACTAGGAGATCAAATCAATGCACAAGTCACCATATGATAAGGGACTTGATGCAATGGATACCATTGCCTCCTAAGGGGGAGGATTGATCCATATGGGTATTAGTGGCGAGCCAACTATTCCACTAGCTCAAAACAACTTTCCCAACTATTTTATTTTATTCAGTTAATAGAATTTGAGTTTACTATATCACTATGTTTACTGCATTATATCTATATACGTGGTTATATATATGCTCTTTCATTTTGTTTTCACATAAATTTGGATTAGATGTTGATTAATGGAATGATATTTTCAAGAATAGAGGGAAGGAGGAATCAAGAAGGAAAAGGAAAGCAAAAGATAAAGAAGAAATTTTCCAATGCCGCACAAAAGAATGCTTGCATATGAACATTAAAAGAAGGGTGGGCACAACAAGAACACTTGTTGGACATTATAATTTGAGCTTATCCTCAAGATACATATTGGAAAAAAATTCTTGAAAGTACATAATGTTGAATATAATGAAATAGAAGAAGCATAAGATGTCAATGAAAAAGTTTCGTTAACGGCTTAGTCAAATATAACTGTTAATATTGTTGAGAACAAATCAATAACTAAAGTGAAGAAACGAATTTATGTCATTGATCAATGGTATTTAGATGTAGTGTGGAATATGTTGTTCCATGTAAAGATGCAAATGAAGAAGAAAACAACAACAAATCGTTTTTATTTTTATAGCCACATGAACTTGATTTTTGAAATGTTAGGAAGATAACAAGGACTCAAGAATACCATGCATCATGAACCTTATCTTTTGAGGTGGTTATAAAAGGAGGAATAGCTACATGTAACTCATAGGTGTAAGTTCATTTGTTTTTCAAGCCATTTCATGAATGAATTTGAGTGTGATGTTGTGTTGTTTGAGATTTGAGAAGTTGTTATCATATAGTCCATATCTATGAACTACTGATGCTATTTTCTTTTGAATAAAAAATAAATGGAATATGATGAAGGAAAGAAAACCCTACCTTATCAATAGCTACATGGGTATAAATATTAAAACATCCTTTATTTATGCTAATAAGTGCAATATATTGATTAACAATAGGAAGACATTTATAATGTTGATTATCAAACAAAAGGAGGATAATATTGTGGAGACAAAGTCAAATGAGGGAGTTAATATCAGAGTTGGTAAAAGGAAATACTTAAGACAATTTTTTGTTGGAAATATTGTTGTCAATGATTTCAAAGGAAAGGATATATTGTTTTTATTAATGCCAAAGACAGGGAGAGACTACATATAGAGATTGTTTGAAATATTATTTTTGACGACCAGTTTGGATACCGTATATTAGGAATTTTTATGCTAGATACCTAGCTCAAATTTGATAATAGGTTACATGGTTCGAAAAAAAAATTGGATATCTTTCCAACAGTATATGGAAGTCCCTCTAACTCCATAGGAATAAGGATATATGAAAGAATTTGTACAGTCAACCCAACCGGAATGTTAGGTTGGCCTTTCCAGGATATTGAACAATGTTATGTCATCCCAAAATGTGATTTAGGAAGAGTATAAATACAAGGAGGAACCCATCACTTGTTCATTGATTTATCTACTTATCCAGATCTTAAAAAGGTGTGCAATTAAATAGAAAAGATGAACTTTCTTGGGTTTTTGAAGATGATTTCTTAGGTTTTATTGAGGATGTTCTAGATTCTTGAAGATGTGTTTGAAGGATTTCTAAGGAGGAGGAGGCACACCTTGTGAAAAGGAAGGTTTTTTTTTGGTAGGTTCTTCTCAGGTTAAAGAAGAATGTAGGTATTGTGATCGATGCACATCAGTTAGGGTTATCTTGCACATAACAAAATTTGATAGGTAATGCGATGGATGCTTGAGAACAATGCATGTACTGTGATGGATTTACAACATTAAGGGTTATCTTGCACATAGGAGAGCATGACATGAAAGTTGTTGTAAAGTACATAAGCTAGGATTGTCTTACGAATATCAAAGCATAACAAGAAAGTTAGTGCACAGTTCTGAAGCTACGATTGTCTTGCACTAAGAAAAGCATAACAAGAAATTTGTTACACAGTACAAAAGCTAGGATTGTATTTCATAGAAAAAAACATGACATAACATAATATGGGAGCACAAGAAGGTAGAGGAGTGATACTGAGTTAGATTTTCCTTTTGTGGTACGTAATCATAAATTGATGCACATGAAATAGAGTTGCTTTGTGAAGGGCAATGCATGATAGGAAAGTTGATACATTTAGTGTATTGGTACAAAAGTTGGATATTGTGCATAAGAAACATAGAATTTGAAAGCAACACAAAAGTAAATTTAGCGACAGGTATGCAGGATTTATTACAAGAACATAAGGGCACTACTAAAATTTTCCTTTCTGTGTAAAAATGAAGTAAATAATGAGGATTGTGTGCAACAAGAGTGAATATAGTGTTTGTATATTGAATACAAAACACTAGAATATTTACTTTAGGGTAGTAGGGTGGTGAAAGACAAGGAGTTGTAGCTTCCTTTCTGTTGATGTTGAAGAAACTAGGGGGTTGGTTCCTCCTTCCAGTTGGTGATGGATAATATAGGAAGTTGGATATTACTTCTAATTGTTCTTGGATAAATTAGGGGGTCAATTCCTCCTTCCAGTTGGAGCTATAGAATCATTGTAACTCTTGTTTATTTAGAAAGAACATTGTTCTGTGGTTTTCTCTCTTATTAGGTTTCCACATTAAAACTATGTCTTTTGTGTACTGTGCATTTTTGTTGACTATTGCTCAATTTGATTGAAATATAATGTGAATGGTAAATAAGTTTCAAAAGTGTAAAATATGTCATATATTGATTCACGCCCCCTTCTCAATATAGTTGAGTATTCCATCAATTGGTATCAGAGTGGGTTCCTTCAAAACTGCTTAACCACTGGAAGGAATATCTCGATCAAATATGGATTTTTAGGAGTTTGGTTTCAACATGGACAGATCCCCTGTGTTCAATGGAACAAACTATCTATTCTAGAGCTTAATAATGGAAGTATTTTTGCAGTCACTTGGACTAGACATTTCATAGGTAGTTGAGGATGGTTATAGAGTTCCAAAGACCCCACCAATAGATGCATCCAGGAAAAATCTTTATGAATTCAATGGAAAAGCAATGAATGAAATTTTGAGTGGATTATCATATTTTGAGAAGAATAATGTGGGACATTGTAATCAACTAAATAGATTTGGGACAATCTAAAATATTTTTACACAAATGAGTCTCTCCTTGATACCAAAGAATCCAAGTATGATGATCAAGAATATGATTATGATCAACAGGAAGAGGCATCTAGAGAGGAAGAAACCTTTGGATCTTGGAAAGATATTCAACTCAAGACAAATACAACTGGTACTAAAGAACCAGATGGAGAAGAAGCAAACTGTGTAGAAAGAGCTGGCACATGCAAAGGAAATTTCCCTTTCAAATGTTATAATTGTGGTACAATCGATCAATATGCTTCAAAATTTATACATGAAAATGAAGAAAGTTATGTTTAAGAAGATCATTGCAAAAGAGAAAGCAAGAATAATCTTTACTCCAAAGAGGATAATTGCACATCTAATTAAAGTGATGTACTAAGTGATAAAGATGAAGCACTATCCTCTTCATAACCTTAGATGATTTCACTAACAGTTGTAAATATAAAGAGAGTTCATAAATGGAAGGAGAATTAGACCTGAAGGAGAGCTTATTAGTGCTCTAAGTGAACTAAGGAAAAATAAGAAAGAAAACCAGTCATTAAGGGAACAACTACAAAAGTATCAAAAGGAAGATATGATTTCAAAAGAAGGATTTGAAAAATCTATTGCTAATCTAAATATGAAAACAGAAGAGGAAAGAAAAATTGAAGGAACTTTGACAAGTTACCTAAAGAAAAGGAGGAAATCTGTAAAACGTAAGATGCTGAAATTACCTTTCTAAGAAAGGAATTAAAAGATAAGACTACCTAGCAAAGCCCAAATTTGAGCTTGAAAAGGGTGTTTAGATTCAAGTGGAAAAAGAAATAAAATTTGAATAAAGTTTGACAAGGAAACTGAAAGTGAAGGAAGAAATTTGTCAAGAACAAGAACTTGAGATTGTATCTCTAAGAAAAGAATTGGAAAAAACAATTACCACAACCATGAAGTTTGAGAAGAGTGATATGATCTTATATGAAATTATCAAACATCAAATATATCCACTTGATAATACTGGTATTGGATATGACAACAATCAAGAAGGTGAAAGTTCCAAGCTACTAGAGAAGAAAATTAGAGAGAACCCTAGAAGCTATGCAAATATCCTCGAATGTTCCAAAGACAACAACAAGGAAGAAAATAAAAATCAACTCAAATATGATAGGAATGAATACATAAGAGTTGAATCACTACAAATACCCCTTATATATAGGTACCGGTGTCATTTTTTTGTTTATTGTTATTCTTGAAAAATTTTTGGGCATAAGGCTATAGATTACAAAGCTTATGGAATAAATTCTCAAGTGAGAAATAGAGGTGTCAACATGGATCCCTAGAAGGTTGGGTGTTACAAAATTCATTACTATGGACACATAGAAAGAGACTGTCAAAGTAGCATAACGATATTTTATGGACATGGATATAAAAATGTATGGAGAAAGCAACATGGACAAGAAGAGCATACAACTATGTTTGCACAAATTGCAGAAAACAATGAAGATAAATCAAGTACTAATCATGGAATCTCAAGATACACAATAGAGGACAAGTGAAGGGTTGTTACATTAACATAAGTTGATGATGATGTCGAGTGTTCTGCCAAAACAATAGGAAGAGGCACAATCAGTGCATGTTCAAGGCACATGACAATGAACAAGACCAAGTATTTCATTTTGAAGGACAACATAGACAGTGTAATGTTCAAAAGAAAGGTCTCTCTTATAGATGATGATGAAAAAAAAAATGTCCCCTATGTTAAGGATTTGAAAGATAATCCTCTCAAACATTGACTCTCTATTGTAGACACAATAGATCACATGTTTTATCCAAAATATGGGAGCCCAATTTCATATCAAAGAGTAACTCAATCGATTTCGGGGTTGTTCACCCTGTTTTCCATTAATTTTTGCTGCCTTTGATTTGATTTAATTAAGTTAGTAAACTTTCCTTATCAAATTTATGCATTTTTATTGTGTTTTTATGAATTGTGGAAATAATATTTTTGGGTTAAAATTTCGATCATTCCGCAACCCGCAATTGTGGATTGCTGGTGCGTTTGTTTGTACATGAAGTTCTTATTTAAGCAACCCGCAACCTACAAATTGCGTATTGTGGGATGCGGAAAGACCTTTTAATAAAGAGTAGTTTATACTTCCCGCAACCCGAAATTGCGGGATGCGGGAAGTACTTTGATCGTGCATTGTATTTTTTGTTCCGCAACTCGTAACCCGCATTTGCGGATTGCGGATTGCGGAAGGGTGTACATTTTTATGAATAACAAGTGCCCGGACTTGGCATCCCGCATCCCACATCCTGCATCTTGCATCCCAAACGTTGATATATGATGTTCTGACGGCCTTGACTGCATCTGGCAGAATGATTTGAATTTTTTATTTTTTCATTCTTGGTTGGTCGTTTCCAAGTGTTGATCATGTTTTCGTCTGCGTTATGCTTGAGCAGACATGAAGTCTTTGAATCCAATGATTGCTTAGTGATTAAAAATCTAAGATTTGACTGTTAATCGCATGTGTTATTATTTAAACCTATCTGATCTTACGCCAAATTTCAATTGATGCATGATTGACTGATATTTCCCTCGCAGAAATGATAATTTCAACCTGCATGTCGTAGACATGCAATCATGCCAGTTAATTGTACTCAATCGATGTCAAATCTTGTGGTTTTATTTCCTATAAGGGTCGTTATGAATGATCTATTAGTTTACGATGATATATGCAAATTTTGGATTGATATTTTAATATCTCTGCTAACAATTGCATGCTGTAAGTAAAAATGCAGAGAGTTTTTGGCATTTCTGTCAAGCTTTCTATTGAGAAAGAGCCTCAGCCAGTGGAATACTCTGAACTTGTTCCTACACCATTTGATGCTGTTGTTTCTGATCACAGCACAGATAGTGAATAGGAAGATGGTGAGGTTCAATTCACATATGAATGACTCCTTTTCAACAAGTAGAATAAGGATGATAAAGAATATGTTGATCAAGATAATACAATTGTTCAGGACTTAATCATCAATTTTCCACCCGTGTTTCTTGCAATTCCTCTCAAGGATGATCCGTGAGCTGATTTTTCGGTATTTGAAGATATCTTTGGTTCTTGCAAATCTAGAGAAGATTTCACAGTTCC
Source organism: Larix kaempferi (assembly GCA_027924585.1). Lineage (NCBI taxonomy): Eukaryota > Viridiplantae > Streptophyta > Pinopsida > Pinales > Pinaceae > Larix > Larix kaempferi. The sequence continues at coordinate 1,630,209 of BSBM01000674.1, read as the reverse complement.
TTTGCAAGTTACCATCAACAGCTGATGACTTATCTGGGTTCTCCTCAGCCTACGACAGGATACTCTTAAAAGAATATGGTGCAATCTTTCGAAACTGTATGATGCCTAGTTTGGGGTCTGAATTAGTTTATTATTCCTATGTATAAGGATTGTTAGATGTTTTAGGCCAAGGGGCATCCTTTCCTTGGCCATTTTTATGATAATTTAGCTTTGACTATCCCTGCTTTGTGGGAGATTTGACCCTGAATTATTATTTTGAAATTATTATTTAAGGAGTTTTAGATCTCATAGCAAGGGATGGATGGTTAAGGGACAAAATCGCCAAAAGAGACTGGAGATGTTCTGTTGTTGCAGATTATGTAATGTTTTGTAGGCCTTAATACACAGTGGGTTTTCTTCAGCTATTTCTTATGTTATAATTTGTCAAATGTCTTTGATGGATTGTGATTTTGCTTCAACACATTCACTAATACTATTTATTATTTGCAATCAATAACCTGCATTGATCTACAGTTTACATTTCTCTCAACTTATGATCTTTGTAATTGATGTTTTAAATGAATGTCTTTATCTAAAACATTTTATCTATTTTTGCAAGTGATTCACATAAAACATCGAGTCAATGTTAATTTGTTAATTAACATTCTAGATATAGAATAAGCTTGTATGCACTTAATTCTTAAGCTATTGTTGGTTGAATGTCTTTAATTGATTATATCTTGAGCTACTAAGTCAATATCCAATTTTGCATGTTTGTTGAATTGGTGAAAATATTTAGTAATTTTCAGATCAAGTTATCTTGTGCACAAACAAATAATTCCTTTTAGAATAGGCCCAACTTAGATTATATTTCTTTTCCAAGTTAGACTAACTCTTAGGATTAGGAAAAATCTTGTCTTTCCTCATGGGAAGATAGAACCTTTCTAGGATCAAACACTCACAAGTGCTAGCGGAGGCCTTTGTATCCATGGGTTTTAACCACACCAAACAGCTCGATGGTAGGGTAATACTTGAGTAGGATTATCTGAAGCCTTTGGTTGTGTTTTCGTCCCTTGTTGTTTTCCTTGAACACCATTCTAGCACATACACAACGGAGGCATCAACAAATGGCACTAGAAGGAGGGACATGTACTAATCATGCCTAAACAGAACTTAAACAGACCTCCTCCAGTAAGAGAACCGGTTGTTACACGTAGCCATACCCAAGCTTCAATGTCAACAGAACAACCAGTACAAAATTCTCAAAATATTCCTGCCACCCCTATCATAGAGCAGGAAACTAGGAGGGATGATATTATTATTGTATCATCCACAAGGGGATCCCTCACACTTGAATAGATTCTTAAAATTTCTTATGATAGTGTTGCAAAGTTGCAGCAAAGAATCACTGGACAGTGTAATCTAGGACTAGAATCAATTCAAAATCACCAGAACTGTAAGAACCCTAAAACTCATAAAACCCACTAACTAACAAATAAATATTAAATATGCATGCAGATATCTGATCCAACAGAAGAATCTGTTAACATGTAAAATCATATAAAATCCAGTAACAAACAAGAACATCATGTATAGAAGATCTGACAAAAGAAAATGGATCTAATCAATAATAACAGAAAATATGATATGAAAATAAAGGAGCCATACCTAGTTAGATGACCTAGTAGCTACCATTACCTTGAAAGGTCCAATAGTGCAACTGAAGGTAGGGGGACGACTCTCCACCCAACCAACCCCCATCCAAAGGCTGACGCCCCGAACCCCCAACAATTAACCCTATGCTAGTTCTATCTTGCTTTCCTCTCCTCAAGAGCTCCTCTTCCAAATGCCAAAAGACAAAAAAAGATCCCTCTCTTCACTTATTCTCCTCCTTTTATCCCCTCCTTCTCCCAATTTCTTAATTTCTTATTTAATTTATGTCTTTATGCAAAATTTGTTTTCCATTACTTCTTTTTCATTTTTCTTTTGATTATTTACATTGTATCATATTATATCAAATATTCCCTATATTTGTATATGAGGGTTGTTACATACTTTCCCCTTCAAGAAACTTCATCCCGAAGTTATAATATTCAAGCAATAAATATAATACTTATTCAATCAATCAATCAAGTAAATACTAGAACATATAGGTAGCCAGTACTATTGTGAAGTTAAGATATTTTTATGTGTGGCCACAACATAGAAGTCTCCAAACCACACTAATACAATCAAATGCCCTAAGTTACAACATGCTCTTAAGTAATTCCCTATGAGTCTAGTATGCAACAATAACAACATTATGCATCATACATAGAAAATCATTAGATAATTAATTAATAATTAATAGCTGTGCATTTGTTTACTTCCTCTTTCCTTACCCTCTCCTTGAGAATCATACCATTCGCCAACTCCATAAAAATACCCTTCAACTCTGGATGGTCCCGCTCGACATGGCACGGGCCCTCTACTGTAACCTGTCCGCGGATCATACAGTAGGCATCAGAAGTTCCCTAGGAAGTTACCGTGGCATTGCCACCTTCCCAAATTATGGTAATAGTACGACCTCATCAGATTCTAACCGGAATCATCATATAGTAGTCATTAGAAGTTATCCGGGAAGTTACCGCGGCATTTTCCACCGTCCCAACTTCTGGTAATAGTATGGCCTCATCGGTATTAACCAGCATCTGGTTCCCGGTACACCGATCCTGGAACCTGTGGGTTATGGGCCCACCATGATTCCACTGTGCATATCAGGATCATTATACCCCACACATCTTGGAAGGCTACCCTAAACATCCTCCACAACACCCTAAAGGAACTAGCCCCAGGCATCAGAATTCCTTCTCCATAAACCTCCCTCCTGGTGAGTATGTCTCCAACCATGGACTTTGGTCACATCAGAAGTTCTCCGGGAAGTATCTCTGGCATTGCCACCTTCCCAACTTTTGGTACAAAATTCAAGCGTTGCTATCATAGAGATAATTTTTGGGCTTGTACCCCATCCCATAATATTTTTATAGTAGCCATTCCCATTCATGGTTATGGGCTCCCATGAAATCATAGAATACTTAGCCTCACCAGGATATTTGAGTGGATCACCTGGAACAACTTGCATTTACCATAATGAATAATCATTAGTAACCATTTCTCAATATATCATGGATTAACCTTGAATCATGCGCTAACAAGAATGTTTAGCCACCAATTCATATTGCATTGCATTACATCATAAGCCATTGTCACAATAAGTCATGCCAAGTTTAACATCTAACGCATTTAGGTGCTTTGTCCTACCATTATAACATAACTGGTCATGATACTTTCATAATTTCACTAAGCATCTCATTAATATGCCATGATAAGCTACCATATTTCAACATGGAGTAACAACTCACATAATCCATCATCATACATGACAAAGATATAAAATACCATATTAAACCACAACATGATTTTATACCATTTATGTGCCAAGTGTCATTTATTTCTACATGCCATGATAAAGCTATTAAATGCTAAATCATCACGAAATATATCATTTTATGTTCCATATGTCATCTATATTATAAATCAATAAGTATAACATGCACATCCCATGGCTATAAATTTCATGGCTAGAATTAACAAGCATCAAATTTCACATGAATAATGCATGACCATGAAGGCATCATTCTAAGAACATGTAAAACACCATATCATATACCACATAACTTTCATTTCAAGATGCCAAAAATAAAACCATAAATTACCAATTGAGTGTCAACGATCGATGCATCATGTACCTCATGTCCTATACATATGGAAACCATAATAAATTGAGTATCAATATGAAATATGCATCATGGAAACTGAGTAGCAACATGAAAAACTGAGTATCATCATGAAATATGCAACATATGTCCTCTTTCTTCAGAAACCATGCAAGATAATTCAACAACTACAATAGGACCCTAGGTCACTAGTGTTGGTCACCCTATATGTCAATTAATTACAACCAACATACAGAATGCTCAATATAAATTGTCAAACCCAGGGAGGTCTTTTATTTCAATGGCAATAAGCACAATCTATGCATAAACATCTTTCAGTAGTTGATCAAGTAATTGGAGATAACAATCCTACCTATCTGTTTAGCCAAACTCATTCCATAAGAAAACTAATCTAACTCATACATATAGGAAGCTAAAGTGCAGCTACCTTCCTATAGAAATCGACCTAGCAATTATTGATCTAAGAATATAAATGAACTAGATTACTTTTGCAAGAAGTTAAATCCTATAATTATCAAACTACAGTATTCAATCTTTACCAAAATGATCCATCTAGCAGCTACTATTACTCAATCGCAATCTGACTATTCTAATGAATTAATTGAAGATACAACAACTACTAGAATTTAAACATAAGCTTGAACTTGAAATTGTCAACTATTGGAAATCCTAGAAAGATAAATGACTGAAAGGATGGAGCTGAGCTTGGTTGTCGCAGTGATTGAATACACATGCATAATCAAACTAACCTACACAGTCGACTGCCACACCACGCAGTTACAGCCATTCATATGCAGGAGATAAACTACTAATAAAGAATGGAATCATAAGCTCACTGTTGCAGCTATCAGAAATACACCTAATGCAATTCCACAACACACAACAGGAAATGAATAAATCTAACTATCTAACTAAATTAGAAATATCTGTGAGAAGGCGGGCCCTGGCCTTCTAACAGAGACGCCGTGAATGACCACGAATTAATACACAGAAATGGAAGTAACTCTACTCTTCATTAAAAGATGGAAATTCACAGTCTCAATATCTGTTATAGCCCGTACAACAATTGATGATTAACCAACCCCAGGCATGGAAATCCTTCCCATATTTATACATACAAAATGCAGTTCGTGATCCACTATTATCGAGTAGCAATGAAGATCTATGATTGACATGTTGTTGTGTTATAGCTAACTTTTACAGCCACATTGAATGAGGTTGTTTAATCATAAAAGATGCTGTTATGCTAGTGAGCCATAGATCAACGGATTAGCAATCTGGAAGGCGACCTATCTGTCATAGCTATACTATGTTACAACAATCTATTATAGCTACCTGTTACAGATCACATGGAGAGATGTGTTGTCCCTTGAAAACATGAGGAATCGAGCTAAAAGAGTAACATCTAGCACCACGTATGATTGCTTCCAAGGCATGGTAGCTGATACACCTGTTCTTTGAGATTTGACTAAATTAAACCACACAAGTTAGCATAATTCAAAGGCTAGTATCCTAAATTATAATAATCTGAGGCATAAAATGAATAAAAAAATAAGGAATTATACCTGTCGATATTATTGGTTGATTTGGAGGAAAGGCATATATATGTCTTGTGGAAATGGGATGTAATTAGGGAAAAATACTGAAATAAGGATGGCCAAAAAGGGGTATTTCCTGGACCCAACATCTCCCCCCAACTATCTGATTCCATGTCCTTATGCAGCAACCTCCACTTGTCCGAATTTGAGTCTGAGTTGAATATGTGAAGATTTGTGAGATTGTAAGCAAATTCTGGTGTTTCCCCTCGAGGCACAAACCCATAGCAGGCTGTCCATTTTTCCCAACACATCTTCTCTTCTTCTTCAGTCAAAGCATAGCTGTTCTTGTAAGGACTCACAAGCAGCCATATGAGAGGGAATTTGAATCTTAATCCAATCCACCAAGGTCCACAATTTTCCATGCACTGCATATATCTAGGAACCCTTGTCAAGGCTTGCCTGAAATTCTCAAAGCAGTATGGGTCCCCTTCCTTTAGAGATGAAGAATAATATAGCCACCTGTATTCACTACCTTTCAGAGCACTCTACTACATATTAAAAATCATCGGGACACAGGTAGTGAGGATTTTATCTCGCAAAATTTCAAACTATTGGGAAACTACAGGAACCCTGAGAGACCTAGCATGATTTGATATGAGTTCTTTTGGATCCTGAGGTTCACCCCTAATCCAGAGAGTAGAATTCTCCTCATTCTTGAGGATAGTTTGGAAAGCATCTTGTCATTTTACATGGTTGATGACAAAAGAGGAAAATTCCCTCAGCTGAACATCCCCCAAACAAGGCAAGGGATTGGATGGAGAGTCAATATAACAAGCCCTATCATGTAAATACAATTCATATAACAAATGTTGATCCTCAAAATCACTTTTCAGAAAAGTGTCTAAAAACTAGGTAGCTGTTGTTAAATCAAATGATCTCCCTTCCTTCAGAGCCCTCAAATTAAATAAAGTTGTTTGCTCATGGAGAAAGATAGGGTAAGAGGGGGATGGAGCCCTGCACCTCAGTAATTCTAGGGAAAGAGTATACATTTTGTCTTTTTCTTGTTGCAGAGACTTAGGTTTCTTTAATTCTTCCAATTTTTCTTGAAGTTTTTCCCACTGGATTTTCTGGAAGAATAACTCAGCCCACTTTTCTCTCAATTCCCTGATCGTATTTCTATGTTCATGGAGAGAGATCATCCCTGTTCTACATTGATCAATATATTTGTGCCATTTGTCCAACTCAAGGTTTAGCCAGATAATCTTGTTCTCTAACCGTTGAATTCTTTTGTTCTCCACATCGTTTTCATCATCAAAGTCTAGATAAATGACTTCCTGAGAAAGCTGTATTCCTACCTTGTCCCCCGCTATACTGACATCCTCATTTTGTTTTGGCAGTGTAACAGTTTCAACCTCCATTGATGTTGCAGTGGTCTGTGCCTGTAATGTAGTATCAACAATTGATTTTGGGGATGTTGGTTCTTGTGTAACAGCATCCTTTCTTTCTATTTCAACCTCAACCATCTCAGTTTGTGTTACAGTCTCAACAAATGTTCTTAGGACTGCTGGTTCTTGTGTGACAGAATCCTTTCTTTCCATTTCAACCTCATCCATCTCAGTTTGTGTTGCAACATCAGCAAATGATTTTGAAAACACTGGTTCTTGTGTAACAATGTTCTCTTCTTGACCCTTGATGTCAAATATTGTTGTCTAAGTTATAGCCCCACTATATATTTCCAAAGGTGTTGCTTCTTGTATCACAGCCCCCTGCTTTTCAATTTCTTCGAACTGTTGAGATTGTTTCTGGGTTATCTCAAATCCCTCTAACTGATGAGACTAGTATTGAAGAAGTTAGGTATCCCCTGATGGATGGGATTGCACTATTTCATCTCCTATATTCAAATCAGGGATCACTTCAATTTTTGGCTCATTTTCCCCCATCAATTCTATTTCTGGTGTTTTTCTTCCTCCTGCTCTGTCTGTGCATGCTTTTGTGATACAACTCCCAACACCATAACTCTGTGTCCTGTTGCAAAGAATATGTCTCCACACTCTGGGAAAACAATGTCTCCTTGCTCCTCATTTTGTAATGTAAGAGATGATTTTTCTAATAAATTTGCAACATCTAACAATGTGTTTAAATGCTTCTCTACTTGTTTTCCAACTGCTCCCCTCAATCTTTCCAACTCATTTCGCAATGTATGCACTTCCTCCTTTAATAATTGATTTTCAAACAAGAGGTTTTCAATTTGAGGTTCTTCTATGGAAGGTTCTTGTGTAACAGCAGGTGACTTGGGGTTCAGAATGGGAATTTCTATATCTACCCCTGTTACAGGTGCTATTTCTGCCATATGTAACTCAATATTTGCTTTGATTGCTCATGTTGTCTCTACTCAGGGTACTTCACTATTAACCTTAATTGCACCTGTTGTCTCTGCTGCTACCATGGATCAAGTCCTCCTTTTCTTTACCATTTCTGCTGGCCGATCTCCACTGCATGATGCTACTGATGTTGTGACAGCTCTGGTTTTTGTTTTCTTTACTGTAGTGGGTGTCTAACCCTTGTCCCTTGGCTTCTTTCTTTGTTTCTTTGACACAGGGGTCTTTTATTCAGTCTTCTCCTCCTCAATAATGGTCCCCCTTATCTCAGGAGAGGACACAACATATAGAACCTCCACATTTCCTTCTCCTCTTTCTTCTGCCTAAAACTCTTCCTCCTGAATCTTTGCTTTTGCAGTTGCAGCTTCTACTGTCGCAGCTTTAACAGCTGCTCTAGTTTCAGCTTCTTCTTCCTATGCCATGGCTTCCATCACCTTTTCTTCAGTAATAGGTTTTGCTGTTGTTGTAGCATCCCCCATATTTACCTCACCTTTGTCCTCCTTCTGATTTCCTGATGGTCCAACATCCCCCCCAATTGGATTTGAGGAACACCGGTCCTCTTTACCTTCTCCGATACCCCCCACTTCTAATACAGGTTATCTAAATGGCTAGACCCCCGCAAGAAATTGCTCCCAGGTTAAATTGTGACTTGCAAGGGCCCTTAAGACTAACAATTTAACTAGGCCGTGATTGGTGAGCGAGGAAACTGGGTGTTGGGATGTTTTTGCATATCCAGCCATGGTTTGCAGAGATTTAAAAAGATAGAATGGTATATTTACTAAATTACCATGGCGTAAGTGAGACAATAAAGGAAGTTCAGAGAAGGAAACAGTTTGGTACCTTCCTTCACAAGAAATATATTTCTTCACAAAGGTTGCCACTTGATTCAAGGGTTGTGGTAATGATGCCAATTCTAACCCATGGCGCTTTGGAAGAAAATTCTCCCCGACTGCTAGAAACAGCTGTCGCATTATGTGCTTTCCGTCCAAATAGCTTCTTTCCAACCTGGGGTAAGCCAGTAACCTCTACTATGATTTATTCTGCAACATCCACGCACAGTTCCCTGACCTCAGAGTGAATATCAGCCAGGTTGAGGATGAATTGTAATGCAGTTTCTATGTGGAAACCGTTCAACCATTCAAAATATTTCATCCAACCTGCTGCTATGAAAATGTTAAGAACTGTAGCATTAGCGCGCAAGGCTTCCATATTCACAGGTTCATGCTGGACTGGGTTTCCCATATCATCCTTTCTTCAAAATCCAGGTGACGAATACAACAAATAACAGTCTGAACGTGGGAGTTGCAGCATACGAACATGCAAGGAATCGTTGGAGTTTAAAATAAGGTATTTTCGGAAAGTCGGCACAAGTATGAAATCCCGATGAAATGAGACAATTGTGGAAAGTTGGCTTAATTGGGGTATCCTGGTGGTTAAATGGTACGACCTGGATGAAAGGGACTAAAAGACAGTGCATAACCATTATAACCATATTCAATTTCACGCTTAATCATGTAAAATTCTGAATCCGTACCTTTTGCGTTATGCATTCAGTCGTGAGTTATCATTATAGCCCACCTCCCAATAAAATGAGCATAAATGTGAATGTGCCAAGGTGATTTGGCTGTCGTCATTCAGCCGATAGATGCCCAAGACACCTAATGTTGTCTTCTTTGCGGACTATGATTGGATGCATGGAGCAAGCATTCAAATTGACGCCAGATTGATTCATTATTACCAGCATTAATTCAGAAAAAGGACAACTAGCAGAATTGCAGCAGGCCTGAAGAAGTTCTAGTGGAGTCACATCTGTACAGAGAAAAAGTAAAACAAATGAAGAACAGAAGAGTCGCAGTTGTACGGAGAAAAAGTAAAATGAATGAAGAATAGCGGAGTCGTAGCTGCCGAACTTGGCAGAATAGGAAAAAATGGCGGAGTCGCAGCTGCTGACAAAGAGCGGAAATGAAATGGAAATAGCAGAGTCACAACTGCTAGAATTAGCGGAATAGGAAAGAATAGCGGAGTCATAGCTGCTGGCAAAAAGCGAAAATGAAATGGAAATAGCGGAGTCGCAGTTGCTAAACTAGCGAAATAGGAAAGAATGGCGGAGTCGCAACTGTTAAAAAAATGAAGTGAATGGAAAATGGCGGAGTTACAGCTACGAAAATAGGAAGAATGGGCAAGGTAAGGAGTCACAGCTGTGCAAAAATGAGTAACATGTGGACTTTCAGTTGGCTGCTGAAAAACTAACGAATCATCCATCTTTTCAAAGAGCTTTATTAAATCAGGAAACAATGTAAGGTGCCTACAATTGCCTGGCCCAGTCACAACTACTGTTTCCTCCAATTAATTCCTACACACAATTCTTCAAAACAAACCGATCAAGTGCAAAATGAAATAAAATGGATAAAATACATAATGAAAAATAAATTATTTATGTACAACTGATGTGGAAGTTGTAGTTCTTAAAAATTCACAGGGGTGGAGAAAAATCCCTGCCCTGGCGTTAACTGAAAATCTATATTTGCTACAGCCTATGAAACGAAAGCATCCCTTGAGATCGATTTGTGATACAGTTGCAGTCGATGACCATTTGTGAATAATGGTGTCTTGTTTTCATCAATGGTGATAAACCGAACTGTCCCATTGTCAAATACACATCTATTTGATAAGGTCCCAACCAATGAGTGCGTAGCTTGCCTTTGAAATCCCTCTTAAACCATGAATCATATAACAGAGCCCAGTATCCTTCCTGGAAGACTTTCTTCTTTATGAATCTGTCATGCCACTTAGAGTGCTGCTGTTGGATTAAAGTTGTATGATTTACTGCTGTTGTGCGCTTTTCATCCAATTCATTAAGTTGATTCAGTCGGTTCCTTTGTGCTTCTGATAAATCCAGATTTGCTTCTACAGCTGTTTTCAAAGTCCTAATTTCAAATTCAATTGGGAGAACAACATTCTTACCATACACTAACTCATATGGGGAAAAACCAGTGGTGTTACGCCATGTAGTGTGATAGGCCCATAGTGCCTCTGGAAGTCTCTCAGCCCAATCTTTACGATGGATTTTCACTGTCTTTGTCAAAATAGCCTCAATAACCTTGTTTGAACTCTCCACTTGGCCATTGGCCTGTGGATGATATGGCGAGGTTATTCTGTGCTGAATATGAAATTTCTATAACAGCGCTTCCATCTTGTGAGACACAAACTGCGGTCCACCATCTATGACGATTTCCTTGGGTATTCCAAACCGAGTGAAAATTTCTTCATACAGGAAATCAATCACAACCTGGTCATTAACCTTAACCAAGGCTACAACTTCTACCCATTTGGTCATGTAATATGTACAAACCATGATGTGAACTTTCTGTTTTGAGGGAGGGTTGATAGGCCCTACAAAATCTAGAGCCCATCTGTCAAATGGTTCAACCATGAGCTGTGGATGCAAAGGCATTTCATCTAATCTGTTGGGTTGGCCCATCCTTTGGCAGTTATCACATGCCTGAACATACTTCTTTGCGTCCCTGAACAATGTGGGCCATAAATAACCCATTCTCAAGACTTTATGACCTGTCCTTTTGTCAACAAAATGTCCCCCACAGGGCTCATCATGGAAAGCTTTAAGAATACTAAAGATCTCATCTTCTCTAACAAATAATCTGATCGCTAAATCAAGCCCTGTGTAGAAAATATGGCCATCAATCCAGAAGTACCTAACACTCTGTTGTATGATCTTTCTTTTTTCTCTCTTCGACATATGTGCTGGGAGATTACCTGCAGCCAAAAAGTTAGCAATATCTACATACCATGGGGAATGAGCTAATACTGCAAACAAATGTTCATCAGGGAAGGAATCTTTGACTGGTAAATTGTCATCATTGTTAGTAAATCGAGATAAAAAATCCACAACAACATTTTCCTTCCCTGGTCTATCAATAATTGTGATATCAAATTCCTGTAACAGTAACATCCATCTAGTAACTCTAGCATTCGTGATTGGTTTATTCATTAAATATTTGATAGCAAAATGATCAGTGTGCATGAAAGTAGAATATCCAGTAATATAATGTCTAAATTTGTTGATGGCATAAACAATGGCAAGAAATTCCTTTTCTGTGACAGCATAGTTTAGTTCAGCAGGAGATAAATTCTTACTAATGTAATAAAATGCATAAGGAGCATTACCTTCCTTTTGTCCCAAAACTGCTCCAATGGCAGTGTCTGAAGCATCTAAAGAAATATGAAAAGGCAGAGCCCAGTTGGGCTCTTATAAGATGGGTGTTGTAGATAGCCTTTTCTTTAGCTCAGTAAACGCTATTTGGCATGCTTCATTCCAGACAAACTGTGCATCCTTCATCAATGGAGTGAACAAAGGAGAAGCTAGTTTGGAAATTTTTTCTATGAACCTTCTGTAATAGCCAGCATGCCCCAAGAAGCTACGTACAACCTTCTGTGTTCCAGGAGTTGGTATGTTTTCAATTACCTTGATTTTGGATGGATCTACCTAGATACCATTAGAAGAGATGAAGTGCCCCAGTACTATGCCTTCGCTCATCATCATATGGCACTTTTCAGTGCTTAAAGAAAGCTGGCTTTGTTCACATCATTTCAAGACCTTTTTAAAAATTTTCAGTGCTTCTTCATAACTATCACCATATGGAGTAAAGTCATCCATAAAAATATCCATGCAATCATTTACCATATCTGAAAATATTCCAATCACTGCTCTCTGAAATGTGGCTAGTGCGTTGCACAACCCAAAAGGAAGTACCCGGTATGCAAAAGTCCCCCAGGGACAGGTGAAAGTGGTTTTGTCCTGGTCTTCTGGAGCAATATGGATTTGGTTGTAGCCACTAAAACCATCCAAAAAGGAGAAATACTTCTTCCCATACAAGGTATCAACTACCTCATCGATTAAAGGTAATGGGAAGTGGTCCTTCTACGTTTCCTTGTTCAATTCTCTGTAATCCATGCAGACCCTCCATTTCCCATTCTTCTTTGGCACGATCACGAGTGGAGAAACCCACTCACTGTCTGAAATCGGGTATATAAATCCTGTTTCCAAAAGTTTTTGGATCTCTTCTTTTACAATGTCTCTTAGGTTCGGGTTCATCCTTCGTTGTGTTTGACACACAGGCCTGGAGTCGCTCTTAATATAAATGTGATGGGTACACAGATTAGAAGGAATCCCCTTCATGTCTGTATACTCCCATGCAAAAGTTCCACTACGTTGCTTCAGCAAGGTGACTAGCTATTCTAGCTCACTGGGCGCAAGGTTTGAATTGACGTTGAATGTTTTCCCTGGATTAATTTCCACTGGTACACTTTTCAAATTCTGAAGTACTGGAATTATACTAGCATCACTAACTAGAGTTTCGTTTGTAAGATTTTCCTGTTCTGCTTCATCTAATGTACTGTTAAGAATCTGGTAAATGTGCTTGTTGACAAACGTGGGCTCACTGATGAAACTGTTAATGGCATCATCCTCTATTTCATCTTTAAACGTTAAGGATCTCCCTATTGTTAATAATGGTTGGACACCTTCCTCTTCTTCCAAATCTACCCACAGTGAAGTTTTAGCTTCTGTGCTTGGTCGAGCTGGAGGGTACAAGGTTAGGCTCTTGATCTCAGTCCCATCTGAAATGGTCATAGATCCTAACCGACAGCTGATACAGGCATCTGTTGTGGCCAACCACGTTCTTCCTAGGATCAGTGGGTGTCCCCCCAATTGGGATTTTGGCTGTAACACCAAGAAATCCTCAGGGTATTCCTACAAGTCAACTGAGATCACGAGGTCATATAGGATCCCCTCAGGCTTGATTATTGATCTCTCAGCAAGTTCCAAAATAGTAGGGGTCAGCCGAAGGTTAGTGAGTCCAAGTATCTTCACAGTTTCTATGGTCATAACATTAATAGCCACGCCTAAGTCTACCAAGACGTTGGGGATTTGTGTATTTCCTATGTGAACTGTCACAGTAGGATTGCCAGGGTCATCGTATTTTGCCACAGGGGTCTTCCCCATTATCAATTCGGAAAGTTTTCCCAATATGTGGACAGTGGGAGGATCTCTAGGCTTTCTTCTTGGTTTCTTGATACACAAATCTTTGACAGTCTTAGCATAAATGGGCACGTCATGAAGGGCTTGTAACAGTGGAATTTTGACATACAAGTTTTTCAATTCTCCTAAGAGATTGAATCAAGGCTGTTCCATTGTTCTCTACAGAGCCAATCGTTCAGTGTATGGCAGTTCTCTCATTAACTATGTAGGCTGTGATACATCCTGTGTTATTCTCTGAGTTTCAGCTACTGTTTCGTTAGGAGTATCAGCATCCTCAATGATGGGGCTTGCGGAATTAACCATATTCACATAGTGCTGATTCACTCTAGTTTCAATCACTGGGGATGAAACATCCTCAGTGATAATGGGTTCCACTACCCTCCCTGATCGTAATTGTATATCATTGCAAGGAATCTAGGTGATGGAATACGCAGGCATGTTGGTAGTCTCAAATTGATGGACTACTTTATTGTTTGGGTTCATGTTAGGTTGTGTAGGCAGTTGTGTTCCAAGTTGTGCATTGACAGGTGCAGCATTGTTTTGAAATGGGAGCTATGGTTGCTGATACTATTGGTGTTGATACTGTTGATACTAAGTCTGGTGATGGGGAAAGTTATTTCCTTGGTAACAATTTCTCCAGTTGGAATTCTAGGGAGCTTGATTGTTTGTCTATTGTGACCATGGTGTCCAAGAATTAGGATTTTGCATTGGGTTCTCAGATGGATGCCAATGGTTACCAGAATAATGTGAAGGGAATTGTGTATTCATATTATTCATATTGTTCATACCATTCATATTATTCAGAAAAAATGATGGGTCTTGATTCATACCTTGATTGCGAGGCTGCCATGGTTTCTTCTGTGCAATGAAGTAAGCCTGTTCCACATCTAAAGTAGATTCCTGCATAACTACCTTGACGTTGGGTAGTGAGGGGCATTCCTTAGTGTCATGCTCCAATTCACATATCCTACACATCTCTGCTTTGTCCAACGGGCACTCCTTCAGTGGATGCTTCTTCCTACATTTGGGACGGAATACACCAAGTGTAAGGTCTTCTACAACTTCCCTCTGTTTTTCTCTTAAGACATCTAACTCTGAGGAAATGGAGCTCATCATCTCAGTTTTAAAATTCTCCAGCAAGTTTCCTATCTCTGCTCGAGTGGCTCCTCCACTATCTATCTTTTATGTCCTAGTGAAGACATCATGATCTCAATCCTTGTCTCGTTTGTTAGTTCTAGAGGATCCCCTTGAGTACCTTTGACATAATTCAACAATCTTCTCGAAGGGTTCCTTTCAGATGTCCCCTTTTCCCAACAAATTCAACATATCAAGGCAGTCTTCTCTAATTCCTCGTAGCAGAATGATCTTAAGTACATCTTTTCCAATCTCAACATGTCCAGACCTTTGTAAATTGTACAACAATCTTTCCACGAAGTCTTCCAAGCTCTCTTCTTCCTTCTGAACCATTTTGAACAATTCCTCCTTTCTGTCCCTAGTTCTGCAATATTCTTGATATTTAGAAAGGAAGGTGTTTTTCATTTGGTCCCAAGTAGTAATGGTCTCATGACCCATAATCATGAACCAACGCAGGGAATTTCCCTTCAGGGTGGCTGGGAATAGCTTCAACTTCTGAGCACTAGAGGCATAGTCATAGCTGCGACAGGGGATATCAAACTAAAAAATAAATTCATCAGGATCCTCAGAAGATTTACCATGGAAATTCGGGAGAACTGATGGTGAGATGTTTTTCATGGGAGATGCTCCAGGTGTCGGGAGGATAGGGAATTCCAATGTAGCCACCGTATTACCAGGATGACTATCTTCCACTTCTTCTTCCCAGTTCTCCCTATGTCCATTCTCACCTTCCTGTTCCCTATCAGCCATGTTTTTAGTCCAGAATTCAAAGGCCTCCTTTATGCGTTCTTCCTCTGCTTTTGCTTCCGCTTCTCTTCTCCTCTCTTCTTCTCGCCTCCTTTCTTCCTCTACTACTCGGCGAGTCTCCAACCACACTTCTTTAGTGACTCTGGTTCCGTTGATATGATAAATCTCCTCTCTATCTAGCACACCCACAACGCTTCCCTTATCTTCAGGAGGTTTATTTTCTACAACAGGATTTGAAGGTCCTGTTGTATTCTCCACTATTGATGCTGAATTCTCAAGATGGGGAGGAACAGAATTTCCTCTTCCTGTAGACGTCTGCGGTGGTCTAGTAGAAGAATCTGCCTTAGCAATTATATCGTTGATGAATGTTTCCCTTCCCAGAATTTCATTACAACCTCGAACTTGTCCACCTGCATTGTTAGTATTCAAAGGGGATTCCCGATTTGTTTTTCTTGTATTCATGCATTCTGTAAATGATTAAACTAAAATCAAATCAAATCAAAACAACTACTAACTATGTTTATCTATTACCATCCCTGGAAACGACGCCAAAATGTTGGTCACCCTATATGTCAATTAATTACAACCAACATACAGAATGCTCAATATAAATTGTCAAACCCAGGGAGGTCTTTTATTTCAATGGCAATAAGCACAATCTATGCATAAACATCTTTTAGTAGTTGATCAAGTAATTTGAGATAACAATCCTACCTATCTGTTCATCCAAACTCATTCCATAAGAAAACTAATCTAACTCATACATCTAGGAAATTAAAGTGCAGCTACCTTCCTACAGAAATCGACTTAGCAATTATTGATCTAAGAATATAAATGAACTAGATTACTTTTGCAAAAAGTTAAATCCTATAATTATCAAACTACATTATTCAATCTTTACCAAAATGATCCATCTAGTAGCTACTGTTACTCAATCACAATCTGACTATTCTAATGAATTAATTGAAGATACAACAACAACTAGAATTTAAACATAAGCTTGAACTCGAAATTGACAACTATTGGAAATCCTAGAATGCATAAATGACTGAAAGGATGGAGCCGAGCTTGGTTGTCACAGCGATTGAACACACATGCATAATCAAACTAACCTACATGGTTGGCTGTCACACCACGCAGTTACAGCTATTCATATGCAGGAGATAAACTACCAATAAAGAAATGAAATCATAAACTCACTATTGCAGCTATCAGAAATACACCTAATGCAATTCCACAACACACAACAGGAAATGAATAAATCTAACTATCTAACTAAATCAGCAATCTTTGTGAGAAGGCGGGCCCTGGCCTTCTAACAGAGACACCGTGAATCACCATGAATTAAGACACAGAAATGGAAGTAACTCTGCTCTTCATTAAAAGATGGAAATTCATAGTCTCAATCTCTGTTACAGCCCGTACAACAATTGATGATTAACCAACCCCAGGCATTGAAAGCCTTCCCATATTTATACATACAAAATGCAGTTCATGATCCACTTATCTCGAGCAGCAATGAAGATCTATGATCGACATGCTGTTGAGTCACGACTAACTATTACAGCCGCATTGAATGAGGTTGTTTAATCATAAAAGATGATGTTATGCTGGCGAGCCATAGATCAACAGATTAGCAATCTTGAAGGCGACCTACTTGTCGTAGCTATACTCTATTATAGCTACCTATTACAGCTCACGTGGATATATGCGCTATCCCTTGAAAACATGAGGAATCGTGCTAGAAGAGTAACAGTTGGCACCACGTATGATTGCTTCGAAGGCACGGTAGCTGATACACCTGTGCTTTCAGCTTTGACTATATGAAACCACACAAATTATCATAATTCAAAGGCTAGGATTCTGAATTATAACAATCTTAGGCATAAAATGAATAATGAAATAATGAATTATACCCGTCGATATTATTGGTTGATCTGGAGGAAAGGCATAAATATGGCTTGTGGAAATGGGATGTAATTAGGGAAAAATGATGAAATAAGGATGGCCAAAAAGGGGCATTTCCTGGACCCAACAACTACATAATTTTGTGTGGAAGAAATTATGATTCATTATGGTACTGGGATCGCTTGATTTTATGTAAGAATTATCAAATCAAACAAAAGGTCCTTTTTGGAATAGCACATTTCTTTTATAGGAGGAAATTTAGGGTCAAAACAATAAAGTCACTTAATGTAAAAAAATTGGTAATGGATCTAGGTCAAATCTCACACTTAACCATTCCAATATCATTAGCAATACAAATTATATAGGGATTCTTTCTCCCAATCCTTTTCCCATAACAAAACTAATGCATACCTATTGTTAATATATGAACCATATGTTATACAGGGATTCTTTCTCCCAAGTGTTTGTGCAATCATCCAAAGACATTCAGCCTTACAATAAATAATAAGTAAATGCAAATGCACAGGGATCTTACTCCTTGCTCTGTGCCATCATCAAAGACATTCAAAATAAATAATATAAAACACAGCATAAAATGATCCTGCAATTTATTCATATATCCTACCAAAGGAAATGTATACTAGGATCCTTACCGAAGCATATGCGCCATCAATCAACTAGCATAGGGATGTGACCAGTATAAAGATATATAATATATCATGGGGGATGTATACAAGGACCGGTACCGTTGAGCCATCCACTTCCACAACATCAACGCAATTCAACAAAAGAACATAACATACAACACCCAAAATTCAAGCTATCAAAGGAGGGTATAACAGGGTTCCTCCCCCAAACCTATGCACAACAACAAGTTAAAAGAAGCAAGTATATAATATACACAGGAATAAATTCATAGACTACAAAGTATGTATATACACATAACCAAGACTAAAATCATCTCATCCTTAAGCGTATCCAAGATATCCATTAAAATGTAGATACAAGGATCAAAGCTCCCAAGCATATATGCGCAACCCACAAATGCACAAACAACATGCAATTATATATATAATATATGAAACCAATCAAATAGAACAGGAACCAAATAATGCATACAAAACAGAGAATAAAAACTCCAGTCTCATTTTCCTAAATTTGTAGGATGACAACACAGATCAAATAGATTGTACGACTTTGAATTTATGCAACTGCATATTTGGGTTTAACAAATCAAGATACAGAAATAAAAAGAAAACAAATTTTGGAATTCTATAGCTCAAGGAAGTGTTAGATTTCTATGAATATGGAAATATTTTACAAAACAAAAGTCTGTAGGGAGAACTTGGATTCAACAAACTCCTATCTATGTGTTCATAAATTAAAAAAAATTAGATAGTTGACAACACTTTTTGTAGAAATAGATCTAGAATCCAAATGAGAAGTATATCTAGAATCCATAATGAGTACAAGCAAATGATGAGCCCTCAGGTCTGAGCATTTGAATCAGGATCTGATACCAAATGTAAGAACCCTAAAACTCATAAAACCCACTAACTGACAAATAAATATTAAATATGCATGCAGATCTTTGATCTAACACAAGAATCCGATAACATGTAAAATCATATAAAATCCAGTAACAAACAAGAACATCATGTATAAAATATCTGACAAAATAAAGTGGATCTAATCAATAATAACATAAAATATGCTATGAAAATAAAGGATCCATACCTGGTTAGATGACCTAGCAGCTACCATTACCTTGACACCTCCAATAGTTCAACTAGAGGTGGGGGGACGACTCTCCACCCAACCAACCCCTAGCCAAAGGCTGAGGTCTTGAGCCCCCAACAGTTAACCCTATGCCAATGATATCTTGCTTTCCTCTCCTCAATATCTCCTCTTCCAAATGCCAAAAGACAAAAAAAATCCCTCTCTTCACTTCTTCTCCTCCTTTAATCCTCTCCTCCTCCCAATTTCTTAATTTCTTAATTTCTTATTTAATTTCTATCTTTATGCAAAATGTGCTTTCCATTACTTCTTTTTCATTTTTCTTTTGATTATTTACATTGTACGATATTATATGTATCATATTATATCAATTATTCCCTATATTCATATATGAGGGTTGTTACAAGAACACTACTCCGCAAGCTAATAACTCTGTTAATCGGAATTCAGGTGATCAAAATCCTGAACAACGTAATTCACCCCGCCACAATCTGCTCCTGGATTTTAACCTTGACACATTATTTGGGGAAACGCAAGAAGATCAACCACAAGTGACAACAGGTGGACCACCACCACTGCCACCTCCATCATCATCTTCTTCATCTGAAGAATCTTCAGATAGTGATTCATCCTCGAGCTCATCTTCAGAGGACATACCAATGGATGAAGGTCAAAATAGACCCTAGTTGGACTAGGATTCTGTTTTTATCGTAGGGAATCAACACAGAATCCCTAAAAATAATGAAAAATGGCTGCCTAAGTTCGATCTTGATGAAAATTCACTTGCACTTGATCACATAAAGACATTCATGCAAGCCATCAGGCTTAGAAATTTTATCCATGAGGATGTAGTTTGTAGGTTATTCCCATATACCTTCCAAGGGAAAGCATCCATTTGGTACTTTTCCTTATAAGCTAGGTCTATCACTTCATTGAATGACTTTGAGAAAACATTCATGCAAAAGTTTGGATATGATAAGACACCCGAAGACTTGGTAATTGCTTTGTCTTCTATGAAAATCCAAGGTAAAGAAAGGGTAAAAGATTATAATCAGACATTTTCCTATCTAAAAAATAGAATCCCTATTACTCTTCTTCCTACGGAAAAACTCCTGGTTGCATACTATGTGAAAGGTTTACCAGTTCCCATAGTTATGTGGGTTAAATGGGCACACAAAGAAACCTTGCAAGAGGCCTTCATTGAGGCCATTCAGGTTGAAAAGGATATTTCAAGTTTGAAGGATAATCCAAATACTTTAGCAGAAAAACCTTCCACTTCACGTAAGAAAATTGATGTTCCCACAAAACCTACTGCACAGGATAAATACCCTTTCGAAATGGGTGACATGAAGAAAATCCTCCAGAATATCTCTAAAAAAATGGTTGACCTCAAGAGAACTAACATTGAAAACCAGAACACAAACAGGGGGCTCAATAGGCAGTCGTTTAGAAGACACTATCAACCTCAACAAAACCAAGTCCCACTGAATCCTGAGGAAGGGTTGAACTCTCAGGAAATTTTGTCTATATTCAAAGCCTTAGTTTCAGAATCCCATCATTCTCCTCATCACCCTGAACAAGAACTACATGAGAATCAACATCTTGAACCTTTGGATGAGGAAGAAGACCAGTAGGTAAATACCATCAGTTTCTTTGGAGAACTTCCCATGGCTAAGGAAGAAGAGGAGCCTGAAATAGTATTTAATGTCCAACCCCCATACAACACAAGGAGTAAATGAAAACCAACACAGCAAGCTTTTACCTCTACACCCACAACAAACAGAGTCAAAACAACCATACAAAAAGATACAATTATCCCTAAGATATAATACAACTTGATTGATGACTTAAAGAAGATGAAAGCTAATATATCTGTATTTGAACTATTGAAGATCCCTGCTATGAGGGAGATTTTCCCCAAAAGAATAATTGTCAACAAACCTAGGGAGACTCAAAACAATAATCTGGAGACATACACCAAAACTAGAAGCCCAAAACATGTTGGCAAAAATACACCTCCCTTTTAGTTAACCTTTGAGATCTTTAACAGGAACGTTCATAATTGTATGGTAGATTTAGGGGCCTCATCCAATGTAATGCCCTTATTAGTTTTCAAGAAATTAAATGTTTCTTTGGAGCCATGTCCTACTCAGATTGTTCAGTTAGACCGATCCAAAGTGAGAGTAGTAGGGGAACTAAGAAATGTTATGTTAACTATATCTGCAGACCCCAGGATCCACCAGACTGTGTATATCATTGTGGCTGATATCCCAGAGATGTATGGGATGTGGCTAAGCAGATATTGGTCGGAAAAACTTAAGGGCTACTTTGCAACCAACTGGCCTCAATTGTGGCTTCCTTACAATGGGAGGCCAAACAAGATAAAGATCAGCAAGGAGCCTTATATGAAGCAAATGATCATAGATTTGAATGACCCCAGTGAGCCTACTACATACTTTAGCTCACATGTGGAACATTTCACTTTTGATACATTTTTTGGAGACTTACCTTCAGATTTGTCACCTGCTGAGAGCGCACAGAATCAGTGTCAGATTGTCAATTTTACATCTGTTCCATTCTCAGGTGATATTGTACATAATGTATATAGTGTAAATACTAATTTTAAGTTAGATTTGAATGCTTGGACTCTGTTTTTCGATGGTTCCAGATCTAATGATGGAGCTGGTGCACGTTGTGTCCTCATCGATCCGAAGGGAACCAAAACCATGATTGCCTGCAGGCTTGAGTTTGAATGTACCAACAACATTGCTGAGTATGAGGCCTTGGTTTAGGGACTCATGAAAGCAATTGATATGAATTCCCAGGTAATTGAGTGTTATGGAGACTCAGAAATAATAGTTAAGCAGGTAAGAAACAAGATTCATGGCATATCTCCTCATTTGCTTAATTATTGAAATTTGGTAAGGGACTTAACTAATTCTTTCTCTGCTTTTAACATTAAGTCGGTCCCAAGATCTCAGAATTTCAATGCTGACCTGCTAGCTAATACTACATCTAGGTTGATACCTCTAGAATGTTTGCCACTAGATACTTTTTCTATTGAATTAATGTATAAACCTTCGATCCCGGACAATATAATCAGTTGGAAAGTGTTAAATGATGACCAACAGATCCTATATTTTCTTACAGCTCAGCACACGTTTCAAGATGTTTCCATTGATGAAATTGAGCATGAAAAACTCTAACTGATCACACTTGCACTTCCAATTTGATTCCTAAGTCAATTGTCAACATGGAAAATTTTTACGACCTCCAAGATAAGTTCAAGCAGAAGGTAAATTGTAAGACTCACAACTCTTCCCTCAATTATGAACAGGTGAATTTGGGAAGTGAACAGAACCCTCACATGATTAACCTAGGGGTTGACTGTTCACCTGATGAAAAGAGAGCTTTTATCAAGTTATGAAGAGAATTTAAGGATGTCTTTTCTTGGACATACGATGAGATGAAAACCTTGGTCACTAATATTATGCATCATAATATAACAATGAAGCTAGACACTAAACCCTACAAGCAAAAGCTAAGGAAGGTGCACCCTAGCTTGGAACCTTCTGTCAAAAAGGAGCTGGAAAAGCTCCTTGAAGCAAGAATTATCTTTTCGGTCAGGCATACACAGTGGATTGCTAATTTAGTACCAGTTTGAAAGAAAAATGGTGACATTAGGCTCTGTATTGACTTTAGAAATCTTAATAAAGTTTCTGAGAAAGATAATTACCATGTTCCCCCTATGGAACAGATCTTACAGAGAGTTGCGGGTTCATAAATGTTTTCTCTCCTCGATGGTTTTTCAGGGTATAACCAAGTCTTGGTTGCTCCTGATGATCAATTAAAAACAACTTTCAGGACCCCTTGGGGATCTTTTTCCTACAGGCGAATGCCATTTGGGTTGATAATTGCAGGTGCTACGTTCCAACAAGCAATGGACATAGCTTTCAGAGGACTTATGCATGATTCTGTTGTTGTATACTTAGATGATATAACTATCTTTTCGAAAAAACAACATGAACATTTGTTTTCCCTAAAACAGGTATTCGAATGTTGCAAAAGATACTGAATTTCGCTCAATCCTAAGAAATCACTCTTCACAGTAACTGAAGGGAATCTAGTAGGATTTATTGTTTCAAAGGAAGGTATGATTCGTGATCTGGAATGAATAGAGGCCATCACAATGATTGAGTTTCTAGGTACGCGCAAATCCATGCAATCTTTCCTTGGTAAAATAAATTTTGTTCGTAGATTTGTCCCAAATTTTTCGCAAATTTTTAAACCTTTACAATTGATCATTAAGAAGGATGCATAGTATAAATGGTTTGATGAACAGTGAAATGATTTTACTAAGATTAGGAAGGCTATTGTAGAAGCTCCTGCCCTTATGTCTCCTGACTTCAGTAAGGATTTTATTTTATATACCTTTGCTACTGACTTTTCCTATGTTGCTATTATTACACAGAAGCACCCAGACGATCTTGAAATTACCATTTCTTTCATGAGTTCAACATTCAAGGGCATAGAGTTAAATTACCCCCAAATAGACAAACAAGCTTATGCGGTTTATAAATCATTTAAACATTTTAGACCGTACTTACTGAAGTCTAGAACTAAAGTAATTGTGCCTTATGCAACTATCATAAATGTTCTGATACAAAAATAATTGGGGGAGAAAAGAGCTCACTGGATGACAGCTCTGCAAGAATACGATTTAGAGATAAGACCAACAAAAATAGTGAAAGGCCAAGGTTTGTGTTTTCTTATTGCTCAGTCCAATGATCTCGCAAGACAACAGGTCGAGTGGGAGCAAGAAGAAAGTGACTCAGTAGGTTCTGTCAATGTTATCACTACTCAAGCATTTGACTGGTATGATAACATTAAATTTTTCTTAATTCATGGGTATGCTCCTGAAACCCTTGACTTTAGAAAACGCAGAGCCTTAAGATTAAAAGTTGCACCATATCGATTCATAGATGGTGTTTTATTTATAAAAAATTATGATGGTGTTTTCCTTAGATGTCTAGAGAGAGATCAAACTTAGAATATTTTTTTCAGAATTTCAGGGCGTGCAGGAGGACACTTCTTAGGAGAAACCACTGCCTACAAGATCTTAAGAGCAGGTTACTACTAGCCTACTTTGTTCAGGGATGCCTATGCTTACTCCAGAAGATGTGAACCGTGTCAGAAGTGTGCTGGAAAAATGAAGAAACCTGCATTTCCCTTGCAACCAATTACAATTCAATTCCCGTTCCAGAAGTGGGGTCTGGATTTTTTCGGACCTATTAATCCTCCTTCCCTACAACACAAGTATATTTTGACAGCTACAGACTACTTTACTAGATGGGTAGAGGCAGTCCCTCTTAAACAAGCAAACACAAGTGAAGTAATTTCATTTCAGGAAAGTCAGATAGTCACAAGGTTTGGTGCTCCGGAATTCCTAGTGTTTGACAATGCTTCATATTTCTCCTCTTTTGAATTAACTCAATATGCCCTTGAAATTGGGATAAAAGTAAAAATTTTCTGCCTATTGTTATCCACAGGGAAATGGATTAGCAGAGTCTTCTAATAAGAATTTAATCAACATCTTAAAGAAGATAGTGGCTACTCACCACAAGAATTGGCACATTCAGTTATACAATGCTCTTTGGGAAGATCGTGTCACTCCTAAAGAGGCAATTGGAAACTCCCCTTACTGCTTGGTTTATGGTAAGGAGGTTGTCTTACTAGCCAACCTCATGATCCCTTCCCTATAGCTATCATAGTCTGTGTAGGAAGGTGACTTTTCCCCACTCCAACACATAATTGATACATTACTCACCCTAGAGGAGGACAAGGAAAAGTCTAAAAACAAGTTGTATAAACATCAACAACTTGTGAAGAGGTGGTTCGATAATAAGTCTTCACCTGACAGGGAGTTCTCTGTGGGGGACTTAGTTTTAAGGTTGGACAAGCAACATAAGGACAAGAATGATTACACTAAGTTCCAATGGTTATGCCTAGGACCTTTCATTGTTACAGAAAAGATTGGTCCTGGTACTGTCCGGTTACAAACAATGGAAGGTTTTTCAGAAACCTACCCAATGAATGTCCAGCTGCTCAAAAAGTACTTTGTTTGAGGAGAGCATGTTGGTCCACTTGTACATAAAGTGTGGCTTGTTTCTTTTCCTTTGGTTTTGATTGATTTTCTTTTCCTTATGATTATTTTCTTTTTAATAGATCTGCACATTTGGCAAAGGTTGTTGATCAGTGTGTCTCTGAGACTAATACATCCTAAAGTTTTCAGGTAGTATGCCAGCTTCCTTTCCATTCAGCCAATATCAGAAAATGCTCTTCATGGAATCAAACAGTCAATTTTTGCAGGGCCTTGATTGATATATTCCCACTATCATTAACATTTTTTAAATATTGGTCTGATTAATTGAAGTTTAAGAGAATACCAGAGTTCTTTACCTTATGTTTCATGAGTAAATGGTATAATCTCTC
The DNA here is from genome assembly GCA_027924585.1 of Larix kaempferi. Taxonomy (NCBI): domain Eukaryota; kingdom Viridiplantae; phylum Streptophyta; class Pinopsida; order Pinales; family Pinaceae; genus Larix; species Larix kaempferi. The sequence continues at coordinate 1,604,462 of BSBM01000674.1, read as the reverse complement.
ATAGCTTGGTTAGACTTATCTGTTCTGGATTCCATTCCGATCACTTTGATAATAATTTATCTCAATAAAAGTCGATTACAAGATGGGGGGTCTCATTACGAGCCAGCCCAATATGTTCATAGATTTTTAAATGGAATGACATCTCCACATCAAGCCACCAAACTTGGGAGATGACTTTCAGCTCTGGCTAGAGGGTGGAAGATCCTATCACAAGTCAGTCCATTCATGATCTGCAAAGCATCAGCGAGTAACACTATTGTCATGTGGTCACCAAGCCATGGTAGTGTCTTGTAATCTATACATTAATAAATTTTTGTTTTCTTTTAAGATGGTTTGTTGTATATAAGGATAAGAGGGGGTCTTATCACAAGCCATCCCTACCATGATCATGGATTTGATTTTGACTGGAATTAGCACCTATGGTCACCAAGTCATGGTAATTGCTTTTAGTCTAGAAAGCTGAAAGACAAGGAGTCTCCTGACTGAGCTAGCTTGTTTAGATTCCAAATCAGGTTTGTGAATGGCATTGCCAGCATCTGATCACCAAGTTAGGGCAATGGCCTTATATCAACAGAAGTCTTATTTATTAAAAAAAAAAAAGAGAAATATACATGTACATAAATGAATACTTAATAAAGCCAAGGTGATTCATGCATTTTAATCCAGAATGGCTCTGAGTTTATTCCAAAGGTTAATCATAAATATTCCTGTCCATGATTACATAAAGGTATAAGATTTCAGTTCTACTCCTAGATTACCTTACTAGATTAAATATTATCATTAATTGGTTTTGGATGGGAATTTATTGATCATATGACTAACTCTGCTGTTTTGATTGTATTTTCATGAGATCATTTTGTAGATTGTAGGTTGAAAATGAATTGGTTGGCATGGCTTCTTTATAACTAAGGGTTTCGTATACAGAGATAATTGGTACTTCCCATCCAGTCGCCATTTGTTGTAGACACAACAGATCCCATGTTTTATCCAAAATATGGGAGCCCCAATTTCATATCAAAGAGTAACTCAATCGATTTAGGGGTTGTTCACCCTGTTTTCCATTCATTTTTGCTAACTTTGATTTGATTTAATTAATTTAGGAAACTTTCCTTATCAAATTTATGCATTTTTAGTGTGTTTTTATGAATTGCAGAAATAAGTGTTTTGGGTTAAATTTCGATCATTCTGCAACCCGCAATTGTGGATTTCCGATTGCAGGCACTTTTGTTTGTATGTGAAGTTCTTCTTTCCACAACCCGTAAACCACAAATTGTGGATTGCGGGATGCGGAAAGACCTTTTAATAAAGAGTAGTTTATACTTCCCTCAACCCGCAAGTGCGGGATGCGGGAAGTACATTGACTGCGCATTGTGTTCTATGTTCCGCAACCTGCATTTGCGGATTGCAGAAGGGTGTACATTTTTATGAATAACAAGTGCCTGCACTTGGCATCCCACATATCGCATCTCAACCATTGATACGATGATCTGACAGCCTTGACTGCATCTGGTAGAATGATTTGAATTTATGATTTTTCATTCTTGGTTAGTCGTTTCCAAGTGCTGATCTTGTTTTCATCTGCTTTATGCTTGAGCAGAAATGAAGTCTTTGAATCCAATGATTGCTTAGTGATTAAAACTCTGAGATTTGACTGTTAATCACATGTGTTATTATGTAAATCTATCTGATATTACACCAAATTTCATTTGATGCATGATCGATTGATATTTCGCTCGCAGAAATGATAATTGCAACCTGCACGTCGTAGACATGCAATCATGCCAGTTAATTATACTCAATCAATGTCAAATCCTATGGTTTTATTTCCTATAAGGGTCATTATGAATGATCTATTAGTTTACGATTATATATGCAAATTTTGGATTGATATTTTAATATCTCTCCTAACAATTGCATGTTGTAAGTAAAATGTAGAGAGTTTCTGGCATTTATGTCAAGCTTTCTATTAAGAAAGAGCCTCGGCCAGTGGAATACTATGAACCTGTTCCTGTGCCATTTGATGCTGATGCTTCTGATCACAGCAAAGATAGTGAAGAGAAAGATGGTGAGGTTTAATTCACATATGAATGACTCCTTTTCAACAAGCAGAAGAAGGATGATAAAGAATATGTTGATCAAGATAATACAATTGTTCGGGACTTAATCATCAATTTGCCACCTATGTTTCCTGCAATTCCTCTCAAGGATGATCCGTTATCTAATTTTTCGGTCTTTGAAGATATGTTTGGTTCTCGCAATTCCAGGGAAGATTTCAAGGTTCCTTTTCTAGCTACCATCAATAGCCCATGACTTATTTGGATTCTCCTCAGCTTACGAGACGATACTCTTGAAAGCATATGGTGCAATCTTTCGAAACTCTATGATGCCTAGTTTTGGGTCCGAATTGGTTTATTATTCCTATGTATAAGGATTGTTAGATGTTTTAGGCCAAGGGGCATCCTTTCCTTGGCCATTTTTAGGATAATTTAGTTTTGACTATCCCTGCTCTATGGGAGATTTGACCCTGAATTATTATTTTGTAATTATTATTTAAGGGGTTTTAGATCTCATAGAAAGAGATGGATGGTTAGGGGACATAATCACCAAAAGAGAATGGAGATGCTCTATTGTTGAAGACTATGTATTGTTTTGCAGGCCTTATTACACAATCAGTTTTCTTCAACTATCTCTTCTGTTATAATTTTTAAAATGTCTTTGATGGATTGTGATTTTGCTTCAACACATTCACTAATACTGTTTATTATTTGCAATCAATAACCTACATTGATCTATAGTTTAGATTTCTCTCAACTTATGATCTTTGTCATTGATGTTTTAAATGAATGTCTTTATCTAAAACATTTTATCTATTTCTGCAAGTGATTCACATAAAACATTGAGTTAAAGTTAATTTGTCAATTAACATTCTAGATATAGGATAAGCTTGTATGCACTTAATTCTTAAGCTATTGTTGTTTGAATGTCTTTAACTGATTATATCTTGAGCTATTGAGTCAAGATCCAGTTTTGCATGTTTGTTGAATTGGTGAAAAGATTTTGTAATTTTCAGATCAAGTTATCTTGTGCACAAACAAATCATTCCTTTTAGAATATGCCCGATTTAGATTAGATTTCTTTTCCAAGTTAGACTAACTCTTAGGATTAGGAAAAATATTGTCTTTCCTCATAGGAAGACAGATCGTTTCTAGGTTCAAACACTCACAAGTGCCAGCGGAGGCCTTTGTATCCATGGGTGTTAACTACACCAAACAACTCGAGGATAGGGTAATACTTGCGTAGGATTATCTAAATCCTTTGGCCGGGTTTTCATCCCCTATTGTTTTCCTTGAACACCATTCCATCACATACACAACTGAGGCATCAACACTCTCAAATCTGCAAATTAGAAGAACTTATAGAAAATGAGATGGATTTTTGGGAAGAAGAACATAAAATTCAGAACTTCATCCAATCAATAGTTCAGGTATCTATTTACAACACTCCAAAGAAGTTAGTTGAAGAATATGTCAACAAATTTATATAGTTCTTACTAGAAATGTATCATCTCATTTAGAAACAGAAGAGCTTCTGTAAAATCAATAGAACTAGATAATTAAATCAATTATCTAAGAATGAAAATGAACCAAACTCATCAAGAATGTGCAAAGTGTTAGTGATTTACTTGCAATCGATCTAGAAGAATCATAGAAGAGTATGTTTACTCTTAAGGCTAATGAGAAGCAAGGACTAATATTGCAATTCATGATATAACATTTTCTTCAACAAAGAAGAGATAAATTTTAAAAGGATATGGAGTTGAAATAATGAAATGATGATGAACCTGGATGAAAAGATGAAAACATTGGCATAGTTAAGAGCCCATGGTTATTGATGAGAGTAGCTCTGTGAGAGATTATTTGAATGTCTATAAGATTGAGTTGTCTGAGGAATTTGAAGAGTAGGATTTCAAGATTGAGTTTCCAATATTAATTGATGATAACACTTGTGATAGACAATATATTTCTAAAGGCCATGACAAAGCTTCAAAGTGGACAATTTACCCAAATGGATTAGCTACTATTGATATTAATTTAGCTAAGCTTATATATAGGGATATCAAGATAAGCAGCATTTGGTTGTTTTACAAATCTAATTCTGATGAAGAAATTCTACAAATGCATATGATCGTGAAGGTACTCTGCAAAAATTTAAGCAAATATCCCTCCACAAGTAGCAACCAGTACAAGAACTGCATTTTAATTTTTGAAACGATTGTTGAAAATTTTAATTGCATTTTGCACACATGTGTGTGCAAGTAATTTTTTTTTCACTAGTTACAAATGAAATTAAAAAATAAAAAATACCCTTTTGAGGAGCACGTGTTGGATTGGGTTATATATATATATATATATTGAATTCTTTTGGTTGTGTACTTTTTATGTTGCTGATTTTTCTTTGCACCGATTCGAAGTTGTGGACATGGTTTTGTAAATGTAAGTTTCAAAATAAAATTAAAAAAAATTATATGAACTTAGAAACATGTAAATTATATGCCAATGGATAGTTGATTCATTAACAAATTCATTGGTATGAATTGCTCCATCTAAGGTGCACTCCAGGATAGGGCTCATGTCTAGAAAAAAGAGCAGTAAAAGAAAATTTACAGAAAAGGGAGCTAAAATTGTAATATCCTAGTCAATATCTAACCAAGATATTGTCTTGCACTTCAGATTTTAATAAAATTTTACTTGCAATTGTTTTAGGCAAAGTCTCAAACTGGACAAGATGTAAGTGACAGGGATTGAGACTCTGAATGGGGATGGTAGGAATGAGATTAGGTTCTGGAATTTAGGTGGCTGAGTGTGCAGTAGAAGAAAAATAAGTTCTGATAGGAAGTCCTTGACACAAGGTACTAGACCCATTCACTTTTCAGTAATAGATCAACTCCACTACCTACTTCAAGGCTTCCTGGGCTTCTAGCATATGCCAACAATACTGGGTCAATGTTATTAGAGCTTAGGGTAGAGTTATATCAGTCATATAACTCATAAAATATGTTTGAATGATGACTAGGTGAACTTGGAAAGGTTTGGAGTAATTTGGGGCTTAATTGCACATGGTGGACTACTGAGCTAGTCAAATTACAGGATTTCCAAAAAGAGGCTAAAAGCATCCTAATTCTTATTACAGGGACTGGTATGGATATTATACTGAGTTATCAACCTCCTCCAACTGACAGAATTAAAAATGGATTCTCAGAATAGATTTAGTAGTAAATATGGTGAAAATAGTCTAGAATAAGCACCCAACTAGCTAGTCTTGCATTTTAATCCAACAAACCGCTCCAGTAAATGATAAAATCTGTTCTAATATTAAATAATATTCTGATATACAACATTCAGCAAATATAAGTCGAAATATAGGTTCAGAACACTTTCTTTCTCATTATTAGACTGCCTTCCAAAGTACAATGCCTCACAGGCTATATTTTCATTACAATAGTGGGAGAATGAATATGAGAAGAATGAAATTAATTTGGCTCTATTATGGAATAGATTATCAGTCCATATACATGTTATCTATATGATCTTTCTGCACTCTGAGCTGCTAGTCTTCACTGGGGCGCATTCACCAAACTAGTTCTCTTCTCCAAGAGAAACTCCTCCAAAACTAGATGAAGTAGATAGAATGATTAAGAAGAGAAGGATGGATCTGATCTGATGCTGGTTTCTGATCTTGTACATCTCTAATATCTACAAAAATGGCTGAACTAACTCTCCATCCACTCTTGGGTGCATTCACTGGAACTATCTTCTTCAACTGTTGAACCTTCTCCAAAACTAGCTGTAAATCTCCTGTAGAATTGATCTTCTCTACAAGCTGATTGTGGATCTTCAATGGTGGACTAAAATGAATTTTATTGGATGCAATAACATGACATTCTAGACTTGCATATTACTCACTGGAAACTCATAGGTCCTTAGGGCACATCTCCCAAGAAAAACTTGTTGAGGCACATCACTCAACTAGAGGGCTCAGAGCTCTCATACACAAATTCTAACAATGATCAAAAGTTATGAAATGGATTTGGAATCCTTATTGCGCTGAGAGGCACTCTACAAACCAGTATGAGGGAGATCTTGTAACATGTGTCGAGCGTTTGTTGAGTGTTTGTCGAGTAACAAAATAATATAAAGTAAACAAAAAAGAATAATACAAAGTAAAAAGTAAATATGAGACTTAAACTAGAGACTTTACATTTTACTTTTAATACAAAGTAAAAAGTAAATATGAGATTTTAGAGTGTTTGTCAAGTTTGTCGAGTAACAAAATAATACAAATTAAAGAAAAAAGAATAATACAAGTAAAAAGTAATAAATATTATGTCGACCATAAATGAAAGGAATAATACAAAGTAAAAAGTAAATATGAGACTTAAACTAGAGACTTTAGAGCTTAGGATTATGTGGCTTAGGTATTGCACTCAAGGAGCTATTCAAGGAGAGGTTTGCACCTCGAGAGATTTGATCCCTCTCGGCGCTTGATAGAGCCTAGGATTTGGATCTATGCTGGTTTTATAGAATTCATGTTGACCTATTGAGCAAGTTACTTGGCTTGGTGACCTATGAGAATAGGTCACCCATGAGTGAACATACTTTCCTTACTTTGCTTTGGCTTTCCTTCTTTTTTCCTCTTTTTTTGACTTTCTTTCTTTTCTGAACTTTCCTGCTTTTCATACTTTCCTACTTTCTGGATTTATGATGCTTTTCCTGAAATATTCATCTTTTCTCATTTTTGGCAACATTTTTGGACTCTAATGCTTACTTGACTTCTACTCCAAGTAATTCCTCCAACCTTATCCACTAATTTGAATTGGTGGACCAATTTCTCCATTTATTCAGCATAACAAATAAAATATTAATACATGAGGATAATTAATAAAACTAATTAATTCCTTCTCCAAAATTCAAAACCATTAATTATTTAATTAAACTTATAAGCCTCGCTCAAAACTCCCCAATTAATTAATAATTCATCTTAGATACTTAGTTTGGGGTTTAATATCTTCCAGGGGCCCACATTATCCATTTAATCACCCAAATACACCCTTAGGCATATTCCATAAGATAATTTCCACATTGCCCATTAATTAATTAATTAATGCCTAGGTGACTTAGGCTAAAATCATCCCCATGGACCATAGCAAAATTTGGGGACATGACAGTCCTCCCTTCCCAAGATTGCTTGTCCTCAAGCAATGTTAGGATTCCACCAAGCTTCTGCTACACCACTCTGATTATAATTGTCCCCATCCACTGAACAGTCTGAAAATTAAACTTGGGCCTTAAAAAAATGACTATGAAAGGAAAATAAAAACTGCGCTTTAATTTATATCTGCAATTAACCAACAAATGAACAAAATTTTCAACCCAGTTTGGATAACTTGAGTAGAATTCCTGGATTCCACTGTTTCTCCTGCAAAGACCAAAATGTTTCTGTCACCTTTGGCAATCTGTCACTCCCATGAATGCCAGGATCCCAAAGTAGCAACTGTATTTTCCCAATCTTCGGAATCAATTTAGAGAATCTTTCATCAAACATGTGCCTTTTCATCCAAGGAATAACCGAAAGGACATTACTGCCAACCAAACCAAGTAGAGAGAAAAATGCTTCTTCAAGTGAAAACATCCAATGGCTTAGCTCTCTGCCATTGGAGAAAAAATGCAAGCATACCTCCAAGCATGTGGATTACCTCCAAATAGGCCAACTTCTGCAAGTAGAATGTTCCATTAATTTATCTTGGCAACTTGCCTTCTTAGCTGCCTTCCCTTGACCATAAGCATAAACATTTTTGCAAGGAGATTTCATTTTTGTCATGTAATCTTTCACCCAATCCATATGTGCATGAGTAACATCAAATGGCTGCGAATTATGCCTTTTTTGCTGCTTGCAAATCATAGAAAAATCAGCAATATTAAAAACAATTTTCTTGCAACAAAACATAAGATTCTTACCCTCCAGGTTTTCCTTTTCAGTGATGCCTCTATCAATCCATCTGGTGGATGATTAAGAGATCCTACTTGATGATTTATATGAGCTATAATCATCCATCTCTTCAGCAATGGGATCTATCTCCCATGGGGACATATCATGATCCTCCTGTTGTACATGTGACACAAATCAGAAAAATTTCTTCACCCACTGTTCATTCCCCATTGGTGTTGCTGAATCTAGGACATGTGGGAAAGAACTGTGAACTTGCATGTCTGCAACCTTCAGTAATCATAATTATGGATGCAAATTATTCATCATTGGCTAGCCCAAATTGGGTGCTCTCATCCCACTCTTCCATGGGAGAGTGACTGTCTTCAAGGAACGGCTCAAGTTCCCTTGTTAAGAAGTCCAGGGCTTGGTTCTCATCAAACTGTTCTGCACACTCTTCAAGCACATATAAAAATGAATGAAACTCATGATCCACCATCTCATGACGTTCCTCCCTATGATCAAGAATTCTTTCAACCAAATGAAGTTGACTTAATGGTGTGTAGGAGGGTAGGGGGGGTCTTTGCAACTTTTCATGAAGCTGCAATATTTCTGTCTTGGATTCTTGGAGGGCACTTTGAGTGCTTCTCAAAGAATCTTGGGTGGACATTAATTCCTTATTTATATTTCCGATCTCTTCATCATCCTTCATGGATGCACCATGAAACAACTCTACAAGCTCCAACAAACTATATCTATCAGAAAGCCGATTCAAGAATTTACCTTTTATGCTTGTCATGGCTTTCTGTAATTCTTCCATGTCTCTCATGGAAGACTGCTCCCCCAAATTACAACAGAGGTTATTCATTAAGGCATGGGTGTCATTGAGGATTTGAAGGGATTCTTAGATTTTGCATTCATTCATCTTCAGTGTCCTTTCAAGGAAATGAGGTTCTAGCATATGAACCTTCTCTTCTTCTAGCTTCCTAGGATCAACTTCAGCTGATTTTGTTGAAGTTATGAAAGACGATCCATATTTTTGGGCTACAAGATATTCATATTTCAAATCATGAATATTAGATCTTTGGCTGCAACTAGGGTGCTCATTCACCTCTGGTGCACCAGTAACTCTTTTTCTCCAATTTTCAGCCTTCACACTACTTTCATTTTTTACACCAGAATTCTGAACCTCATCACTAGGGGGTTCAACCATTCTGAACTTTTCAATGGAAGTGGCTTCCATATCAGATTGAAATAATGACACAGAAAAATCCGAAATTACTAATTCACTATGTGTCATGTTCTCCTCCTTATGTGGTGGAATTATGATGGCTTGTTCCTCCACCCATTTCTCTGCTTCACACCCTACAGAGATATGCCCAATTTCTGCTTCCTTGTGAGGATCAAGGGGTGATTTTAAATTTGAATTATATTCCTCTCTTGGATCAGGTCCAAAACATGTCTCACCTTCATCAATTTGTCTCATTTCTTCCGCACTTATTTTGAAATCAACCGTCAAAAGATCGAGAGTGATTTTACCTCCCTCATCACCAATAATCAAATGTTTGACTGCTGGATCTTCCGATGTGCATTGACCTTCTTCATCCACTTCTTGGAGTAATGGGGCACCAACAAGGTCTTCTTGGTAATTTATTTCCAAGAAACTTGATGTCTCTCCACATTGTGTGGTGCTCAGATCACAACCTTTGGACTTCCTTCTTGAAGGAAAACCAAATAGTCTCACAGTGCTTGGCCCTGCCAATGGCCTTGATAAAACTTCCTTCTTGATTCCTTTTCCCTGATATTGGGATGGATCCATATGTAGGGCTAGAACTTCATCTTTATTTTTTCCTACTTCTTCTCCACCCGAAGAACTAGGTGGCTCTTGGTTTCCTCCGTTGATTTTTCCTGGCTGTGAGGACACATCTTTATCCCTCCCTTCCATCTTAGCTCCTAGGGGTAAAAGTCTTGCCTCAACTTCTTTGCACACACCATCAATCATATGTGCAATCCTTCTTTTGCTATCACTATTGTAGGGGTATTTGAACAACCTCTAAGTCTCCAAATCACAATAGTCTCTAAAGGTCAAGGACTTTTGAACCTCCTTCTTCAAAGTAGAGTACTCCATGAGGTACTCATAGGATTTTTTTGGGTTCCCTCTATTGATTATTCCTCCATAATCCCAATTAGTCATAGGTAGATAATTTCCTATGTCCGCTTCAAACATCTGTTCAAAAAGGAAATCATATTCAACTTTATGCAAATAGAAATTTCCAACAGGGGTCATCTCCTCCTCTTTATATGGCTCAAAATAAAATTCTTCTTCTTCACTGACTGGTAGGAGCCACATTTCACATCTATGAGAAGATATTCAATATTCCTTCAATTACTGAGCTTCTTTATTTCCACAGGGGTGGAGGAAAGTGATATGATACCACTGTAATATCCTAGTCAAGATCTGACCAAGATAATGTCTTCCACTTCAGAGTTTAATACAATTTTACTTGCAATTTTTTTAGATAAAGTCTCAAACTGGACAGGATGTAAGTGACAGGGATTGAAACTCTGAATGGGGATGGTAGGAATGATATTAGGTTCTAGAATTTAGGTGTTTAAGTGTGAAGCAATAGAAAAATATGTTCTGAGTAGAAGTCCTTGACACAAGGTACTAGAGCCACTCACTTTTCAGCAATAGATCAACTCCATTGCCTACTTCGAGGCTTCTTGGGATTCTAGCATATGCCAACAAGGCTGGGTCAAGGTTATCAAAGTTTAGGGAATATTTACATTAGTAATTTAACTCATAAAATATGTTGTAATGAAGACTAGGTGAACTTGGAAAGGTTTGGAGTAATTTGGGGCTTAATTGTACATGGTGGACTGCTGAGCTAGTCAAATTATAGGATTTCCAAAACGAGGATAAAGGCATCCAAATTATTATTAAAGGGAATGATATGGATATTATACTGATTTATCAACCTCCTCCAACTGACATAATGCAAAATGGATTCTCATAATAGATTTAGTAGTAAATATGGTGAAACTAGTCTAGAATAAGCACCCAACTAGCTAGTCTTGCATTTTAACCCATCAAACTGCTCCAATAAATTATAAGCTATGTTATGATATTAAATAATGTTCTGATATATAAAATTCATCCAATATAAGTCGAAATATAGGTTCATAACACTTTCTTTCTCATTATTAGACTGCCTTCCAAAGTACAATGCCTCATAGGCTATATTTTCATTACAATAGTGGGAGAATGAATATGAGAAGAAGGAAATTACTTTGGATATGTTATGGAATAGATTATCAGTCCATATAAAGGTTATATGAATGATATTTCTGCACTCTGAGCTGTTGGTATTCACTAGGGCGCATTCACCAAATTAGTTCTCTTCTCCAAGAGAAACTCCTCCAAAACTAGCTGAAGTAGAGAGAATGATTAAGAAGAGAAGGATGGATCTGATCTGATGTTGGTTTCTGATATTATACATCTCTAATATATGAAAAAATGGCTGAACTAACTCTCCATCCACTCTTGTGTGCATTCACTGGAACTATCTTCTTCAACTGGTGAACCTTCTCCAAAACAAGCTGTAAATCTCATGTAGAATTGATCTTCTCTACAAGTTGATTGTGGATCTTCAATGGTGGACTGAAATGAATGTTATTGGCTGAAATAACACATTTTGGACCTGCATATTAATCACTGGAAACTCATAGGTCCTTGGGGCACATCTCCCAAGAAAAACTTGTTGAGGCACATCACTCAACTAGAGGGCTCAAAGCTCGCATACACAAATTCTAACAATGATCAAAAGTTATGAAATTGAGTTGGAATCCTTATTTTATAGAATTCATGTTGACATGTTGAGCAAGTTACTTGGCTTGGTGACCTGTGAGAATAGGTCACCCATGAGTGGACATACTTTCATTGCTTTGCTTTGCTTTGGCTTTCCTTATTTTTTACTCTTTTCTGACTTTCCTTCTTTTCTGAACTTTCCTTCTTTTCATACTTTCCTGCTTTCTGGATTTATGCTTCTTTTCCTGAAATATTCTTCTTTTCTCATTTTTGGCAACATTTTTGGACTATAGTGCTTACTTGACTTCTACTCCAAGTAATTCCTCCAACCTTATCCACTAATTTGAATTGGTGGTCCAATTTCTCCATTTATTCAACATAACAAATAAAATATTAATACATGAGGATAATTGATAAAATTAATTAATTTATTCTCCGAAATTCAAAACCATTAATTATTTAATTAAACTTATAAGCCTGGCTAAAACTCCCCAATTAATTGATAATTCATCTTAGATACTTAGTTTAGGGTTCAATATCTTCCAAGAGCCTACCTTATCCATTTAATTACCCAAATACACCCTTAGGCATATTCCATAAGATACTTTCCACATTCCCCATTAATTAACTAATTAATGCCTAGGTGAATTAGGCTAAAATCATCCCCATGGACCATAGGAAAATTTGGGGACATGACAAAAATCCTATTTTAAAAGCCTCGATTGAGCTATTAGCATGATTGAATTTTTTAAAAACCTCAATCAAGCATTTGTATGCATTTTTTAAAATATCTCGATCAAGGGTTAATGTGTGGTTAAGTAGGATCTCGATCGAGCTAATAGATCGATCAATATATTAGCTCAATCGAGCATTCAAAAAATGATAGATCGAGCTTCATAGCTCGACCGAGCTACTATTCACCAACTTTTCCATTCATTTTTCCTTTATTTTTCCCTTTTCCACACACTCATGTCATAAGGAACACCAAAACCAATACATTGATCCCCTTACCCATATACCACTAAACCTTTGTAATATAAAACACCTTTGGTTATCCCATTACTCCTAAATCCCGTAACACATAACCCTCTTACCCAAAATTCACCTTGTAACACACATATCTACTCAACACACTTATGAAACCAACCCAACTAAGTGTTGGTCACCCGCATAAGCATGATAACCTTTACTATGATGGTGATTCTCACTTAATAAACATAAAGTATGTGCATAGTTTATGCACCCATTTTATGCACATAGGAAACACACCTAAATGTTAATAGAAATCTAAAATAACCCCTTGATCCCTAACACTAACCCTCATAACGTCAACACTCTTTATAGCTCACATACTACCCTTGATTCCCATCACACCCCTAACCCTTAATCCGCACAAGAATTTAATTCATATAGACACCTAACACACTTAAGAGACACACATAATCAACTAACCCAACTGACTTACACAAATAAGCAACTAATCAAACTAACCAACACACATAACCCTTAACCCACATAAGAATTGTTTTAACATATTAAGGATCAAATATAGGAAACAAATGTATATGATATACAATGTACATATGGGTCTGACATAAGTGATGCTAATATACTACACTAAACCCTAACCATTAAATAATTAATTCCCCTAACCTCAACTACTTTATATCTAATGCACTATCTTGGATCCCTTGATACTTAAGCAACAACCTTATGTCACCGAAATAAGTGACACAAGTATCTTACCCACATATGTAAGTGTAATCCACTACCCTCATAGACTTGACCTAGCCAAAAATTACTGATCTTTGTAACCTTTACCCCTTCATAGCTCACCCACTATCCTCGAACCTCTTTGTAGTCAGGGTTTCTAAATTTTTTGTTCAACTTATTTTGCAAATTGTTAAATGAAATTGACATATCATATGCCCAACAATTGATCTCGATTTTCATTCTAAGAGTTCAAACCACTTATACTATGAAACGAGAACTTTATACTATGAACGAGAACTCTAGACATGAAAACGATGATTTTTGCAAAAAAAACACCAAAAACACCCCCCAAATAGAAAAGCGTTGATACTAGTCATGGTAATTTTTAGGGGCGAAATTTCACCAATTGGCTATTTTTTGGGCTTTTTTTCAAAAAATAAATTCATTATTTGGTCATTTTTAGTCTCTAATATCGCCTATATTTACATAAAATATTTTTTTTTATCATAATATTTGCCAAAATATACATGTTTCAGTAGTACATTGTAGGTTTTGTATTTAATATTCGCCTACCTATCTATATCTATGTTTTTTCCAATCCAAAATAATCGCCTAGAATACTATACTTAAGTGTAATATTAGAATCCTTAAAAAATACCCTGATACTAGTATACATGGTTTTTTTTTTCAGGGTAAAAATTGAGCCATGGCCTAAACATCCCATACTGTTGTTTACAAAAACTTTAAAATCAACCCCTAAATTGGAAAAAAAAAATTCTTCAAGAGATAAATTACAACTTTTTTGAAACTTGCATATTACACGAAACAAAAAAATTCATAAATATTTTCACCACTCTAACCATATAAAAACAAACAAATTATGATGCAATTCATAATGAAATAATATATTAGACCATAGAAGAACAAATGATTCATATAAATATTCAAAAACTCCTTTAGAGTTTCAATTACAAACAAGATACTAATAAAAAAAATCTAAAATGCTTCATGTGAAATTCTTCAAATTCATCCATGTGAAAAAAAAAAAACATCAATAACTACCCCCAACCCCCCTAAACGCTATATTAAAAAAAAACAAAAAAACAAAAAAACTACCCCCAATCCCCCCTAAACTATATATTAAAAATTAAAAGCAAAACATTAAAAACTACCCCCAACCCCCTAAACTAAACTATATATTAAAATTTTAAAAATAGAACATTGAAAACTACCCCAGACCCCAAAAATAAACTATATATTAATAAAATAAATAAAAAATTAAGAACTACCCCCTAACCCTCCTCCTAAAATATATATTAAAAAAATTAAAAAAATTAAACCTAAAACCCAACCCCCTTAAACTATACAATTAAAAAATTAAAAAAAAAAAAACATAACCCCCTAACCCTCCCTTCTGCCTCCTCCCCACCCCTCCCTTCCCCCGCCCCCCGCCACCCCTCCCTTCCCCCTCCTCCCCACCCCCCATTCGCCCTCCTCCCTTCCCCCTCCCTTCTGCCTCCTCCCCACCCCTCCCTTCCTCCGTCCCCCACCACCCCTCCCTTCCTCCTCCTCCCACCACCCCTACCTTCCTCCTCCTCCCCCTCCTTCTCCTCCACCTCCCCCCTCCTCCTCTCCCTCACTTCCTCCTCCTCGCACCCCCTCCCTCCCCCCCTCCTCCCCTCCCTCCCTTCCCCATCCTACCCATCGCTCCCTTCCCCCTCCTCCCGCTTCCCCTCCCTTCCTCCTCCCGCAGCCCCTCCCTTCCTCCTCCTCCGGGCCACATTCACTTGGGTGCCAAAGGGCCACCGCTCAAGGGATGATTGATGTTGGGCATCGCCCCACCCATGAGGGGCAGCCCTTTGGTGCCAAAGTGAGCGAGGCGACAATGTGTCGCCCATGACGGGCGACCCGTTGGTGCCCAAGTGAGCGGGGTGCCACTCACTTGGGAGCCAAAGGGCCGCCCCTCAAGGGCGGCATGGGCATCCCTTTGGCACCCAAGTGAGCAGTGCCCCGCTCACTTGGGCGCCAAAGGGTCGCCCCTCACGGGCGTCGCGATGCCCAACATCGTGCTGCCCTTGAGGGGCGGCCCTTTGGCGCCCAATTGAGCACGACTTAGAGGAGGAGGAAGGGAGGGGCAACGGGAGGAGGGGGAAGGGAGTGGTAGTGAGGAGGGGGCGAGAGGAGGGGTAAGGGAGGGAGGGGAGGAGGGGGTAGGGAGGTGCGCGAGGAGGAGGAAGTGAGGGCGGGGAGGAGGAGGAGGGGGAGGATGAGGAAGGGAGGGGTGGTGGGAGGAAGGGGAAGGGAGCGGAGGGGAGGAGGGGCAATGGAGGGGGCAGGAGGAGGAGGAAGGGAGGGTGGGGAGGAGGGGGAAGGGAGGGGCCAAGAGGAGGGTGAAGGGTTAGGGCATTAGGTTTAATTTTTTTAAAAAAATTTTATTATATAGTTTAGGGGGTTGGGGTTTAGGTTTATTTTATTTTTTTAAATTTTTTATTATATAGTTTAGGGGCTTGGGGTTTAGGTTTATTTTATTTTTTTTAATTTTTTATTATATAGTTTAGGGGGTTGGGGGTAATTTTTAATTTTTTATTATATAGTTTAGGGGGTTAGGGGGTAGGTTTAATTTATTTTTTTAAAATTATTATATAGGTTATGGGGGTTTAGGGGGTAGGTTTTAATTTTTTATAATATAGTTTAGGGGGGTTAGGGGGTAGGTTTTATTTTTTATTTTTAATTCTTTTATTATATAGTTTAGGGGGGGTTTAGGGGGTAGGTTTTAATTTTCTTTTTAAATTTTTTATTATATAGTTTAGAGGGGGTAGGGGGGTTTAGGAGGGGTTTTTATAAAGGAGCACGTTTGGCATCTTGTAGACATAGAAGACCCAATAGAAGAGTACATTGGTGTCCCTAAAGAAAGCCAAGCTCCAGAAAATTCCAATTTCGATGAAGAATTTGGCCTGCATGATCTATTGTTGATTAGTTTCATGTCTTGAAGAAATGTTGAATTTGACAATTTTTTGATAAGATATATTAGTAATGTTTTGACTTTCAGACTTTATTTTAGATATAAAATCTCTCTATATAATATTTTTAATATGTTTTTTACAAATATATGGTATAATTTTTCTTGAATTTATGTGAATCGTCACTTTTCAGAAAATAATATGAAATAGTATGATTTTTATACAAAAAATCTTTGAAAATTCATTGAAAATGGTTTTAAATTTCTTTATTTTCTGTATTTTTTTACAATTTTGTCATAAAAATGTCTTATTTTGTTCATAAAAATGTCTTATTTTATATTAAAAAATTGCAAAATGTACATGCTTTTCATTATAAATTGCTTAGAAATGTATGTTATTTTTTTAAATTTCTAAAAACAAACTTGTAAATAGAAATCAAAAATATTTTATGACAAAGATAATTCAAAGGCCCAAAAAAATGCCTCAAAATGAAAATGTGTGATACTGGTATCAACCCTTTTTGAAACGGAGGTAAAAATAGCTACTAAAATTAGGAGAGAGAACAACGAGAACCGTGCCAAGTTCTCATTTCATAGTATAAGTGGTTTTCATTGAAGAACAATAATATTATATGTCTAACATGGGATGACTCCAAGGTCTCAATATACAATCTAAGAGTCCATTGAAGAATAATATTATTCTGCATCTAACGTGATATGAATCATTTCCCAAACAAGGTGAGTTGTAATTGTAATTGTTGATTGTAAATTGTAAATTGTAACTCTAATCATTATTGTTAATTTTAATTATCATCATGAATTGTAATTCCCCATTGTAAAATTAAATTTGTAAATCTAATTATCATTTTCTTAAATTCTAGTTGTACGTGAGTTGCTATTGTGAAATTGTATTTAAATATTACAATGTAACTTGCAATTGTAATTATGAATTGTAAATTGTAATTGACATCATGAAATGTAAATGATAAATGAATATAAGATAAATAACATTATAAACATTGAACATGAGAATAAGATAAATAACACACATAAACATAATATAAAAAACATGTATACTCTCATTGACATAAACATAAACATAAATAATGTGCACTCATCAACATACATATAAGATATAGTTAACATACATGTGCATAAATATACTTAATAAAGATAAATAACATGTACGTGTACACATCCACATCCACATAAACATAAGATAAACAACTCATGCCAACATACACATAAGACATCATATATCCATGAAGAAAAAATATTATACGAAATAATCCATCAAATTCATAAAATATTGCAAGTATATGTATACATAACAATAAAAATAATGCACAATATGAACAAGTGTCATCCAATATGGGGACTAGGCCCTTGATAGGTTGTGTGGTCATCCCCAATGCTAGTACCTCTTGCACCATGCCCTTGGTGTGGGGATGATGTGTGATCGAAAAGGTTCTCTAAAGATTGGAACTACAAAAATTGAAATTTTGAACTCTGTAAGTTAGTTCTAGATTAAAATAGTACTAAAATTTATAAGAAGACACATTTCAAAAATTTTAGGTGGATGGATCAACTTACCTGGCTCGAGTCCATGGTGATATTTTCCAAATCATCATGTGTGCCAGCTCTAGGACAATGCTAGGTCGATGGTTCCTCACTAGGACAATGTTGAATCAACCTTTCTGACTCCTCTGTGAGCATCACTAGAACATCATTTCCTAACTCTACACATGTATGGTGACATCATACATGCAATCAATAAAATAATAATAAATGGACATGATAAATTAAACATAAACTTCAATTCTATATTGCATTGAAAGATAAGATAGAGTACATCATTGACTAGTGGTCGATGATCAGAATTCAAAGGAGAGTGCGACATCTCCTACTCCTCTGCCATATCCTTGCATATAACCTGTACAATTTGAGCAATGGACAAGATGAAAGTTACAATAAAATAATTGCAATTATACACATGCATGTAACTTACAAGGTTAGGATGAAGTAACTAGAATATGTACCATGGAGACATGCTGAAGTGAAATTGTTGGATGGTCAACCAACGGAGAAGTGGAATGAAGTGAATCCATAAATCTATTCCTCTGCATGGAGCAATAGAAAACAAATCAGTATTACTCAATTGGCGATTTTTAAGGGTACATGTATTAAAGATGAATGTACAAGTTAAGTATTATTGAATGACGTATAATAAAAAAGGTTTAGTACATAAATATACATGTTGTGTGGATGATTACCTGCATCTCTCTTATGGATGAATGTACAAGTCTCAGGCACTTATAGCATATGCCACTAGAGTATTATATGCAAGGATCCAAATAAGTGAGTCATCCACATACTGTAAATTGGGCTTTGTAGGTATAGGGGGTGGTATGGACCTCTCCTCATGCATGGAAATGGTAGTGCTACCCAATGGATTGTGCATGGCACCTGGCATCAAGGAATGTGTCTCAACTCCAAGTTTTGATTGCTCATATACGTCCCTGGATCATAGAATTGTCCAACTAGGGATAAGAATCAATCGAGGAGGGGGTGGTATAGCAGCAGGGTATCTTCGAGCCCCTGGATGTTGATAACTATGTCCCCTCCTTACGCCATAGAAATGGGATGACGTACTTGTGTAAGACGAGCCCTACATAATATTTTTATCAAAGTAAAAGGATACCTGGTCATGGTGGGGGAACATTCCCCATGCTCCAATAAACCTATCATAAATATGAGGCACAACAACATCAAACAAGAAATCCCATAGTCAAAGCAGTTTTCCATTAGCACAATCAGAAGGAATTTCAAACAAAGTGCCCCTAACATCCTTTACCCTTGTTGCTTATTTTACTGCCTCCCATTTGTTAGGACCCAATACCTAGTCCCTACTCCTCTAGCAAGCAGTCTTCTAGATGTCACTCTGAGGCACCACCCTTTGGTGGATTTCCAACAACCTATTGGTTGCATCAATCATCATGGACATGAATTGTATTGATGGGAATTTAGGGTGCATGGACTATATTTGGACGTGCAACCAATCATGTTGTGATACGATCTCTTCAATCATGATCCTAGTTATCTCATCCTCCCAAGGAGCATGAGAATTAGGATCAACACTTGACACACAAATAAAAAAATGTATCAGTCAAAGTACAAAACACTGATACCGAATTTGAATATATGGGTAGATTCATCAAATAAATGAATATGAATTTAATGTACATGTGTCATAATGAACCTCCTCACTATGCTCTGAGGGGGTCAGTAGGTCATGGCCATCATTTGAGGAACTATCCACTATGTTTCCAGATGGACACTCACCAAATGTCTTGGTTGTTGGGGTCCCTAGGTAAAAGTAGAAACAAACAACAATTAAAACAATTTATACAACTTGACGAGAACTCGACATTGTTCTTGTTTTTTGGGGGGTCAATTTTAGTAGTTGATTTTACCCCCGTTTCAAAAAGTGTATACTCGTACCACCATTTTTCTTTTTGAGCCATTTTTATGCAATTTTGAAACTTCTTGTTCATAAAAAACTATAACTTTTATTTACAAATGTGTTTTTTCAAATTTTACTAAAATTTTTACATTTAGTAGCTAGTTATAATGAAAAAATATATACATTTTTGAATTTTTATAATATTCAAAAGCTAGTTAAAATAAAAAAAAAATTATACATTTTGGAAGTTTTTTATTTAAACTTTTATCATATATAAGTCATTTTTTTGGCAAATTTGTAAAAGAAAATGAGAAACTAAAGACATTTCAAACCATGTTTAACATATTTTCAGTTATTTTAAGTATGAAAACGATACTATTTAACATTATTTTTCATAAAGTGATGATTCACATAAAGTCAACAAAAATTATACCAATTTGTAAATAACATTAAAAAAAAATATTTATTCTGAAAATAAAATCTTAAAGTCAAAACATTCCAAAAGTATCTTACCAAAAATTTGTCAAGTTTGACATTTTCCTCATAATCGTGCTGCCCATTAGGGAGATGCTTTCGGTGCCCAAACGAGGCCTGGGGGAGGATTGGCGCTCCTCCACACGGCCCAAAGGGGCATGGCACAACAAAGTAAAAAATTTAAAATAAAAAAAAAAAAAATTGAAAAAACAAAAAAATGAGAAAACCATTTTTTTTCTAGAGTAAATGTTTTTTTTTTTTATAAAAATACAATTTCAAAACAAAAATATTTAACAAAAAGTAAACAAAATTTTATCTATCTATCTATAGATATATAGATATTACCAAATAAAAGAACTACCCAAAAAAAAGTTTAAAACATTTAAAATTTATAAAAACAATTATAAAAAATTTATTAAAAAAATGAAAAAACAAAAATGTTAAACCAAACTATAAAAAATAAAGGAAATTTTTTTTAGACTTAAAAAAAATTATTAAAAGAAAAAAATCCCCTAACCCCTCTGCCCTCTCCCCCCTCTTCCCCCTCCTCCTCTTTCTCTCCTTCCCCTTCCCCTTCCCCTTCCCCTCCTCATCTCCCCCTTCCCCTCCCCACACTCCCTCATCCTCCTCCCTCTCCCCTTCCCCTTCCCCTCCCCCATCCTCCTTCCTCTCCACTCCCACTTTCCCTCCCCTCCCCTCCCCTCCTCTCCCCTCCCACTCCCCATTTACTTTCCCCTCCAATCCCTCCTACTACCTATCCCCCCTTCGACAACCCATGGGTGGCAGCATGTCATGTCCCAAAATTTTGCATTGGGTCACAATGTCCTAAGCCCCTTGGCCATACTCATGATAGTTTGTCAAATTGATGCTGAGGATCAAATAATTGCTAAGCGTGATGTCCAAGTTAGTAATAATGTGAAATTAGATCCAAATGTACAAGGTGGGCCACATTAAGAGAAATTCCCAATTCAAGTTTGTAATATACCCATCCAAATGAATTGTCATGGATGAAAATTACTAGTTCCCTAGGTTGGGGGGTGGAAGCTTTGGGATTTGAAATAAGGGGGATAATAAATGATGTCTGAACATTACAATGACATAAATATTTAATAAAGGATCTAAATAAATAAATACAAAGGAAAATCAAAGTGGCAAATGATCATGAAGCCACATCGAGGATGTGGGACCCACACAGCTAGATTTTCTATGCCACATGGAATCCTCCTCTTGTCATTTCGAATCCATAAGAATCCCAAAATTCTTGGGATAAGTTGGAAGGTCAATATACTTGGCATGACTCAATTAAGGTCGAATTGGAGTGGAAGAGTAACTCCCATGGAAGAAGAAGAGGCATTTTGGAGCTAGTGAGACACTTGGACTAGATTCCCTAGCTCTATGACAACAATGATGAAGATGCTATGACACCTATGACACAAATCAGACCTGAAGGTTGACATCTGACATATATGACATGTGAGGGCTAAAAATAGCCTCCAAGAGGGAACTCAAGTGAGTTAGGGAAACCAAAGAGACACCAATTCGAATTTGGAGAAGGAGAGGGCTAGAATTGGAAGGACAAGTGGCATACTTGGGAATCTCTTCCCATCTTGAGTTGGCATGAATATCTTGGGAGGAATTTGACCCATGGAGGACCTTAGAAGTTTATAAAAGACAATAAAAAAGAAGGATGGTATCTTTTCATCATTTTATAATTTGCATTTTGCATTTGGAGAGGAGAGCTAGTGGAGTGCTACTGTACTTGCCTTAGCACCAATTTTGACGGTGAAAGATTCCCATCCTGGTTGGTAATTGGAAAGGCCATTCAGACCTTTCATTTGGAGCTTTAATGGATTCTTTTTTATAGGTTGAAGCTACATGGTATCTCATGGTCACATCTCTTTCAGCTTGCTTCTACAACCATTCTTCTATTTCTTGGCATATTCTTGCTCCTTTAGGAGAGGTGCACTTGTTGAGGTGATGAACTCTTTGGGATAGCTCTTGAGGCCCCATATATTTGTAATATGATATATATACTCTGTTTTTACTGCTCAGAAGACTTTCAGGTTGAAACTCAAAGATATGTGATATAAAAGTGCTAAATTATGAACAAATGGTGTCATTTCCCCAATACCTTGTTATTTGCACTTGAAGTGGTATAAAATTCGAATGGTTCAGTCAATGTCTGATGTATTAATGTTGTATGGAGTGCCATTAATATGCTGAATAAGATTCATTTTCATTATACAAGCATTTGGAGCAATATTCTTAAGTTTCATAACCATTTGTGAAGAATTACTATCATTCCCCCCTATGTCGAAACTAGTCTTTTTGTATCTAATTTAAGAGGGTTGTAGCAGACTCAATAAACTGAATGGTGATGCATATAATACTATATTTATTTCCCCTATATATCCCCTTCCTCTTTTCATAAATTCGAGAGGGTCCAATAGCATTTGGAGAGCCATTTCCAGCATCTACCCCATGGGGATTTGAACCCCAAATTGCTAGTCAAAATCCCTACTTTGGCCAGAATTTAAGGGAGAGTTGAAAAATCCTTTTGAAGACTCTAAAGAATACATTAAAATCATAATGATTTCCTAATATCATCCATACACCTTCTGTAACAATTTGGGAGCATTTGGAGACCAAGAGACCAATATTAGTCCAAGAGAAATTGCTAGTCAAACTCCCTACTTTGGCCATAACTTAAAGGAGATTTGCCTATCATGTCCCAAATTTTGCATTGGGTCATAGTGGCCTAATCCCATTGGCCATATTCTTGAGATTTTTTCAAATTGATGTTAAGGGTCAAATAATTGCGAAGGAGGAGAATTACTAGTTTCCTAGGTTGGGGGTGGAAGCATTAAAAGTTGGAGTGAAGGAGCTATAGGACCCAAAATAACATTGGTTTACCATATTCACATTAAAATGGGTCACATAAATAATAAATTTTGAGAAAATAATGTGGCATTGGGTCATGAAGACAATTGGAGGCTTATGGAGTCCTTAGGTGGCTAGATTCCCTCCACACACTTGGCATGCACTTCATCAAATTTAGATCTATGGCTAAGGCAACGTATTTGGAGATTGGTGAGGTTTCATATGGAATTTCATGAGCTAAGGAAATTGAATTGGTGAAGAGGAGTAAATCCCATGGGGAGAGGAATAGGTTAGGAAGACAATGTGTGCCACTTGAAAGGAGATTCCCTATACTCTATGACAACTAATGATGAATATTCTATGACATATTCAGACATGATTGCATACTATGACAAATCTGACATGTCAGGGATAAAAATAGCCACAAAGAGGGTGCAGTAGGGAGTTAGAGATAGCCATTCTACTTGGGAAAATATTTGGAGCATGAAGAGGAAAGACAAGTGTCATATGAGTTACTAAACCACAAAGATGAGTTGGCGGAAGCCCATGGAGGGAAATTCGACCTTAGAAGGCCTCATGAAGTTAATAAAAGGATGTCATGAGGGAGGATAAGGGCTCTTTGATTATTTTTTAATTGACCTTTGGCATTTTGGATAGCTTTTTCTTGTCCATTGCACGGTGAGTGTTCACTCATCCTGCTAGTGAACCATTTTCGAGAGAGTTGGATTCTTCTCCTAGTTGGTTGATGGAGAGGCCACCCATACCTCTCATTGGAGCTGAATGAACATGTTTTTCATTGCATTTTTAAGGTCCATATAGTCGAAATTCTCATCTATCCCCCTATCCACTCATTCCTTCTTCTCCATTCCCCCACACTCATGTTGATGGCGCACTTGTTGGAATGGTGTTGGTGCTTTGCTGAGGATATTTGATTCCCAAGATATGATATTTGATGTATGGATCTATAATATCATGTCCACATGCTCTATAAGTCTAAATCTCAGAAATACATGTACAAAAGGCTCATTCTTCCAAGCTCTTGAATAACTAGTTTTTATGGATTTTGGCCCCAATCTTGAAGTAGTCTTGTACCAGATTTGGATGAGGGATATTATATGATTTGGATGTTGTTGTGACAGTCATATATTATATATAATCTTTAATTTAATTTTCACAAGCTCAGTGGCTCAAAATCCCAGAAATACGTATGCAAAAATGTTCACATTTCCTAGCTCTTAATTAACTAGTTTCATGGGAGTGGCTTTGTATCAGATGTATATGAGCGTTTTTATATGATTTCAATGCTATTTGGAACTGATATATGTATGCTGCGGATGACCAATATGTTTCATATTACTTTCAGAACCATAAACTCTACCCTTTTCATGTCCAAATTGAACTAGAATGCAAATCCCCCATAAGCAAAATTTATGGAATTTACCCTATCATGGTTGTGCCTCCTAATCTACTAGATTAACCCCATAATACTCATGAGAGTTAGCCATTGATGTCTGATACTCATACCCATGCCTCTGTTATGAAATTTGTGAGGGTCGAATTGCACTTGGAGAACCAAAATTGACATCTACCCTTGGGGGTTTGAACCTCAAAATTACTAGTAAATTCCTTAATTTCTCCTAGATACCTATTCAACCTTAAAAACACGTGTAAAGCTGAAAAAATACTCACCTTAATTTCCTATAACAGAGAAAAATATCATACCAATAAATTGTGAAGGTCATACCGTCTTTGGAAGAGATTATGTTACAAGACCTAGGGGAATCTCCACTTCCCGAATTGACTAGTCTTGTCCCGAAACTTATTCCCTTGCAAATTGCAAACCATGGATGGGTATATCAGTTGATTAGATGTCTGATATATGTGATAATGTGTTATATGACCCCCCATGACCTTCTTCATCAAATTCCAAAGAAATTGGAGGTGTTTGGGATCAGTTGTAAACCATATACTTAGAATTGTAATTTGGTGAATTTGAGCAGTTGGTGAATTCCTTTAAAAAGGGACATTACATTGCAGAATCCTCTTGAAGAATCTAAATAATCCCTGAACCTCATAATGATGTCCCAATATCATCCATACACCTTCTATAACAATTTTGGAGCATTTGGAGTCATTTGGAGACCAAGAAACCAATACTAGTCAAAGGTTGAACTAGTGGAAAAAGTTGAAAATTTCACCATTTTAATAAATTTCAAAAAAGGGACATTACACAGCGCCCCTCCCTCCTATGCCTAAGGAGTGGTGCGATTATGAAAATTTCACTTCCCCTTGGGTATCCCTTTCGGTGCAGGGCAACGTGATTCTCAGAATCACACCACCCCTTGGGAGGCCCTTTAAGCACATGAGGGAGTGGCGCCGCTACCCATGGTGCGCCCAAAGGGTTGTCCATTGGATGACGAAGGGAGCCGGGTATGGGGTGACCTCGGTGGGGGAGGGCCGCAGGGAGGGGAGGGGGAGGGTAGGGGAAGGGGAGAGGGAGGAGGAGGGGGTGGAGGG
Organism: Larix kaempferi; assembly: GCA_027924585.1. Classification (NCBI taxonomy): domain Eukaryota; kingdom Viridiplantae; phylum Streptophyta; class Pinopsida; order Pinales; family Pinaceae; genus Larix; species Larix kaempferi. Next base: position 1,578,665 of record BSBM01000674.1, on the reverse strand, counting down.
GAGGGGGAGGGGGAGGGGGAGGGAAGAGAGAGGAGATTGGGGAGGGGAGGGGAGGGGAGGGGGGGAGAGGGGTAGGGGGAGGGGAAGGGAAAGGGGAAAGGGAGGAGAATGGGGGAGCAAGGGAATGGGAAGAGGGAGAGGGGGCAGTGGTCAAGGGGTTAGGGTGGGTTTTTTTTTTTTTTAATTTTTAATTTAAAAAAAAAATCACAATGATTTTTTTAAAATTTTTGAAAAATGATTTTTTTTTAAGTTTCTATAATTTCTTTTAAAATTATTTTTTTGGAATTATTTTTTAATTTCTTTTATTTTTATATGGAAATAGTGGTGAAATAATTTCTTGAATAATTTGTGTTTAACTGAGTGCAAGTTTTATATAGTGTTACTAAGAGATTTAATAAATACAATTTTGAATTATGATAAAATGATATAATAACGCCATTTTTTGAAAAAGTGTGCTACCGATAGCATTAGTTTTCAATTCATTGATTAATTTTAAGGTTTTTGTAATCAACAATAAGGATTATTTTGGTCCATGTCTATATTTTTAACCACAAAAAAACGTGGTGCTACCGGTAGCACCACTTTTTAATTCGAGGTTGTTGTTTGGTGTTTTTTATGCGAAAGTATGAGTTTTTATGGCTAGAGTTCTTGTTTTCAATATAAATTTATCATAAAGTTGTATAACTTGTTTTAATAATTAAGCATGTCTATATGTATACAATAATTTACTTCTCTATATAACTCAATAAAAAAAACTATATGTAAACAAATTACATATAAGTCCACTCGAGACGTGCAGGGAGGGCAGAGGGTGTGCTGTGGCACCATATCGTCTTCACAATTACAGTTGGTGGAGGGAAGAACCCTGCTCTAGGGAATGATCTGCATGAAACAATGAAGAAAAATCATATATTTCATCCTTTGAATAAAATGACAAAAACAAAAATGATGATGATGATGTTCTGATGATGGTGACAATGATGATGAGGATGATAAAGATGTTGAAGAGAACGATTAGGATGGTGTCACTACATCACAATGTTTTCATGATGATGAAGATGAATTTATTGTAGATGCTTTCTACTAAAAATGTTGGAAAATGGTGGCACAAACAATTGTGGAAAGAGGTGATTTCTGAGCTTCAATGGTCTCAGTTCTTTGTTAGGTGTTATTTTGAAGACTTAGAACCTTGGTTATTGCACTAAAATATGTATCCCAAAAAAGATATCAAGCCTTTCAAACCTTGAAATGACCACAATATCGAACTTGTAGGAAAATTATTATGTACTATGGTCATGTGTGACGCCCAATGTGATGAAACATGGCATGTGAACCTCAAAATATATTATATGCTAGTAACTTTCCTTTTATCCCTATACCATGGCATGGATACTGAGAACCGTCCTTTTTGTATTCATTCTCAAAATGGTGAGTATATCTCACTCAAATGATAAATATTTCCTATGTATATAGTGTGAGGTTATTTGGGGTGTTGCAGATGACCATATTACCTAGAGGAAACTGTATGAACTTAATCCCCAGTGTTCAAAAATGAAAAAACTCATAAATATTCCCACTTAATATCCAATTGAGAATGATGTCAAATGCTTCACAAACCTCTGATATTAACCTCCTACAGTCACATAAAGAACCACAATTCATAGGTATCAACTTTAGTGAGCCTGTAAGTTAACATACTATCCATAAAGCACTTATAGCAGCGAAAAAAGTCTCATAACAACATAATTTAATGACAATCAACACACATAAATTTTTGGTCAAATAAGACCCTAGCAAAACCCCCACCCCCTGGGAGAAAACTAGTTTACTAGAGAGAGAATATTATTGAGCTATCTCAGAAAAAAAAATATCAGAAGTACATATGATGTTACAACAACATAATGTGACTATAAATGACCTTAAAATATGTGCCACAAAACACTTTAAAACTTTATGCCTCCCTTGACTGTACTTAATTGTCAGTATAAATACATGGACTCCTACAGTCACACATACAACAATCAAAATAGAGAATAAAAATGCAGACAATACATAAATATACCTCAACAATAAGGACCTTGATTTTTGTGCCTTTAACTTAGCCTAAAATTCAGAACCTTCGAGCTTGTTGTACGACTAGTCAATTTCTGCAGTGTAGCCCTTCACTTTCAGTAGTAAAGTCTGTCAATATTGTTGAATAGTCACTTCTCTGGATGATGCAAACATATTGGGAAATGTGCCAGCCCAAATCTCTTAGGAAGTGATCCCTCACTGAATTTGTCTACCTGGGAATGTGTGCCCCTTCTCACAACCTTCTCTTCTTCTAGGAATGCATGCAACATATTGCCCCTTCCTCTTATGTCTCCTCAGCTCGACTTCACTTCTCTATCTCCTTGAAAATCGTGCTCCACAAGAGACTACCCTCTCTTATTTGGAACTCATGCCTCTTCCTCTCCTCTTGGGATGCATGCCTCTTCTCTTTTCTCTTGAGATGTGTTCCAAATGAAATCTCAATGCTCTTTTATTTCCCTCATTAGGGTAACTCCCACGACCCTTCAAATTCAAGGGTTGAGATTAGATCTTTGCCACAATATCTAAGGCTAGATCTAATCTCACGTTCACTTAAAAATCCGAGTTAAACTATACAACAAATTTTTCCTTTTTGAAAATTCACTTTACCCTAAATATTATAAAAGTGCACTTTATGACTTAAAGTCACTTTATAAAGTGAAAGTCACTTTAATAAAGTACAACTCACTTTAAAAACATAAATTCATATCAAAAGGTACTTTAATAAATGAATTTTAATAAAGTCACCTAATGACTTTAATGAGAACCCATCACCTCGGCCTCCTACACCTGGGCACAAGATGTGGGAGTACCTCCAACCTATAAAATGCTAACACCTAGAAGTTAGTCTCAAACCATGGCATAGATTCCAAAAACCATCTATGGTGTTATACATCTCATGATGGCTACCATATCCTCTTGACGAGCCAAAAAACCCCTATGTAAGGCCAATGTGATGGACTTAGTTCTCACACATGGACCATGAACCCCAAGGGTGAATTTTATAGGTTCAAACTTTCAACCTTCACCCTAGACCCTGGATTTGGTCATGAGAACTATCGCCTGTAGGACAAAACATATGATGGTTACCATATCTCACTCACATGTAAATTATTCCTTAAGTAGGGCCTCTATTGTGGACCAAGGACACACAAATATAACATGATCCCTATATATAAATATCATCCTCATGACGTATATCATGTTGGAATATTCAGACCATCATTTTTGTATTTTGCGTGCCTGCATGCTGCATGCATCCAGTCATCATCATGGTAGTCTCCCCAGCACCTAGAGCTTGCTTCTAGCTCTCCAGAGCTAGTCTTTAGCCCCCATTTGGCCTCCTACCTACCTGATGCGCCCTTCTTGACTGTTTTGCATGGAAAGTGCGCATTTCTCACCTACCACACTCAGTTAGTGTGCCTTTACTCACCTACCTTTAGTTATCACTCAGTTAGAGTGACCTTTTTCACCTACCAGGAGTTATCACTCAGTTAGTGCATGGATTGAGTAGTTCTTCCACTGATTGCTCATGTTGACTTTTTGTAGCTTCTAGTTAGCTAGTTCTAGAGTTCCACTTGACTATTTGACAGCCTTATGTGCCCCCCTTGGAGTCTCCATTACTTGATTTATGCCTAGATGGTTCTGTTAGACTCGGTTGGACACAATTGACTGACTCTTACCATTTATGAATGATACTATTGACTGGATGATGTCTCCATAGTTATACAAGCTAGAATTTGAGCTCAGATTTGAATTCCCTACTTCGATAATTTGAATCCTATATGATGCTACATCATAGATTATTGTATCACATTCTTTACATTCATTATTCATTGTATGATACTGTTATTGTTCAATATTCTGTGTTTATGAGTGATTATTGAGTGCATGCTTCTCTTCTTCTTTGCAACATACTTGAGAGTTTGATTGTGTGATTGTTACAGTTTCTAGATCCCCTGCATATTATCACATGGTATCAGATCAAGAAGCAACTATTCGAATTGCAACCATTGCAGCAGTTGCAACATTTCTTTGAGCAGCTATATTTCACTTGAGCACCAGAAGCCTCTGACTTTTCACCGCAAATCCTGGTGCTATTACTTGAATTCATTGAAGAAATCCAATGAGGTCTAGCCAGGTGTGAAGGACATAGTCTATGTGCCCAGTGTTCAAAAGGTAGTGTTCAGTCGAAGTGTAGCATTCTCCATCAGCAAAAACTTGTCTTGTTTTGTAGGTTTATTCACCTGTTCGAATTCTTCTTCAACTATTCGACCTTCTCTATTTAGATGGATCTAAAGCTCACATCTTCCAACTATGTTGAGTGGAAATCCAAGATGGCTCTCTTCATGAGAACCAAGGGCTTCACTCGAATACTCAAAGGAACGATGGTAGAACCTCTCAATGCAGTTGAAAAGTCCAAGTACTTGGATAGGCTTGATGAAGCAGTTGGCCTCCTCCTTCTCTCAATTTATGATGATCTTCACTTCCATGTCATCGATCTTGCATCTCCTAAAGAGGTTTGGGAAAATATCGAATCCCTTTTTGGACAGAAAGATGATATGAAAGGACACAAATTGGAGAATGAACTCATATGTTTGAGTCCTGACAACTTCAAATCTATCAATGCCTTCATCACCAAGTTCAAAAGCTTGATATCACAATTGAAAAGATATGAGATAGTGAAAGAAGACAAGCAGCTTATTCTTGCCATTCTCTCAAATTTGGGGACAAACTTCTCAATTTTTGTCTCTACTTTCCAGTCAACTAAGATGTTCATTCCAAAATGGAAGTTTTCCTCACTTGATGACTTCATCCAATCTCTTAATCAAGAGGAAGAGAAGTTAATATCCATGGGAATGATCAAACCCAAGTTGGATTCGGCCCTTACAGCTCCTGAGGCCAAAAGGGCGAATGGTAAAGATAAGAAAAAGATTTCTGATAAGAGATCAAATGATACAAGGCCTACAGATACTCCATATCAGTCAGATGGGGCTTCGAACTCAAGGAAGACCAAGAATTCTCAGAAGAAAAGATCCAAGTGCACAAATTGTCTTAGAGGTTTTCATCCTGAGAGTACTTGCATGAATAAGACTATAGATTTGATGGCTCAATTACTTGAGAAGAACAATCTTCCTGTACCTGCATGTACAAGGAAGAAAGATCCTAATACTGAATCTTCTAGATCCGAAGACAAAGAAATATGTCATGCCCTCATGGCAAGTGCATCAACAGATTCTTCCTTCATCATAGATTCAGGAGCATCAAGACACGTGTCTTCCTCCAAAAATCTCTTCTCCAGTTTCGAAAGCTTAGTTGGCCCTTCCAGTAGATTGGGAAATAATTCAGAAATGTCCTCTCAAGGGATTGGAAGAATCAATCTTGACTATGGTTACTTTTTTTATGTGCTTTATGTTACTTCTCTTGTAGCAAATTTACTTTTAGTGTATCAAATGACTCATATTGGAGAGCCCAAAAGAGTGATCTTTTCTCCAAATGAAGTTGAGGTACAACACATGGTTTCAGGGGAAATCATTGCAAAAGGAGTTACAAATCATGAGACAAAACTCTATGATTTTTCCCACTTCTTACCTCTCTCAAAGGAGTCTGCTCTTCACTCTCATACTCATGAAGAGAGTAGACTATCTCATCTCAACTACAAGCTAGCTCGAAATGTGGTTGATGGTCTTCCAAATAGCAAGATTGCTCGTGGCACCTAAAAAGGTTGCTTGAAAGTAAGGGATCAATCTAAGAAGATTGAGAAAAAGAGGACTCTTGAAGAAGTGCAAATGCTAGATCCAAATCCACAAGAACTTGAAGATATAGCACCTATTGGTTCAACTCCTATGGCCAAAAGGGCCATCACTACTACATCCACTAGTGATCTTATTGAAGATCCATCATCATCAGATTCAGAGTTTGTATGTGAGCTAGTTCCACTTACTTCTCCTCATGAGATTTCAGATTCAGAGTTTGGATGTGATGATGAGCTAGTTGTACTTGCTTCTTCACATAAAAATATAGATTCAGAGTTTGGATGTGATGATGAGATAGTTGTAGATACATCTTCACATGATACTTGAGATTCAGAATATGAAGATGGAGAAAATGATGATGGAATGCTAGATCCATATCCACAAGAACCTAAAGGTCTAGCAACTAATGATGAAGATGGATGAATGGGAGATCCAAAGCCACAAGAACCTGAAGATCTCTCACCTGATATTCCTCCTCTTTCTCGATGGGAAGCCACTACACTCCAATCTGCTAGTGATTTGGTTGGTGATCCACATGATCATAGAAGAACCAGATTATATTTTCAGAATGGAAGGTTTCATCCTTCTCACATTGCCATTTCAGATCGATCGAGCCTTCTTCGGAAAAGAAGGACACTTACCTCCTTCAAGGGTGAGTGATGATATGCTACATTAGCATCCTTCAGTCTATTTTGAGGGAGGGCTTTCTTTCCATTGGGTTTTCCCTCTCTCCTCACTTAGTTTATTTAGATTGATTGTACGGGGGGACCTTTGGTCTTAGTCACGAGGGCCCTATTTTACTGTTTTCAGTTTTTTCTGATAGTATAGCTTGTGGGGGGGTGTTGGAATATTCACCCCATCATTTTTGTATTTTGCATGCATGCATGCAAAATTGCATGCTGCATGCATTTTCATGCCATTGCAATCATCCAGTCATCATCATGGTAGTCTCCCCAGCACCTAGAACTTGCTTTTAGCTCTCTAGAGCTTCTCTTTAGCCCCCATTTGGCCTCCTACCTACCTGATGTTCCCTTCTTGACTGTTCTGCATGGAAAGTGTGCCTTTCTCACCTACCACACTCAGTTAGTGCGCCTTTACTCACCTACCTTCAGTTATCACTCAATTAGAGCACCCTTCTTCACCTACCAGGAGTTATCACTTAGTTAGTGCATGGATTGAGTAGTTCTTCCACTGATTGCTCATGTTGGCTGCTTGTAGCTTCTAGTTAGATAGTTCTGGAGTTCCACTTGACTATTTGACAGCCTCATGTGCCCCCCTTGGAGTCTCCATTCCCTGATTTATGCCTAGATGGTTATGTTAGTCTCAGTTCGACACACTTGACTGACTCTTACCATTTATGACTGATACTACTGACTGGATGATGTCTCCATAGTTATCCAAGTAGGACTTTGAGCTCAAATTCGAATTCCCTACTTGGCTAATTCGAATCCTATATGATGCTACATCATAGATTATTGTATCACATTCTTTACATTCATTATTCATTGTATGATATTGTTATTGTTCATTATTTAGAGTTTATGAGTGATTATTGAGTGCATGCTTCTCTTCTTCTTTGCAACATACTTGAGAGTTTGATTGTGGGATTGTTACAGTTGCTAGATACCTTGCATATTATCACATATCATAACCCATAAACATATCCCCATCTCAAAAACCTTGAATAACCATCATGGCATGCTTGTAGGACAAGTATTCCCTATGTATCGGTTTTGTGATGCCTTAAAGCTACATATATATGAGATTATCCCTAGGGACAAATATTAGAATCTAAGGTTGTGTGCATGCCCCAAAAGCCATAGAGGACAATTTTATGTCCTACTAATTTGTATTTTGACTCTTACCATGGTGTGTTCTATGAGAACCTTCCATCATGCAAAGATTCCATGGTGCTCCACACATGGCCTATAATCCCTAGGAATAATCGTTATGGCCCAACAACATGAATTTTACCATGGAACCATGCCATGGAGACCATAATGCATCCCCAACATGTCAAATGTAAAAATACTACCATATCCCAATAGTGGGGCAAGGATTCCCTATGGAGGACCTATGTGATGGTTTGAGGATCTATACCTGACCATGAGATCTAAAGGTAAATTTTGTGGCATACGATCTTATGTAGCAAGGTATAGATGCAATCTAGAGACTATAGCCTTCTTTTCAAGTGAATGAACTTGTTGTAAAAAATGTTTATAACTTTGATTCTATCCTAGAATATCAAGTTATAATTTTTTTTTTGTTGAATACACACACACACAAAATAACTATTGAAAAAAAATACATAATCTAAATCAAAATTAAATTATTAAATAAACTAAATTATGTAAATCTAAATCTCAATTACAAAACACAACTAATGAAAATAACTAGTTTTAGAAAATTTTCATTAAAATAAACTAATTTTAATTCACAAAAGCTAAATTTTAATTAAAAATTTAACTTATTTTAAGATTTTAAGGGTTTTGAATAGCCTACCTCATCAACTGGAGGCCATGGTAGCATGAGGGGCTTGTTGATAGTTGGTGACAAATCAACCCTAGGTCAAATTCACAAACCCTCGGTCAAACTCACAAACCCTCTTCGAGCTTCTTTCTATTACTCGGTCGAGCTCTTATTCAACAACCGTAGTGAAATAAATTGTTGGTTTTTGCTTTCCATTTTTTATAATAGTTTTCAGGATCTTGATTGAGCTATTGGCTCAATCAAGTTTTATAGATAGATCGAGGGTTTTACCAAAACCTTGGTCGAGAGTTTGGTAAAACCCTCGATCGAGGTGTTTTAAATAGCTCGATCGAGTGCTTTGTTAAGCCCTCAATCAAGCTCTTAAGAGCTCAATCAAGGGCTTTATAAGAGCTCGATCGAGCTCATTTTTCACCATATCTGTGCCCTCCGCTTGCCAAAATGTGTTACCCATGTTCATGGGAACACCCATAAATCTAACAATTTAGAGACCAAATGAGAAACAATAAGGCTCCACCCAATTGAGAAGACACAAAGTATTTAGATTGTGTAACAACTACATCTACTGCAAATTTACAAGTCTACAATGGAAGCATTCAACACACAATGATCATATAGTAGATCGCAAAGCAATAACAATAAACAAGATGCAAATTTTGGGTGAAGGTATCTTCAATGATATCATGATACAATGTGGAGATCATATATGATTCCAATGTTTGTATTATGATATCTCCACCCAATTGAGAAGATCCAAAGTATTTAGATTGTGTAACAACTACATCTACTGCAAATTTACAAGTCTACAATGGAAGCATTCAACACACAATGATCATATAGTAGATCGCAGAGCAATAGCAATAAACAAGATGCAAATTTTGGGTGAAGGTATCTTCAATCATATCATGATACAATGTGGAGATCATATATGATTCCAATGTTTGTATTATGAGAACACTGAGTATGAGTACACAACATTTCATTATAGGATTTGTCAAGAAAGGGGTTATTTGAAGAAATATTTTCTAATAGCCATCAACCCTCAAGGGAGAAAGAATTGCAAGGCATAAACCTAGAGGATTGCAACCAATGGAAAAAATACCTTTAATGATAGTTCCAAAAGCAAATGCAGAGTGATCACACCCTCCCACACAAAATTAGGGCCTCAACAATCTATCTAAGGGTTGTGAATTTTATATCTATTCAACATCTTCTTCTTTTATGGAGGGAGTTCTAGTGGACCAACCCTGAGGTGTGTTGAAGAAACATCAAGAATCTAACCATTTTAAGCCGAAATGGCAAACATGGTCTCCACTCAAGTGCAAGGTATCTAAAGTGTATAACAAGTACATCCACTACAAATTTACAAGTCTATGGTGGAATCATTTAAAACACATCAATCATTTTGTAAAATTGCAAGGCATCTAAAGTGTGTAACAACTACATCCACTACAAATTTACAAGTCTATGGTGGAATTATTTAAAACACATCAATCATTTTGTAAAATTGCATAAATAACTAAGAGTAAGCTAGGCTTAAGTAAATATACCTAAGAATCTTTTAGAAATTTCAATAAAAATTCCAAATGGATAAGACCTTTAACTTTCTATTCATCAAATTCAAAAAACTTTGAAAAACTATTGCCACAAGATTAGATTTAGATTTTTCATAACACATGTTTCATGATCATTGCATTGCATTTTATTTATTGAAAAATCTTGACACTTCGAAACACAATATTATAATCACATCATTGAAGATATCTTGATTTTCAAATATGAAACACAAATATCCGTATATATACACAAAAGTCAAGAAAGTCATTCTCCAAGGTCATGAGATTTAGCATATGATTGGAAGGAAAAACAAAACCTGAATTATGGCCCGTGAATTTTGTGCAGTGTTTTGATTTTCCTTATGCGGGCCCTCGCACAGAAACCGACTTCGACTTTACTATCACTGTAGTTGTAAAAGAAGCCAAAATGAAAAAGAAATGCTCACGAGTCATAACTTTCGGCAGACCAAAACCCTAGGTGGAGCCACAGAAATCCAACTCCATAATTTACAAAGAGATCTCTCGTCAATTATAACCTCAGAAACGATTCAATATTGCAGAAGGCCCACATATCGCACTGATCTGCAAATTGTAACAATACTATACATGTACAATTTTCTGAACTGGAACGCAAGTTGCGGGCCAGCTCTACTGAGCAGAACGATGAGCTTGAATGTTCCATTAACGTAAAAACAAACCCAAGAACTAAAATTTCGAACAGGAAATATACGACAGTAGTACGCTAATTCTTCATAATAAATACATGTCTCAGTACAAAGCTATTTGAAGTATATCCACGAAAATATATTTTCATTTCAGTTAGATTTGCAGTCGAAGGTTCCGGGTAAACAAGAGGCGGCGGGTTTTGGAAGAATTACCGTGATAATTCCCAATACCACTGACATCTGAAAGCTTGTTGATAACAGCAAGAGCATTGCTCATGAATTCTGTGGATTTTTCTGTCTTGGCATTAACAACCGACACCATGTTCTTGTTAGCTTGCCCGAGTCCATCTAGACAAGTTGATGGATTCGTTAACGCTGCACTGACCCACGTCTGGACATCAGCTATATCGTCCGCAAAAGAATTGGAGTTCAGGTGTTCTAATTTAGAGGCCGAAGTATTCAGCTGGTCCACCGTATCTTGAAACAGTTCCGTGCAATCCTGAAGGGCGTTCCTGTCGCTGCTGTCGTTGGATCTGTTTTTCAGGTCTGCTATGTAATCAGAGACCCTTTCCGCTTCGCTCAGGCTCAACACCACCGCAATCCCGGCAAGCTCGCTCAGATTTGCCTGCGAGGCCCCCGGATAGGACGACAAGGACGATATACAGACATTTTTGTATATGGAACTGTTGCAGGCCATGATAATGGTCTGTGAGACCACTGGAGTCGCGGGCGGCGGGGTAACGGGCGTAGTGGACGCCGGAGGCGGCGGGGTAAAGGGCGTGGTAGAGCCGGGAGGCGGCAGAGGGGTTGCTGGGGGTGAGAAAACGGGTGGAGATGGGACGAAGGGCGGTGAAAAGATGTAAGGAGGCTCATACGGCTGACCGTTGCCATAACCGCCGTTTGTGTGATCCTCGCCTTTGTGGAGACTGAAAACAAGAACCAGAGCGATGGCTAAGGCCACCAAGAGCACGGTAGCAATACAGACAAGCCCATTTCGTTTCCTCCGTCTTTGCATGTAGTCTGGCCCTTCGATCTTGACGTCATGATCCATTTTTTTTGCAGAGAGAACTGAGTCACCAGTCTTGAACTTTACTAGTTGCAGTGGTGATTTAACATAAGCATGGAGTCGACTGAGAGAGATTTAAAGCGGAAGAGTAAAGGGGATTTGGCCAGAAATTCGATGAAATGTTTTCTGGCCGACAGAGGGAAGGAAATTGATGTGATACTTTTTTTTTTATCTTTAACAAAAGTAAAGTTCACAGTTACGGCAAGCATCAAGAATGTGTGCCCAGCTGTTTCCGAATATTTTGACTTGTTTGCTTTTCTTTGGCAAAAGCAAAAGAACAAAGACGAACACGCTCCATCAGAATAATATTTTGCTTTCAAAGAGATAATACCAACCTGGGCTATACGAGTACAATGTAGAGAGCGTTGCAAGTATATATATATGTATATAACTTTGATGATGTGATTATATAACAATTTGCCATTCAATGTAGATTCCGAGAGCGTTGCAAGTTTATATATATATATATATATATATATATATATATATATATATATAACTTTGATGATGTGATTATATAACAATTTGCTTGAGTAGGTAATTGGTTAAAGTCAGAGCAGCACTGGGCATGAGTATGTAATTGGTTAATATCACAGTAGCAATAGTTGTGAGCTGGAAAACTTTGATGATGTGATTATATAACAACTTGCTTGAGTAGGTAATTGGTTAAAGTCAGAGCAACACTTGGCATGAGTATGTAATGGGTTAAAATCGCAGTAGCAATAGTTGTGAGGTGGTTGTGACATTTATCTTTTAGTAAATCAGGGATGCAGTTTGTTTATTTAAAAGTTGAGCATTATTATCATATCCTTCTTAAAGGAAAGAATTCAATCATAAAAGTTGAGCATTATTAGCATATCCTTCTTAAGGGATAGAATTCAATCATCATGATGGAAGGCAAATAAATGTATATTTAACTTTTCAAAGTGTGTCAACTTGGAGTGAGAGAATATTTGATACTTTAATATTACATATATTACATAATGTGAGTGAAGGGGGTGATAAATATTCAATAGATAATAATATGCATGGCACTTGTGATGTTAGAATTTATTGATGCTTTATAGTAGAGAAATTATGATTTGGGACATCTTAGAGATAGGTTTGCTTTGTCAAATTTTAGTACATCAACTTATATGGTTTTGGGTTTTAAATAACTTTTTTTTCTTTGTGATGATTGTTGTATACTTTTAGAAGCCTTACAAAAAATGTTCTTATAATCAAGATATTTTTAATAAGCTATCATGTGATTAAATAGAATTTGGAACCAAAATTTATGACATCATTAATGTAATGGTCCAAATATTCCTCGCAAGTACAAATGGTGACCATGTTAACATATCATAATTCTAATATGGAGAGTTAGTAACATGTGGGAATCCACTAGAGACTTCTAGAAGCATCATGGAGGTTGCAAGAGGGATTTAAATTCTTACACCTAAAGTTAATTCTAGTTATCAAAAACCTAGTAGGAGGAGGGAAACTCATTCACTTTTTCAGTATCCACTAAATGGTCTATTGTATGATAAAGATTGTGGAGGAGATACTAGTAGAGTAGAGGGATAAAATCTTATTGTAGAGGACTATAGATGACCATGATGTCTCATAGCCTTGCAATGGCCTTGGATGAATTTGTAATATGTATTGTAATCTCTATAATATACGAAAACAAAAGGCACCTCATCTATTGATTGTTTGTTTCCTCATTTAATTGGTTTTGAGGATAAATATTTGTGTTCTATTATGTGACTTGGGCCAATTGTAGTTTATTTCATATGTTGCACTGATTAAAGAATCCAAATGGTGTGTTTTTATTTATGTTAAAACATTAAAAATACAAAAACATAGTCACATAACGGACATATGCTCACCATGGTAATTTTATTTTTAGATTTGTTTTTGTGAATTGACCAATGGAATATATCTAAAATAGTTTACAAATTAGAGGTGCCAACTCAAAGAGAGGAAAGTGCTATATGAATTTATCCATGCTCTACATTAAGGATATTATGATTTGGGACATCTTAGAGATCATATTGATCTTGTCAGATTTCATGACATCAAATTTGACATTTTTAGGAGTCCTAAAGAACATTTGTTTTCTTATGAGAACTAACAATTGTTGCAGAATTTCAATATTATTGATAAAAAATGTTCACCTAATGGAAATCATTCTAACATGCTATCATGTGCTTAAAGCAATGTTTGTATGTGAAAGTTATAGCCCCACTATTTTAATGGTAAAATTATTCCATGGCAGTCCAAGTGGGGACCAAGTCAACTCACCATAATTTGAATATGAGGAGTTATTAATGTGTGAATCCACTAGAGGATTTTAAAATACCATGGAGGTTATAAGAAAGATTTGAAAACGTAAACCTAACCTTAATTCTAGCTATCAAAAATGTAGTAGGAAGAGGGAAAACTATTCACTTTTTCACTAGGCACACGTTGTTCTATGTATAAAAAAGAATCCGAAGGAGATACTAGTAGAGGGAAAATTGTCCACCTTTTCAGTGGTCGTCATTTTTTTTCTTTATTAGTAAGAGCTTGAAGGAGATAATAATAGAATTCTTTATTAGTAAGAGCTTGAAGGAGATAATAATAGAACATAAGGATAAAATCATATTGTAAAGGACTATAAAAGGCCATGCTATCTCTTAGATTTATAATGACCTTGGACTCCTTTGTAATTCGTATTGTAATATCCATAATACAACAAAACAAAAGGCACACTCCTACATTGATTATTGGTTTTCTTTGAGGAGTGGTATATGGGATGACCGCAATATCCATTTCATAAGTTGACGTTTTGAACCTAAATCAAGGCTCATCACCAAGATAATGAATCGTGCTGAGGAGTAGTATATCAAGACTTATTAATATAATTAGCACCATATTCATGAGAAAAACCAAAAATTAATATGGTCAACTAAATAACTAAGACTAGTGCCAACCCTAGAAATGTTAAACTAAATAATATAAGGAATCCTAGATTATAACTAAAAGCAAAAACTCTAAAAATATAAAATACTTCTCAACCTAAAAAGGAATCAAAACAAACTTAATTAAGTATATTAAAATAAAATTTTATCATAATGAATAAATTGAAAAATATATTTCCTAATTTTTTTATAAACTAAAAATAAAATCTAATATCTAACTCTAACCTAGAAAAACTAAAACATGTGTACTAAAGGCTAACTTGAATATTCTAAAGAACCTTTAATGGTTAAAACTTAAAAAGTATGGCCATAACCTAGGAAACATTGAAAAACAATTATATATATATATATATAACTTTTTTATTTTACTACAACCTAAAAGGTCAACAAATTCTTTTGTTTAACCATAAATTTGTTAACCTAGATTAATTTACTAAACTACTATATAATCCCTTTGTCAATTGTGTTCTATCATGTGGATTTTCCATTGTAAACCATTTCATAATGTGTAGTGATTAAATAATTCAAATAGTGAGTTTTTATTTATGCTAAAACATTTAAAATACAAAAATATAATTGTAAAATGGACCATAAGCTCACTATTGGAGGAGCCTAAGTCGGCTTGTCGACTAGGCTCATCTTCTTGTTTGTTGTATCTATATCTTGTGTGCTTGCTCATATATAATATGTTTCACTAGTAACAATACAACCTCCTCCGCTACAACATTGGTTTCGTGGTCACTGATGCATACATAAAGCAATAGCAAGCATGATCAATGATATCAGAGAAAGAGATTAAGTATTGGTGGGAGAGAAAGATCGCTAACTACCTGCAAAATTATGCGAGAAGGAACAAGCTAACGATTGCTTAAGCAAGGGAGATATTATTTTTTGAGACTCATGAGAAGTTCATAGAATCTGTGTTGCTCGCACTGAAGAAGTTCTTGGATGAGAAGACAACCAGATGAAAATGAGCACGAATTAATTTCGAAGCCGATTAACGGAGGTCGTACGAATATGTCAAAATTGGGCAAGAATATAGCCGACGATTTCTATGAAGAATGTGCGATTGAAGAGTGAGTGTTTGTTGACGACATGAGGAAACGATTTTTCACCGACCTTACCAACCAATTTTTGTGTTCTTTGCCGACACTCTTGTTCAAGTTCCTGACCGACAAAGGCATTGCGCATATTGTTGAGACTCGTCCCTTGTTGCTTCTGCTTCTCCCAAACTCAAATCGGGAAGAAAAAGAACGAGAGTGGAAGAAATTCATACAAGAGCTCGAGTGGGAGTATTTCTTAAGCAAATGAAGTTCCTTACTTCTACAGTTGCCTAGAGAACTTCGGTCCGACATTGGGGGGGTAGCCAAACATGTTTTGATGGAGTAGATGCATGAAGAAGATTGACAGATGAAAATGCGACATGACCAGTGGTGAAAGATCCAACAGAGTCGACAAAGATCCAACAGAGTCACAAAATCACTCTAGACATCCAGAATATTGAGCAAGAGAAGAGGAGAAAAAGGCAAGAAGAACTCAAGGAGCAGGCTAGTGCACTCCAAAAGAAACGAGGATTGGGTGTCATGACAGATGCAAAAGGAAGCCTGCTGGAGTCGAGTCAAGCCTGAAATGAAAGCAGCGTCGATGAAGACCTATCACCAATGGATGAAGACTTGTGGATAGATTATGGTAGTTCTCTCCAAGTTAATATACCTGAGGTAATAAAGCCACCTTCTCCGTTGCATCTAACTCAGAGTTCCCGAGTGCAGGATATTTTTGAAGAATATCTAAGACTTCACGCTGACTAGTCAGACATATGGATTCGATGAAGTAATGAAGGTGATGAAGTCGACAGACTGTTGATTCATCAACCAGACTAAGGAAATTGGGTGACTATTCAGCCCGAGTTTTCCAACAAAAGTTTCCATCTACTATACTCAAATCATGCATAAGTGCCCCCCCTACCACTACCAACATTGAGGAATCATTGAATTCATCATAACAACAAAGAAGAGGTGAAATCTCAATTGAGTAGAATTTCACATGGATTTCTACAGAAGTAGTTGAATAAAGCAGGCTTTTGAGACCCAACGAGCAGACCGAAGTTCTAGACAATGGAAGTGAAGGTGAAGAACTCGCTCCCAAGACACATTTGGAAATAGTACCCATCAAAGTTAAACCATCAAGTAGTTCCATCTCCCATAATAATCCACCGATCCCACCAACCGATTTATCGGTCGAAGTAGCAGACATGTCGCATATGAAAACTCACCTTCTGTTTTACGAGGGTGATGGAGATCCTCGAAGACATTGGCTCGTGCGCGAATCAATATGGTCATCCAATATAATTACCAGTGAAGAACAGCATATGGCTCAGTTTGCTGGCTTTTTGTCAAAAATAGCACTCACTTGGTACATGGGCTACATTGATAAAACACCAAATGCGATGAAGGAGGAAATCAAGCAACAATTCCTATCTTTCTTTAAAACCTCGGATGCAAAGTACCTAACTGCTGAGAAGTTAAAGACCATAGACCAAAGACTGACAGAGACCATAAAAGAATATGATAAGAGGTTTAAAGACCTCTTGAGCCAGCTTGATTATGATATTGAAGAAAAAATCTTGATCAAATGGTTCGTTGCTGGACTCATAAGAAAAATCAAAGTGCACGTCCTCTGGCAGAACATTAATTCATATGAAGACACCCTGAAAAAGGCTCTAGAAATCGAGATGGATGACGGATATCCTTTGGTACCTTTCCACAGACGCATTGAAGAACAACTGGACAATATGCAACAATCCATCTGGGATATAAACATTAGAGGACTGAAAGTATGGTGTACAAAATGTTCTACTATAGGACAGACAATAGACTCTTGTCATATGGAGGATTGATGTCAAGATGTTATACTTGTTCTTGAACAAGATGTTTTGGGGATATCTGTCAATACTATGACTTACATACTAAAAATGACTTCCCATACAATTTGAAGAATAAGAAAGCTAAGTGGTGTCAAATATGTGAAGTCAATACCCATTCTATAGAAGAATGCCATCTAAATCTAAAGAAAAAGCAAAATGATCATGCGGTGTACCAGACAAACTTTGTCGAGCAGCCAAACAACAAAAATGAAAGAAACAACAGATACGACCGAAATGATAGGAATGATCGATATGACCGAAATTACAGACACGATAGATATCCAGGGTACGATGGAAGAAGGTACAATCAACAGAAGAATAACTACAACCAATGCAGAGGATACCAAGGCTGAGTTTGCAACAATGGAGGCGATATTTCTGACCTCGTAGACCTGAGCAATGTTATACTTGTCTTAGTAAAGGACATTGGCATGCAAAGTGTCCTTATAGAGATCGCATAGATCTAAAATTATGTACTAAATATGGAGTAGGAGATCACTTCTTGGAGGATTTCCCTACCATGATTGAGAAAATTACGAATAAAAATAATGTTAATTTCTTTTAGTGTGTTCCAAAATGTGATGTGATTAGAACAAATAATTTGAAAACTGTAACAAGACAAGGTACTCACATTGGTCAATACAAACCACAAATAAACAAAGTAATAAGTAAAGAGGATTATCCTAATCTTACTATACAAAAATATTTGTTTAAAAATGCATCTGATATATTCTCTGAATTGGCAGCATAAGAAGACAACGAAGAAAGTCGACATGAAGCACTCAATGAATTGGTTAATTTAATCACTAAAGAAGAAGCTGTCGAAAAATTGATTGACTTGTTGCACAATATTAAGAATAAATTTGTTGCGCAAAGACAAGCTTAAATTTTTTTTCCAACTAAATAAAAAAGATAGGAACGATGTTGACCCTCTCATTGACCTTGAAATACATAGATACCATATCCAACAAGTCATACTCGATTTTGGTTCGCAAGTTAACATTATGACTTGTGATACTTGGGATCAAATAGGTCGACTGCAACTTCAAGAATCGGGCATTTATTTGAAGCTTGTTGATGAAGGACTGATCGAACTGATTGGAGTATGGAGAGAAGCTGAAACATCCATAAAAGGAATAAAGACAAAAGTAGACTTCGAGATCGTAAATCCAAAGGATGGAGCCAAGTCTTTTCTAGCCCTGGTTGGTCGACCATGGGGCCAAAAAATGAAAGATTTGATCTCACTTGATAAGGGTCGCATTAAATTGAAAGGCAATGGTCAAAAGGTGATAGTACCAATCTTCCCCTCTCAGGGAGAACCATGGTCAGAACCTATGGAAGATGAAAATGATATAAGATAGCTATATCAAGTAAATGACAACCAAGATTATGTTGAACCAAATTCAAGAGGAGAAATTTACCTTAGAGATCCTGCATCAATCGGATATAACTCCAACATAGAAATTTATGAATGGAAAATCGAAAAGTATGAAATTCAAGCAAAAGAATGCTAGACAGTTGAAGCCATCTCTAAAAATAAAGTTAAGAAATGCTTCTCGATCTCGACCTTTCCAATGCTAATCGAGAGGAAAATTCGTGAATATCCGACTCTTGCACTAGTGAAAAATGAACCGACACATACTCTTTTACGATGATACAAGGAACGAGAATCGTCGTTAGTACATGTCGAGGAAGTTTCAAAGCATGTCAGAGAACAAGGGATATTGCGAGTCTGGTTGAGACATTTACAGAAAAAGATGCAAGATGGTGGGACACACATCAATCAAGACTCCAAACATGGACTACTGCGTTGACATACTTTGTTCAGAGGTTTGGAGACAAGAAATTGACATTTCAGGCAGAAATCCCAATTTTCACATAGGGACAAGATCCTGAAGCTCATATAGACAAGTGCGAAAGAGAATGGAGAAGACTGGGTTATAAATATGAAAGAGCGTAGCCACATCTCTTTCCAAACATGCTCAACGATCTGCCAAATAAATGCTACAAGATGGAAGAAGCAAGAGGAGACACCTTCGTTTGGAAAGAAATCACATAAAATTTCATCAAAGAATTCCAATTTTCTCCAAAGGAAGAGCAGCTTGTTAGAAAAATAGGATCGCAGAGTAATAACAATAAACATAAATGAAAATATAATCACACAGAAACATTACAAGAGAGGCACCAATATATCGTGGTTCACCCAATATGGGCTACGTCCACACTGAAATTGCCAGTCCTTATTATTATACTGTCTAACAAAGTGAAGGGATACAACCTGCAACACAGCCACTGCACTTCCTCTTCACACTCTCTCACAGTCTCTCTTCATGATCTCAAAGATATTTACAATTCATAATACATAATACATCTTACCCTAGACATATTACAATGTCTTTCTTTTATAAGGGAAATACAATGGGAAAATACCACGGGTTACCCAAAACCATGGGCCCGTAAACTGTTGGCGAAAACACTCCCCTGGACCCCCTGGGGATCGTGCCGGGATCATAACCATACCTGGGGTTCAAACACGGCTAAATCATCATCTATGAGACTGGAAGATCAGGCTCCACAACAAACAATATCCCACTTGGATACTGATCACAGAAACTCCACCGCTGATGTACTTGTTGGACCTTGGACTTAGCAAATTTCTCATCTTCACCTTCACGCCAGAAGGCCAATTGAAACCGAGCAGGAACTCAGTTTCTCTCTGGTCACTACCTTTGTGAACATGTCTATAGGATTCTGGCTAGTGTGTATATTTTCCAGCTTCAACAGTTCATCTTCTAGAACAGAGCGTATGAAATAGTACTTGAGTTGTATATGTTTAGTCCTGGAATGGAATGCTGAGTTCTTTGCAAGATGAATGGCACTTTGGCTATCACTATACAACCTTCTATCCTTGTGCTTCTTACCCAATTCCTCCATAAACCTCTGTAACCAAATCATCTCTTTACTAGCCTCTGTAACAACAACATACTCTGCTTCCATTGTTGAAAGTGCAACAACCTTTTGCAGTTTTGAAATCCAACTTACTGATGTTCCACCTACAGTAAACACATACCCTATGGTGCTCCTCCTTCTATCCTTATCACCTACCATATATGCATCAACATATCCTTGTAGAACAGTTTCTGAACCTCCAAAACATAATTCCTAAGTGGTAGTACCTCTCAAATACTTGAGAATCCATTGTACTGCTTTGCAATGTTGTTTACTTGGATTGTTCATATATCTACTCACAACTCCCACTACATGTGCAATATCTGGTCTTGTGCACACCATGGCATACATCAAGCCTTTAACTGCTGATTGATATGGAAGCTTGGACATGTAATATATCTCTTCCTGTGTCTTGGGACACATTTCCTTAGTTTGAAATGGTTGGCCAAAGGTGTACTAACTGGTTTTGCATTCTGCATTCTGAACCTCTCCAACACCTTTTGTATGTACTCACTCTGAGACAATGTCAATTTGCGATTTTTCCTGTCTCTCGTTATTCTCATACCAAGGATTTGCTTTGCAACACCCAAACCCTTCATCACAAATGAATTAGCTAGCTTCCTTTTGAGCACATTTATATCCTGCATGTTAGACCCTGCAACAAGCATGTCATCCACATATAGTAACAAGATAATATATCTTCCATTCTCTAGCTTCTTGAAATAAACACAATGGTTAGAATGACATCTACTATAACCCTATTCTGTCATAAACCTGTCAAATTTTAATTACCACTTCCTTGGAGCTTGCTTCAAGCCATACAAGCTCTTCTTCAACCTGCATACACAATTCTCCTTCCCTTTGACGTCATACCATTATGGTTGCTGCATATATATCTCTTCCTCCAAATCCCCATGGAGAAAGGCTGTTTTTACATCTAACTGTTCAAGATGCAAATCTTCTACCACCACTAGACTTAAAATAGTCCTAATTGAAGTCATCTTAACAATAGAAGAAAATATTTCATCAAAATCTATACCTTTCTTCAATGCAAACACCTTTACAACAAGTCTGGCCTTGTACCGCTTTTTACCTCCTTCTTCTTCCTTCAACCTGTAAATCCATTTGATCTGCAATGCTCTTTTACCAACATAAAATTGAACCAAATCCCAAGTCTGGTTTCCTACCAATGAGTCCATCTCCTCATTCATGCCTTGCTCCCACTTCTTTCTAGTTTCCACCTGCATTGCTTCTTCATAACATTTTGGTTCACCAGAATCAGTCATAAATAAATAATACATTGAAGGAGAGTATCGTTGAGGGAGTCTACTTAAGCTGATAGATCTTCTTGCAATTGCAGGAGTTTCAGGTACTTGCTGCTGTTCTTGATTTTCTCGCACCTTTAGAACTTCAGGTTCTTCAATTTCATCAAGTATTGTGTACTCTATCTTTTCCTTTTCTTGTTTCTCTCCCTGCAATTGATCTTTATACATGACCTTTTCATTTAATATCACATCTCTACTCCTAATAATTTTGTTATTTTCATAATCCCATAAGCGATAACCAAAATCATCAACCCCATATCCAATAAAGGTACATTTCTTGGATTTAGCTTCAAGCTTTGTTCTATTTTCTTTATCAATATGGACAAATGCTTCACAACCAAACGTTCTCAGAAATGAGTACTTTACCTTTTTACCTATGCATGCCTCCTCTAGAATACCACCATCCAAAGCACTTGAAGGCCCTCTGCTTATTAAATAACCAACAATATTTACAACATCTGCCCAAAACTGTAAGGGAAACCCTGGATGCAATCTCATACACCTTGCACGCTCCATAATCGTTTTGTTCATCCTTTCAGACACACCATTTTCTTGTGGTGTTACTGGGACCGTCTTATCTCTACGAATCCCATGGTATGAACAGTAACTATCAAACTCATTTCCACAGTACTCACCTCCATTATTAGATCTGAGACACTTCAACCTTTTTCCCGTCTCATTCTCAACCAAATCTTTCCACTTCTTAAAAGTAGCAAACACATTAGATTTCTGTCTAATGCAATAAACCCAAGTTTTTCTAGTTGCATCATCAAAAAATGTAACATAATAATGAGAGCCACCAAGAGATTGTACCTGAGCCGGTCCCCATACATATGTATGCACAAGCTCTAACTTTTCATTCTTCTTATGTTTCCCAACCCTGAGAAATATGACTCTCTTATTTTTCCATAAACACAGTTCTCACAGAATTCCAAACTTGCCTACTTCAAATCTGGCAACAACTTCCTTGAGTGGAGAATCTGCATCCCCTTCTCACTCATGTGGCCAAGCCTATGATGCCACAATGTTGTATCTGTTCCTGCGGAAGCTAAAGAGATAGAATGGTCAGTATTATGAGGACATAAATACAACGTACCTACCCTATCTCCTTTTGCTATCACCATTGATCCTTTACTGATTTTCCACCATGTTTCTCCAAATGTAGATAGACAGCCGCCATCTCCCAACTACCCTATTGAGAGATCAAATTTCTTTCCATAGCAGGAATATGCCTAACATCTTTCAGTAGCCAATCAGTTCCATTTTAAAATTTTATCTATACCTTACCCATTCCAACAATTTTACATGGCTCATCATCACCCAATAAAACATGTCCAAAATTGCCTGGAACATAATCATGAAAATATTTCCTATGGGGTGTAGCATGACATGAAGCCCCTGAATCTACTACCCAATAATCACTTGTATTATCTAATGCAAGAACCAAAGCATCTTATAACAAATCACCTGCTACATTTGCTTCCTGGGTAGTTTCCTGCTATCCATCTCCTTTCTTCTTTATAGATCTACAGTCTTTCTTCAGATGTCCTTTCTTTCCACAGTTCCAGCACTCTATTTTTCCCAGTCTGGACTTGGATCTATTTTGTGAATATTTAATTAATATTATCATTTATAAATTAATAGATTATTAGGTTACTAGTGAAAGGGTGTAACCCTTCACTATGCTTTCTCAAGCCCTATAAAGATGATCTTATTGTAATTTTATTAGCATCGATCATATATATTATTAATCATGGAAGCTGGTTTCACTTCTTAACTCCTTAGCCGGAAACAGTTAACTCCATAACCAGACACAGTTGCTGCATTTGGTATCAGAGCGGATTCACTCCTTCGGCCTGAGCTCGGATTCGGCTCATCTTCATTCACATATCTCTCTCCTTTTTGCTATCACTCTCTCACTCCACTCCACACTCATTCCCCCTACCCTAACTCTCCCTCTATCCTCCACTCTACATTCCTCCACACCTCATGATCCATCCCTCTAAAACACCGCTCCACATCCCTATGTAGTCCAAACACCTCCCCAGACCATCTGCTTCATTCCTCCAACCCACCACTCCTTTCGTCTTTTGGCTCCCTCTCAGCCCTCTCTCCTCCACTCGCTCTACTACTGCTTATGCTCTCCTCACCTACAACCACACCCTACACCCTAATCCCTCACAAATTCATCCCCCAGTCCCTTCTACTCCATGCACATCCAATGAATTCATATACCGTGCCCTTCTCGCCATCCTCTAGCTTGCCCCTCACCTGCGCACTACTCATCACACATCTCAGTCCCTTCCACTTCCACCATGCAGCCTACTCCACCACACTGCCTGCTCTCATACCCTCGCCCATCCTTCTATTCTGCGCTTCTGCATCCTCTCTTCCTGCTGACCATCCCTCGTGCCTATGCACACTCCCTCCAACGCCTCCCTCCAATCGTTGCCACCTCCACCCTTTGACTCCCTCCGTCTGCCTGCTCCAATAGCCCACAGCCTCCCTCTATGTCCACACCAAGTGCTACACTGTCCCACACCACACCACCTACCTCGCACGCTGCCTCCTCCTCCCACCATATCTACCATCTCCCCAACTCTCCACCTCTACCCCACGCTGCTCCCTGCCACTCCCATCCATCGTGCCTCAAGTCACCACCCTCTACCACCGCCTCTTGCCCTACACATTCACCAAAAAAAATAAAATTAATTAATAATATATATATTATATATTATAATATAGTAACATATTATAATAATAATATTACATATATATTATTAAAAATTAATTTTAATTTATTAAATTATTTTTTAACAATAATAATAGTATATATTATTATTATTAATAAATATAATAATTATTATTACAACAAGCCAAAATAGCGTAGAAGTACACACCTCTGCATACAAGGTCCAAAACCATGGCGAAACTAAAAGAGCAAATCGAAAAAATGGAGAAGGACATCAAATCCCTCATCGCTAACCAAAAAAACTTGAAGGAAGAGATGAAAAATAACAATACAGTGATTAAAAAAAAATCAAAGATGAATTTGTTATGGTACTAGAAAGAAAGTTGGATGAAAAATTTGACATCTTGAACGAAAAACAAAAAGACTTGGGTGACAAAATGAGTACTATGACTCAAAACATAAACACCATAACCCAGAACTTGAGCACCATGACGAAGAACCATAATACATTAATGAAGGTGTTACAAAGGCTAATGCCTAAGACAGACCAAGTCAACAGTCTAGACATGCCACATCCCTCATTTCATATTTTCACATAGGAAGCACTTACCAAGAATCAAGAAGAATTGCAAAAATAAATAAAGATTAGCAATACGATGCTTAAGCAAGAGATAGAAACAAAAGTACTTCTAGATATGGAGGTGTGATTAAACAACAAAATAGAAGCTATCAATAAGAGAGTAGAGAATAAAAAAGCTACAAATCACCGCCAACAACAAAGCAGTTCAAATATGTCACTTACATCATCCAGTAGTTATGATCCACCATCAAACCATAAAGCAAAAGGAAATCAATATCACCCTTACATAGTGTACCCACCTAAGGCAAAAATAGAGTTGTCAAAATGCAATGGAAGTGAAGACCAATGCGTTGCTTGGCTAAACAAAGCAGAAGAATACTTTGACATTTACAATATTCAATCTGACAAGGAGAAGGTGAAATATGCGTCAATGCATTTGGAAGGGTATGCCTATAATTCATACTTATGGTGGAAGAGAGACAATTTTTCCTACACGTGGAACTTGTTCAAAAATGAATTTTTTAATAGGTTTCAAGGAATCAAAGAAGATGAATTTTTCAGTAAACTTACCAAATTACAACAGGTTGGAAGTGTGGAGGAATTCACACATCAGTGGGAATCCTTGTCGACACTAGTCTTTGGGTTGTCTGACAAGCAAAGACTGGAAACCTATTTAGGAGGTCTTAAACCATACCTCCAAAAAGAGTTAAAGTTACATGAAATAGCTAATGTAGAAGTAGCAAGACATAAAGCAAAAGCCGCAGAACGCAAATTGGAAGGAATAAAAACAAGAGGTGATAACCATTATTGACAAGAAAAAGAGACACAATGCAGGTGATGTGCAGATACTTGGTCACCCGGACATCAATGCCACAAACCTCAATCATATGCCTATGAAATGGAAAATAGATCAAAGTCATCTAATAGTTACTCTGATAATATAAAAAAGAAGAAAAACATATGTCATCGATGCAGTGATGACTGGACCCCAGGCCATAAATGTAGGAACATTCAGACAATACAGTGCAGAATCACCAATGGAGAGGAAGTGCAAGTCTCTGCACAAGAAATCTCGTCCGATTCTAATATTGACACCGAATCTGAATGAAGGACGATATTAGAAAAATACTCAAGTTTTGAGGACAAAGCTTTCCTAAGGGGAAGGCAATGTTGTGAATATTTAATTAATATTATTATTTATAAATTAATAGATTATTAGGTTGCTAGTGAAAGGGCATAACCCTTCACTATGCTTTCTCAAGCCCTATAAAGGCAATCTTATTGTAATTTTATCAACATCTATCATATATATTATTCTTTATTTATTAATCGTGGAAGCTGGTTTCACTTCTTAACTCTTTAACCGGACACGGTTAACTCCGCAACTAGACACAGTTGCTACAATCTGCCCATTTTAGACTTGCCATGATTACCTTGGATCTTTCCTTTCTCTCTTTATATTCCTCTGCTGTCCATGGTCAACGCATTACATGATGTCTCACCTATGCTTTTTCTTCGCAGTTTCTTGCTAAGAATAACACCAACAACATCATCAAATTTCAAGGTGTTTGAACCAGAGACAGAGTTACTTATAGCCGTGACCAAGCTATTCCAGCTTTCTGGCAATGAACAAAAGATTAGAAGAGCCCTAAACTCATCATCAAAGTTCACACTTACAGAACTTAGTTGATTTGTAACCATATTAAATTAATTTAAATGATTAGTAACAGATCCACCTTCAGACATCTTCATATTAAATAAATGCTTAATTAGAAATTCCTTGTTGGAGGCCGAGGGTTTTTCATACAGCTTACCCAATGCTCTCATCAAACCCTCCATTGTCGTTTCTTTTGAGATATTGAAAGCCATCGACAAAGCCAGGGACAACCGTATTGTTCCCAGTGCCTTTCTGTCAAGAACCTTCCATTCTTCATCCTTCATAGTCGGCGGTTGCTTTGCTCTTCTTCCCGTGTTCTTCCCAATGGTAGGAATAGATCCTTCTGGTATAGATAGTCTTCCATTTGCATCTTTCATACCTAGAAGTTTTGGCCATTAAACTTCTCAACCTTAAAATTTCCTTCTTCCGCCATTGATGCCACTCGAACCAGAAACCCTAGTTTCCTGCGCGTTTATCTGCCAAATAGACCTTTGGCTCTAATACCAATTGTTAGAAAAATAGAATTGCAAAGCAATAACAATAAACAGAAATGAAAATATAATCACACAGACACATTACAAGAGAGACACCAATATATCGTGGTTCACCCAAGATGGGCTATGTCCACACTGAAATTGCCAGTCCTTATTATTATACAGTCTAGCAAAGTGAAGGGTTACAACCTGCAGCACAACCGCTGCACTTCCTCTTCACACTCTCTCACAATCTCTCTTCACAATCTCAGAGATCTTTACAATGCATAGTACCTAATACATATTACCCTAGCCGTATTACAATGTCTTTCTTTTATAAGGGAAATACAATGGAAAAATACCACGGGTTACCCAAAACCATGGGCCCGTAAATTGTTGGCAAAAACGCTCCCCTGGACCCCCTGGGGATCATGTCGGGATCATAACCAAACCTGGGGTTCAAACATGGTTGAATCATCATCTATGAGACTGGAATATTAGGCTCCACAACCAACACAACTGACCGAGGCGAGCAACCAAATCAAAAACTTTATGAAACCGACAGAAAATGCAGTACCGATAGAAAAGAAGCCAATTGCTCGACAAACAGGTGTGTGCTGTAACATTTAGTGGAAAGAAGTCTAGCATTCGACATGACTCCGATTAGAAACAAAGAAAACAGTCGAAAAGAGTTTATAGTGGAGAGAAGATCATCCAACTATGTCGAAGCTAGTCACAACAACTTTTAAAGTGGAAACCACAGAGAAAGAAGAACTAGAAAGATTATCAGAAAAATATTTTCTGCCAGCATTCACGCAGATGAAAGAAGGAGAAAGACCAATCAATGAAAGATGAGCTCCATAGTGGATGGATGCCAAAGTCAAAATCAAATAAGTTAAAATATCTAACGATGAAAGACCGAAAATGGAAAAAAATGGCAATTACTGGAATGAAGAGCAAACCACAGAAATCACCAGCCTCCTTAAAGAATTTCAGGATGTATTTGCACACAATTATAAAGACTTTAAAGGACTTGTACAGGTGATGGGAGAAATGAAGATTGATATTAAACCAGACGCCAAGCCAACAAAGAAAATACCTTACAAACTCGTGGATAAATATAAAGAAATTGTAAAAAAGGATATAGATAGTATGCTTGCAGCAGGAATCATATATCTTATTGATTAGTAAGAATGGGCGAGCTCGATGGTCGTCCAGCCGAAGAAGCATGATCCAACATGACTGCGAATTTGTGTTGAATTTTGCTAAATAAAAAAGGTAACACTCACTGACCCTTTCCCTACTCCTTTCGCTGATGAAATCATTAATGAAGTTGCAGGGCATGAGTGCTATTCATTCATAGATGGATTTTCCAGGTACAAACAAGTAACTATTGCTAAATAAGATCAGAAGAATACCACATTCGTGTGTGAATTCAGATCGTTTGCATATAAATTCATGCCTTTTGGACTGAAGAGCGCATGAGCTGTCTTTTCTTGTATTGTCATCAAATCTTTTCAGGAATACATCTACAAAACTATGGCTGTCTATTTTGATGATTAGATGATTTACTCCATGTTGAGAGACCATTGCAACTGGCTCCTATTAATTCCTGAACGTTGTCGACAAATCCAATTGTCGCTGAACATAAAGAAATGCATTTTCGTGAATCCTATCAGAATACTATTGGGCCATGTAGTATGTAAAGAAGGCATCAAAGTCGACTATGCCAAAATTAATATCATTCTCGACGTGAAGTCACCAGTCGATTCTAAAAGAGTGTGAGTCTTGTTGGGCCACAAAGGATACTACCGAAAGTTTAGCAGGAACTCAGTTTCTCTTTGGTCACTACCTTTGTGAACATGTCTGCAGGATTCTGGCTAGTGTGTATCTTTTCCAGCTTCAACAGTTCATCTTCCAGAACAGAGAGTATGAAATGGTACTTGAGTTGTATATGTTTAGTCCTGGAATGGAATGCTGAGTTCTTTGCAAGATGAATGGCACTTTGGCTGTCACTATACAACCTTCTATCCTTGTGCTTCTTACCCAATTCCTCCATAAACCTCTGTAACCAAATCATATCTTTACCAGCCTCTGTAACAACAACATACTCTGCTTCCGTTGTTGAAAGTGCAACAACCTTTTGCAATTTTGAAATCCAACTTACTGATGCTACACCTACAGTAAACACATACCCTGTGGTGCTCCTCCTACTATCCTTATCACCTACCATATATGCGTCAACATATCCTTGTAGAACAGTTTCTGAAACTCCAAAACATAATGCCTGAGTGGTAGTACCTCTCAAATACCTGAGAATCCACTGTACTACTTTCCAATGTTCTTTACTTGGATTGTTCATATATCTGCTCACAACTCCCACTACATGTGCAATATCTGGTCTTGTGCACACCATGGCATACGTCAAGCCTTTAACTGCTGATTGATATGGAAGCTTGGACATGTAATCTATCTCTTCCTGTGTCTTGGGACACATTTCCTTACTTTGAAATGGTTGGCCAAAGGTGTACTAACTGGTTTTGCATTCTGCATTTTGAACCTCTCCAACACCTTTTGTAAGTACTCACTCTGAGACAACGTCAATTTGCGATTTTTCTTGTCTCTCGTTATTCTCATACCAAGGATTTGCTTTGCAACACCCAAGTCCTTCATCATAAATTAATTAGCTAGCTTCCTTTTGAGCACATTTATATCCTGCATGTTAGACCCTCCAACAAGCATGTCATCCACATACACTAACAAGATAATATATCTTTCATTGTCTAGCTTCTTGAAATAAACACAGTGGTTAGAATGACATCTACTATAACCCTATTATGTCATAAACCTGCTAAATTTTAATTACCACTTCCTTGGAGCTTGCTTCAAGCCATACAAGCTCTTCTTCAACCTGCATACCAAATTCTCCTTCCCTTTGACGTCATACCATTGTGGCTGCTGCATAAAATCTCTTCCTCCAAATCCCCATGGAGAAATGCCATTTTTAAATTTAACTGTTCAAGATGCAAATCTTCTACCACCACTAGACTTAAAATAGTCCTAATTGAAGTCATCTTAACAACAGGAGAAAATATTTCATCAAAATCTATACCTTTCTTCTATGCAAACACCTTTACAACAAGCCTGGCCTTGTACTGCTTCTTACCTCCTTCTTCTTCCTTCAACCTATAAATCCATTTGATCTGCAATTCTCTTTTACCAACATGAAACTGAACCAAATCCCAAGTCTAGTTTCCTACCAATGAGTCCATCTCCTCATTCATGCCTTGCTCCCACTTCTTTCTAGTTTCCACGTGCATTGCTTCTTCATAACATTTTGGTTCACCAGAATCAGTCATCAATAAATAATACATTGAAGGAGAGTATCGTTCAAGGAGTCTACTTAAGCTGGTAGATCTTCTTGCAGTTGCAGGAGTTTGAGGTACTTCCTGCTGTTCTTGATTTTCTCGCACCTTTGGAACTTCAGGTTCTTCAATTTCATCAAGTATTGTGTACTCTATCTTTTCCTTTTCCTGTTTCTTTCCCTGCAGCTGATCTTTATACATGACCTTTCATTTAATATCACATCTCTACTCCTAATAATTTTGTTATTTTCATAATCCCATAAGCGATAACCAAAATCATCAATCCCATATCCAATAAAGGTATATTTCTTGGATTTAGCTTCAAGTTTTGTTCTATTTTCTTTATCAATATGGACAAATGCTTCACAACCAAATGTTCTCAGAATACCAAATGAAATGAGTAGTTTACCTTCTTACCTATCCATGCCTCCTCTAGAATACCACCATCCAAAGCACTTGAAGGCCCTCTACTTATTAAATAAACAACAGTATTTACAACATCTGCCCAAAACTGTAAGGGAAACCCTGCATGCAATCTCATACACCTTGCACGCTCCATAATCGTTTTGTTCATCCTTTCAGACACACCATTTTCTTGTGGTGTTACTGGGACTGTCTTATCTCTACGAATCCCATGGTATGAACAGTAACTATCAAACTCATTTCCACAGTACTCACCTCCATTATCAGATAACTTCAACCTTTTTCCTGTCTCATTCTCAACCAAAGATTTCCACTGTTGATGTATATGTAACTTCGGAATGTATTTCATCAGTATATTATATATATATTTATTGTACCCTTATAAGAGATGTGTTATTCCTCTATAAGGAAGTGTCGTCATGTGGATTGACAAGTGTCGCAAGTGTGTGTACTTGCCGATGGGTTATTAGACCACCTTATGGGGTCGGCCCTAATTAATATATAATATAATGTGGATGTACTCAAGTAGACAAGTCGGCCCCAGTAGGTCACTGGGCAAAAAGGTGAGTATAAATAGAGATAGGAGATCTCTATTTTACTCACTCGGAAAAGTATCTATCTCTCTCTCTGAAAAGTAGCGCACTAGTGAGGAGGAGGAGGATCATCTGCTAGGAGACTATCTCAGTGTTATTTGGTTGTATTTTGGTTGAGCCATTGCTCTCTCTATCTCTGAGGAAGTTGTGGGGTTTTTCACCTTAGGGTTTTCCCCACGGAAACTCTGTGTCTCTTGTCTCTATGCTTTTGATTCTTGTGATGCTTGTGATGCTTGTCATATTATGATTGTCATGCATTGATATACTGTAGATGTTATTCTCTCAGCAAAGATCCTATAGTATTGTGATTTAATACTGAAAATTTAACATGGTATCAGAGCCTAACTGAGAAGAAGACATTTTGCAGTGACGGAAGCTTGTATTCCTTGTTTATTGGGTTTCTCTCCACAGATTTTTGAAATTCAGTATAGTAGATTGGATCTACTCATCAAGGCGCATCTTTCTGTCCAATCAGATTTCAGTTCCGAGCATTTTCAGTTTTGGCCCTAAAAATTAGGGTTTCCACAAAAATAGGAATTTCTGGAAACTGAAGGTACAGCTGGAAGCTCCTTGCAAAAATCAAAGGTTTGAGCTTTGGATCGAGATTTTTGGCTGGGTAGATCTCCGGGAAACTCAAACCCTAATTCAGGGCTCTCTCTAGTGAACCCGGGAGGACAAAAAGGCAATTCTGAAGGGCAAGACTTTGCTGATCTCAAATTCTGAATGTACTAGGCTGATCAGCTCTCCAAGGCGCATCTTTCTATCCTTTCGGAATTTTGAAATTCACATTTTGAATTTTTAGGGTTTCTCTAACAAACCCTAATCCGGGACCAGATCCAGTTTTCAGCACTTCAAGTGGTAAGTTCTAAATCTTTTCTATTTCCATTTGAAGTACCCTTAAAGATGTCTCTTCACACCAAGCTTGAGGATAAGCTTGAAGGGGCTGATAACTTCCGAGCCTGGAAATATAGGATTGGGCTAATCCTGGAAGAGAATGAGTTGGACTCATATGTGAAAGAAGACATCCCTATCCCAGAGGATGAAGAGGCCAAGGTATTGCACAAGAAGAACTTGGTCAAGGAAAAGAGAATCATTGCTGATTCTATCAAAGATCATCTCATACCCCATGTGTCTTCTCTCAAGACACCCAAAGAGATGTTTGAATCTTTGACCAAGCTATTTGAAGGAAAGAACATAAATCGGAAGATGACCCTGCGGAACCAATTGAAAGCAGTAAAGTTTCAGAATGGAGAAACCATTCAATCTTACTTTTCAAGGGTCTCTCAGATCAAGGAACAATTAGAAGCAGTAGATGAAATGGTGGAGAATGGTGAGGTGGTGATGACTACTCTAAATGGCCTACCTAGGTCATGGGATTCCTTTATTCAAGGAATTTGTGCAAGGAAGAAATTGATCTCGTTCAACAGATTGAGGGAAGAATGCTCTCAAGAAGAAGCTAGACTTATAGCTCGTGAGGAAAAGATGGGAGGAGAAGATCAAGCTCTTGCAGCCCACACCAAAAGAAGCAAAACCAAGAAGGATCACCCTCACCCCAAAAGATTCCATCAAAAGAGTAAGAAGGACCTAAGATGCTTCACTTGCAATGAGAAGGGTCACTTTGCTTCAGATTGTCCCAAGAACAAAAGGGATAATAAGAACAACTCCAGTAAGAAGAAGAAAGGCAGCAAAAGAAGGTTTCATGCTCATGCTGCCGAAGATGATGAACCTCCAAAGAAGAAGGCTAGGGCAGAAAGTAGTAGTGATGATGACTCATCAAGTGAAGAAGAATATGTTCTAATTTCCGCTCTTACAGGTACCATCTCCCATGGATGTAATGATTGGTTGATTGATAGTGGGGCTTCCAAACACATGACTGGGTTCAAGGAATCATTTGTGAACCTTCCTGAACATGAATCACCCCATAAGGTGAAACTTGGGGATGATTATCAATATCCAATCAAAGGAAGTGGTGAAGCCTCTTACAACTTAGATTCTGGAAAATCTCTGAAGATGAAGGAAGTCCTCTATGTACCTGGGCTCAAGAAGAACTTACTCTCCATCTCTGCTCTAGATGCAAAAGGTATGAGGGTTGCATTTGTTGATGGCCAAGTACTAATGTGGCCAAAGGGAAAGACTATAGATGATGCAGTAGTGATTGGAGAGCAAGAGGGAGGCTTGTATAAATTAAAGGGTCAACCTGAACATGCCATGGTACATGAATCCATGGAGCCAAGTGAACTTTAGCATAGGAGACTTGCTCACATGCACTATAGAGCACTTCCAATTGCAAGCAAGGCTGTAGAAGGTCTTCCTGAAATCAAGACCAAACATGAAGGGGTTTGCAAAGGATGTGCAAAAGGTAAGAACATTAAGAAGGCTTTCCCAAGCAGTGAAAGCAAGGCAAAAGACATCCTGGAAATCATCCACTCAGATGTATGTGGCCCCATGTCATCCTGTTCCCTAAGTGGGTATGTTTACTATGTATCATTTATTGATGACTTCTCCAGGAAGACTTGGGTATACTTCTTGAAGGGAAAAGATGAGGTGCTTGATAAATTCAAGGAATTCAAAACCTTGATGGAGAATCAAACTGACAAGAAAATCAAGACATTCAGATCTGACAATGGTGGAGAATTCACCTCAAATGACTTCAAGAAGCTTTGCAGTGATTCAGGGATTAAGAGGGAGTTGACTGCTCCTTATAATCCTCAACAGAATGGAGTTGCAGAAAGGAAGAACAGAACCATCATGGAAGCAGCAAGGGCAATGTTGCATGACCAGGATCTTCCTATGCATCTATGGGAAGAAGCAACTAGAACAGCTGTATATGTGCAGAATAGAACACCCCACAAGATATTGGACAACAAGACACCAGAAGAAGTCTTTTCTGGTAAGAAACCTGAAGTCAGCCATCTCAGAATATTTGGTTGTCCAGTATACACTCATGTCCCAAAAGAGAAGAGGACTAAACTAGATCCTTCAGGAAAGAAGGGCATCTTTGTGGGTTATAGTGAAAGCTCGAAGGCTTACAGAATATATTTTCCAGGGTTCAAGAAGATTGATGTCAGCAGGGATGTAACATTTGATGAGAATTCAGCATTCATCAAATCAAGAAAGGCACCTACCGAAGTTTATGAAGAACCTAAGGAAACAAGATTTCAGGACACTACCATGACTGAAGCAGTTCCAGAAACTGCTCGTGAGTTTGAAGATCCACAAGAACCTGTAGATCCACCCCGTGAGGATGACTCTCACAAGAGGAAACCTGTATGGGCTAGAGAGCTCATTCATGATGCAGAAAGATTTGGCATTCCAGAAGAAGAACACAGAGCAAAGAAGAGAACCAGATCACACACCAGTTATGTTGCTTTACTCTGTGACATCATGAACAAAGAGCCTTCCAGTTATGAAGAGGCGGCAGAAAAGAAAGAATGGAAGGATTGTATGGTTGAGGAATATCAATCAATTATGAAGAATGATGTTTGGGATGTTGTCCCAAGACCTAAAGGGAAGTCTGTTGTGACTTCCAAGTGGATCTACAAAATCAAGCATGCTGCAGATGGCAGTGTGGAAAAATATAAAGCAAGATTCGTAGCTCGTGGTTTCTCTCAGAAGGAAGGAATAGACTATGAAGAAACCTTTGCACCTGTAGCCAGATATACTTCCATCAGAACAGTACTTGCCCTGGCTGCAGCAATGAAATGGAAGATACACCAGATGGATGTCAAGACTGCTTTCCTGAACGGTGTAGTAGAAGAGGAAGTATATGTGGAACAGCCACTCGGATTTGAAATACATGATAGGGAATCTTATGTATGCAGATTGAAGAAATCCTTGTATGGCTTGAAGCAAGCTCCCAGAACCTGGTATGGTAGGATGGACAGTTTCCTATCTAGTTTGGGCTTTACCAAGAGTAAAGCGGATTCCAACCTTTACTACAAGGTTGAGGAAGGGAATCCTGTGATTCTACTACTATATGTGGATGACCTATTTGTGACAGGAGATGACAGAATGATTGCAGATACAAAGAGGAAGCTTGCAGCTGAATTCGATATGAAAGATTTGGGAATGATGCACTATTTCCTAGGTATGGAGGTGTGGCAGAATGCAGGTGGGATCTTCCTTGGTCAAGGGAAGTACACAGTAGATATCCTGAAGAGATTTGGGATGATGGATTGCAAGGCCATGGCCACACCTATGGCATCGAATCTGAAGCTTCTTTGTGATGCTTCATCTGAGCCAGTTGATGTTTCTATGTATCGTCAGATGATTGGGTCCTTGATGTACCTGACGAACACGAGACTAGATATTTGCTTTGCTGTGAACACATTGAGCCAGTTCCTGACGGATCCGAGGAGTGTTCACCTGGTTGCTGTAAAGCATGTTCTGAGGTACCTGAAGGGTACAGTGGATTATGGGCTCAGATATGAGGCGAATCAAAAGTTTAACCTGCTAGGTTATGTTGATTCAGATTGGGCTGGTAGTGCTGCAGATAGGAAGAGCACATCTGGGTGTTGCTTCAGTATGGGATCAGGTGTGATCTCTTGGTTTAGCAGGAAGCAGTCCTGCGTAGCACTGAGTACAGCTGAGGCAGAGTATGTTGCAGCCTGTTCAGCTAGTTGTGAGGCAGTATGGCTACGGAAGCTACTGTCTGAGTTATTTGATCTCCCGTTGGAGGCTACTGGTATCTTCTGTGATAACCAGAGTTGTGTGAAGTTGTCCGAGAACCCAGTGTTTCATGACAGGTCGAAAGACATAGAGATCAAATACCACTATATCAGGGATATGGTGCAGAGAGGAGCTATGAAGCTCCTGTATGTTGCGACGGACGAGCAGATTGCAGATGTGCTGACAAAGCCACTAGCCAGGGTGAAGTTCGAGTACTTCAGAGAGAGGCTTGGCGTTCTTGCGATCGAGGACACTTCGAGGAAGAAGTGATGGACACATTTGCTGAAGCCATTCCAAGCATGTTGGAAGGACGATCCTTCACATAGCTGTGGATGTAAGCGTTGGATGATGAGCATCAGGATGATGTTCTAGTTTCTGCTTGATATGATCAGTTGGATCATTTTATGTATGTACGCATCATGTTGGATGCTGGATATGATCAGTTGGATCATTTTATGTATGTATGTACGCATCATGTTGGATGCTGGATATGATCAGTTGGATCCTTTTATGTATGTATGTACGCATCATGTTGGATGCTGGATATGATCAGTTGGATCATTTTTATGTATGTATGTACGCATCATGTTGGATGCTGGATATGATCAGTTGGATCATGTGTATATGCATCATGTTGGATGCTTGGACCATGTATCTGTATATGTATCAGGTGGATACATTGTATGATCAGGTAGATCATGTATGGTGATATGTATCATGTATTTGTATTTGTATCAGGTGGATACATTGTATGATCAGGAGGATCATGTATGATGATATGTATCAGGTAGATACTTGGTGTGCATCAGGTAGATGCATTGATGATCAGGTGCATCATGTATGATGACATGCAGCAGGATGTTGCAGTGATGATCAGGATGATCATTGATGACGAGCTTCAGGATGTTGCTTCAGATGACATGCAGCAGGACGTTGCATTGATGATCAGGATGATCATAGATGACGAGCTTCAGGATGTTGCTCCAGATGACATGCAGCAGGACGTTGCAGTGATGATGATCAGGACGATCATGAGTACATCAGGATGATGTATGGTGAGTGTCAAGTTGATACTTTGTGGCCGTGGATCAGGTTGTGCAGATGAGCATGTCTGGGAGATCCTATAGGTCGGAGTTGTGTACCCGTAACAGCCTGGGATGCTCTTTCGAGACATTGCTCTGGGAGGACATGTAATTTGTGCCCTGGGAGATCTTAGGTCGGAGTTGTGTACCCGTAACATCCTGAGATGCTCTTGCGAGGTTTTGTCCTATGGCATGTAATTTGGGCCCTGGGAGATTTCAGGTTAGAGTTGTGTACCCGTAACATCCTGAGATGCTCTTGCTAGGTTTTGTGGTGGACCACATGTAATTTGTGCCCTGGGAGATTTCAGGTCGGAGTTGTGTACCCGTAACATCCTGAGATGCTCTTTCAAGGTTTTGTGGTGGGGTCACATGTAATACCGCCCTGGGAGATCCTACAGGTTGGAGTTGTGTACCCGTAATATCCTGGGATGCTCTTTCGAGGTTTTGTGACGCACGTAATAAGTCCCGAGGATTCCACAGTATGGCCAGTGATGACGAAGACCTGCAGGTGGTGGGCCTACATCCAGTATGAAAAAGGACTGGCTCTGTAGAACTTCCTATGACGAGTAGAGACAGAGATTGGACGAGATAGTAGCAGCAGTGATGATGACGATGACGATGCATCGATGATGATGATCCAGAGAAGAAGACTTGTCTAGCAAATCTGTGTCGAGAAATACCTTCCTAGTTAAGAGGGAGTGTTGATGTATATGTAACTTCGGAATGTATTTCATCAGTATATTATATATATATTTATTGTACCCTTATAAGAGATGTGTTATTCCTCTATAAGGAAGTGTCGTCATGTGGATTGACAAGTGTTGCAAGTGTGTGTACTTGCCGATGGGTTATTATACCACCTTATGGGGTCGGCCCTAATTAATATATAATATAATGTGGATGTACTCAAGTAGACAAGTCGGCCCCAGTAGGTCACTGGGAAAAAAGGTGAGTATAAATAGAGATAGGAGATCTCTATTTTACTCACTCGGAAAAGTATCTATCTCTCTCTCTGAAAAGTAGCGCACTAGTGAGGAGGAGGAGGATCATCTGCTAGGAGACTATCTCAGTGTTATTTGGTTGTATTTTGGTTGAGCCATTGCTCTCTCTATCTCTGAGGAAGTTGTGGGGTTTTTCACCTTAGGGTTTTCCCCACGGAAACTCTGTGTCTCTTGTCTCTATGCTTTTGATTCTTGTGATGCTTGTGATGCTTGTCATATTATGATTGTCATGCATTGATATACTGTAGATGTTATTCTCTCAGCAAAGATCCTATAGTATTGTGATTTAATACTGAAAATTTAACATCCACTTCTTAAAAGTAGAAAACACATTAGATTTCTGTATAATGCAATAAACCCAAGTTTTCCTAGTTGCATCATCAAAATATGTAACATAATAATGAGAGCCACCAAGAGATTGTACCTGAGTCGGTCCCCATACATATGTATGCACAAGCTCTAACTTTTCATTCTTCTTATGTTTCCCAACCCTGAGAAATATGACTCTCTTATGTTTTCCATAAACATAGTTCTCATATAATTCCAAACTTGCCTACTTCAAATCTGGCAGCAACTTCCTTGAGTGGAGAATATTCATCCCCTTCTCACTCATGTGGCCAAGGCTATGATGCCACAATGTTGTATCTATTCCATGGAAGATAAAGAGATAGAATGGTCAGTATTATGAGGACATAAATACAACGTACCTACCCTATCTCCTTTTTCTATCACCATTGATCCTTTACTGATTTTCCACCAAGTTTCTCCAAACGTAGATAGACAGCCGCCATCTCCCAACTTCCCTGTTGAGATCAAATTTCTTTTCATAGCAGGAATATGCCTAACATCTTTCAGCAGCCAATCAATTCCATTCTTAAATTTTATCCATACATTACCCCTTCCAACAATTTTACATGGCTCATCATCACCCAATAAAACATGTCCAAAATCACCTGGAACATAATCATGAAAATATTTCCTATGGGGTGTAGCATGACATGAAGCCCCTGAATCTACTACCCAATAATCACTTGTATTATCTAATGCAAGAACCAAAGCATCTTATAACACATCACCTGCTACATTTGCTTCCTTGGTAGTTTCCTGCTATCCATCTCCTTTCTTCTTTAGAGATCTGCAGTCTTTCTTCAGATGTCCTTTCTTTCCATAGTTCCAGCACGGTATTTTTCCCAGTCTGGACTTGGATCTGTGTTGTGAATATTTAATTAATATTATCATTTATAAATTAATAGATTATTAGGTTACTAGTGAAAGGGCGTAATCCTTCACTATGCTTTCTCAAGCCCTATAAAGACGATCTTATTGTAATTTTATCAGCATCGATCATATATATTATTAATCATGGAAGCTAGTTTCACTTCTTAACTCCTTAGCCGGAAACAGTTAACTCCACAACCAGACACAGTTGCTGCATTTGGTATCAGAGCGGATTCACTCCTTCGACCTGAGGTCGGATTCGGCTCATCTTCACTCACATATCTCTCTCCTTTTTTCTATCACTCTCTCACTCCACTCCACACTCATTCCCCCTACCCTAACTCTCCCTCTATCCTCCACTCTACATTCCTCCACACCTCATGATCCATCCCTCTACAACACCGCTCCACATCCCTATGTAGTCCAAACACCTCCCCAGACCATCTGCTTCATTCCTCTAGCCCACCACTCTTTCTGTCTTTCGGCTCCCTCTCGGCCCTCTCTCCTCCACTCGCTCTACTACTGCTTACGCTTTCCTCACCTATAGCCACATCCTACGCCCTACTCCCTCACAAATTCATCCCCTAGTCCCTTCTACTCCACGCACATCCAATGACTTCATACACCGCGCCCTTCTCGCCATCCTCTATCTTGCCCCTCACCTGCGCACTACTCATCACACATCTTAGTCCCTTCGACTTCCACCACACATCCTTCTCTCGTACCCACGCCCATCCTTCTATTCCGTGCTTCCGTATCCTCTCTTCCTGGTGACCATCCCTCGCGCCTATGCACACTCCCTCCAGCGCCTCCCTCGAATCGTTGCCACCTCCACCCTCTCACTCCCTCCGCCCTCCTGCTCCAATATACCGCATCCTCCCTCTATGCCCACACCACGTGCTGCACTGTCCCACACCACACTGCCTACCTCGCACGCCGCCTCCTCCTCTCACCGCAGCTACCATCTCTCCAACTCTCCACCTCTTCCCCACGCTGCTCCCTACCACTCCCATCCGTCGTGCCTCAAGTCACCACCCTCTCCCGCCGCCTCTTGCCCTACACATTCACCAAAAAAAATAAAATTAATCAATAATATATATATTATATATTATATTATAGTAACATATTATAATAATAATATTACATATATATTATTAAAAATTATTTTTAATTTATTAAATTATTTATTAATAATAATAATAGTATATAGTATTATTATTAATAAATATAATAATTATTATTACAACAAGCCAAAATAGCATAGAAGTACACACCTCTGCATACAAGGTCCAAAACCATGGTGAAACTAAAAGAGCAAATCGAAAAAATGGAGAAGGACATCAAATCCCTCATTGCTAACCAAAAAAACTTGAAGGAAGAGATGAAAAATAACAATATAGTGCTTAAAAAAAAATCAAAGAAGAATTTGTTCTGGTACTAGAAAGAAGGCTAGATGAAAAATTTGACATCTTGAATGAAAAACAAAAAGACTTGGGTGACAAAATGAGTACTATGACTCAAAACATAAACACCATAACCCAGAAATTGAGCACCATGACGCAGAACCATAATACATTAATGGAGGTGTTACAAGGGCTAATGCCTAAGATAGACCAAGTCAACAGTCTAGACATGCCAGATGCCTCATTTCATATTTTCACATAGGAAGCACTTACCAAGAATCAACAAGAATTGCAAAAATAAATAAAGATTAGCAATACGATGCTTAAGCAAGAGATAGAAACAAAAGTACTTCTAGATATGGAGGCGCAATTAAACAACAAAATAGAAGTTATCAGTAAGAGAGTAGAGAATAAAAAAGCTACAAATAAACACCAACAACAAAGCAGTTCAAATATGTCACTTAGATCATCCAGTAGTTATGATCCACCATCAAACCATAAAGCAAAAGGAAATCAATATCACCCTTACATAGTGTACCCACCTAAGGCAAAAATAGAGTTGTCGAAATACAATGGAAGTGAAGACCAATGTGTTGCTTGGCTAAACAAAGCGGAAGAATACTTCGACATTTACAATATTCAATCTGACGAGGAGAAGGTGAAATATGCATCAATGCATTTGGAAGGGTATGCCTATAATTGGTACTTCTGGTGGAAGAGAGACAATTTTTCCTACACTTGGAACTTGTTCAAAAATGAATTTTTTAATAGGTTTCAAATGAATTTTTCAGTAAACTTACCAAATTACAACAGGTTGGAAGTGTGGAGGAATTCACACATCAGTGGGAATCCTTATCGACACTAGTCTTTGGGTTGTCTGACAAGAAAAGACTCGAAACCTATTTAGGAGGTCTTAAACCATACCTCCAAAAAGAGTTAAAGTTACATGACATGCCTAATGTAGAAGTAGCAAGACATAAAGCAAAAGCCGCAGAACGCAAATTGGAAGGAATAAAACCAAGAGGTGATAACCATTATCGACAAGAAAAAGAGACACAATGCATGTGCTGTGCAGATACTTGGTCACCCAGCCATCAATGCCACAAACCTCAATCATATGCCTATGAAATGGAAAATAGATCAAAGTCATCTAATAGTTACTCTAATAATATAAAAAAGAAGAAAAACATATGTTGTTGATGCGGTGATGACTGGACCCCAGGCCATAAATGTAGGAACAATCAAACAATACAGTGCAGAATCACCAATGGAGAGGAAGTGCAAGTCTTTGCACAAGAAATCTCGTCCGATTCTAATATTGACACCGAATCTGAATGAAGGACGATATTAGAAAAATACTCAAGTTTTGAGGACAAAGCTTTCCTAAGGGGAAGGTAATGTTGTGAATATTTAATTAATATTATTATTTATAAATTAATAGATTATTAGGTTACTAGTGAAAGGGAGTAACCCTTCACTATGCATTCTCAAGCCCTATAAAGGCAATCTTATTGTAATTTTATCAGCATCTATCATATATATTATTCTTTATTTATTAATCATGGAAGCTAGTTTCACTTCTTAACTCCTTAACCGGACACGGTTAACTCCGCAACTAGACACGGTTACTGTAATCTGCCTGTTTTAGACTTGCCATGATTACCTTGGCTCTTTCCTTTCTCTCTTTGTATTCCTCTACTGTCCATGGTCAACGCATTACCTGATGTCTCACCTATGCTTTTTCTTCACATTTCCTCGCTAAGAATAACACCAATAACATCATCAAATTTCAA
Organism: Larix kaempferi; assembly: GCA_027924585.1. NCBI lineage: Eukaryota > Viridiplantae > Streptophyta > Pinopsida > Pinales > Pinaceae > Larix > Larix kaempferi. The sequence continues at coordinate 1,535,976 of BSBM01000674.1, read as the reverse complement.
GGTGTTTGAACCAGAGACAGAGTTACTTATAGCCGTGACCAAGCTATTCCAGCTTTCTGGCAATGAACAAAAGATTAGAAGAGCCCTAAACTCATCATCAAAGTTCACACTTACAGAACTTAGTTGATTTGTAACCATATTAAATTCATTTAAATGATTAGTAACATATCCACCTTCAGACATCTTCATATTAAATAAATGCTTCATTAGAAATTCCTTGTTGGAGGTCGAGGGTTTTTCATACAGCTTACCCAATGCGCTCATCAAACCCTCCATTTTCGTTTCTTTTGAGATATTGAAAGTCGTCGACGAAGCTAGGGACAACCGTATTGTTCCCAGTGCCTTTCTATCAAGAACCTTCCATTCTTCATCCTTCATAGTTGGCGGCTGCTTTGCTCTTCTTCCCGTGTTCTTCCCAATGGTAGGAATAGATCCTTCTGGTACAGATAGTCCTCCATTTGCATCTTTCATACCTAGAAGTTTTGGCCATTAAAATTCTCTACCTTAAAATTTCCTTCTTCCGCCATTGATCCCACTCTAACCAGAAACCCTAGTTTCCTATGGGTTTATCCACCAAATAGACCTTTGGCTCTTATACCAATTGTTAGAAAAATAGGATCGCAAATCAATAAAAATAAATAGAAATGAAAATATAATCACATAGACACATTACAAGAGAGACACCAATATATCGTGGTTCACCCAAGATGGGCTATGTCCACACTGAAATTGCCAGTCCTTATTATTATACAGTCCAACAAAGTGAAGGGATACAACCTATAGCACAATCGTTGCCCTTCCTCTTCACACTCTCTCACAGTCTCTCTTCACGATCTTAGAGATCTTTACAATGCATAATACCTAATACATATTACCCTATCCGTATTACAATGTCTTTCTTTTATAAGGGAAATACAATGGGAAAATACCACGGGTTACCCAAAACCATGGGCCCATAAACTATTGGCGAAAACACTCCCTTGGACCCCCTAGGGATCATGCCAGGATCATAACCAAACCTGGGGTTCAAACATGGTTGAATCATCATCTATGAGACTGGAAGATTAGGCTCCACAACCAACACAGCTAACCGAGGCGAGCAACCAGATCAAAAACTTTATGAAACCGACATAAAATGCAGTACCGGTAGAAAAGAAGCCAATTGCTCGACAAACAGGTGTGTGCCATAACATTCAGTGGAAAGAAGTCTAGCATTCGACATGACTCCAATTAGAAACAAAGAAAATAGTCGGAAAGAGTTTATAGTGGAGAGAAGATCATCCAACTATGTCGAAGCTAGTCACAACAACTTTTAAAGTGGAAACCACAGAGAAAGAAGAACCAGAAAGATTATCAGAAAAATATTTTCCGCCAGCATTCACGCAAATGAAAGGAGAAAGACTAAGCAATGAAAGTTGAGATCCATAGTGTATGGATGCCAAAGTCAAAATCAAATAAGTTAAAATATCTAACGACGAAATACCGAAAATGGAAAAAAATGGCGATTACTGGAATGAAGAGAAAACCACAGAAATCACCAGCCTCCTTAAATAATTTTAGGATGTATTTGCACACAATTATAAAGACTTTAAAGGACTTGTACAAGTGATGGGAGAAATGAAGATTGATATCAAACCAGACACCAAGCCAACAAAGAAAAGACCTTACAAGCTTGTGCATAAATATAAATAAATTGTCAAAAAGGATATAGATAGTATGCTTGCAGCAAGAATCAGATATCCTATTGATTAGTAAGAATGGGCAAGCTCGATGGTCGTCTAGCTGAAGAAGCATGATCCAACATGACTGCAAATTTGTGTTGAATTTTGCTAAATTAACAAAGTAACACTCACTGACCCTTTCCCTACTCCTTTCGCTGATGAAATCATTAATGAAGTTGCAGGGCATGAGTGCTATTCATTCATAGATGAATTTTCTGGGTACAAACAAGTACCTATTGCTAAATAAGATCAGAAGAATATCACATTCGTGTGTGAATTCAGATCGTTCGCATATAAATTCATGCCTTTTGGACTGAATAATGCATGAGCTTTCTTTTCTCGTATTGTCGTCAAATCTTTTCAGGAATACATCTACAAAACTATGGCTGTCTATTTTGATGATTGGATGATTTACTCCATGTTGAGAGACCATCGCAACTGGCTCCTGTTAATGCTTGAACATTGTCGACAAATCCAATTGTCGCTGAACATAAGAAATGCATTTTCGTGAATCCTATCAGAATACTATTGGGCCATGTAGTATGTAAAGAAGGCATCAGAGTCGACTATGCCAAAATTAAGATCATTCTCCACCTGAAGTCGCCAGTCGATTCTAAAAAAGTGAGTCTTGTTGGGCCACAAAGGATACTACCAAAAGTTTAGCAGACATTATTCCAACATGAAATATCCCCTAGAGGAATTATTGAAAGAAAATCAAGAGTACAAGTGGACTGATGAGTGAAACACATCGTTCGATAGTCTGAAGAGAAAACTTGTCGAAGCACCCATTCTCCGATTCCCGAGCTAGCCGATTAAGTGTCATGTTCATATCGATGCATCAGGCATAGCATTCGGCGCAATATTGACATAACCAGGAGATGATGGAATGGATTACCCTAATGCTTTCAGCAACAGGAAGCTAAACAAAGCAGATAGAAACTATTCCACAACAGAAAGAGAAGCATTAGGTATGGTATTTGTACTGCAGAAATACCATCACTATCTAATGGCTAATCCTTTTGTATTTTACACCGATCATAAAGCATTGAAGTACTTAGTCAATAAGCCACTGCACCATGCAAGATTATGTCAATGGTTATTTTTATTCCAAGAATTTGAATTTGAATTCATAATTTGACCAGGGAAGGCAAATGTCGGACCATACCACTTGTCACAAATCGACACCAAAGAGGAGCCGACAGGAATAGAAGATGATATAACAGATGCACACTTTTTTAGAATTTAAGTTCTCCCCTCGGAACTTGTGGAGATTGCACAATTCCTAGAGGATGTTCAAGCTCCAGAAGAAGAAACACGGGAGAAAATCGACCTACTTGCAGATGCCATCACTAGAGAACAAAGGCATAGAAGAATTGAAAATCAAGAGCTCATCCAGTCACTGCAAGAGGAGCAAACTTCATTTTTGGCTAAGTGTTTGGACTTAGTGCAACAATTCGTCCCGCTACCGTCAAGTTTTGAGATGAAAAGTCTGCTCGACCAAGTATATCAACTCTTCGAAAGTGTCGTGTCAACATTGCAAGATGAATTGGCCAATAACCGATGTGACCAGGATATTGAAACATCAACTTTGATAGTAACTTAGTATACAACATTCAGAGAGGCTCATAGCCTACTCACATAGTATACCCAGGAAGCATCCACAGTAGCCAAAGTGTCGAGCAATTGGTACACTCATTATGGACAAGTATTTAAAGAAATGCAAAGGACGCGTGAGTTACTCAATACACTGCACCAGCAACCACATACCGCCAACAAAACACTTCTTCAAACCGTCGATGCATAGATTGTCCTAGAAAATAAAAATACGGAAAAGTTAGAAAAACACGAAGAACAGTGGTTGAGCCAAGCTTGCATTAGCCTCTTTAAACTTCAAAAGATACGGACATATCTCTAAAGATTGCTTACCGTTGCTGATGAAAAAATAAACCTATTTGGCCATGACTTGATCCATCTGCAAAACAAGTCGAGACAAGATAAAATGGAAATTTTTTCAAGCTTAACCACATTAACCATACACATTCAAAATATGTTGCACACCTGGGAATATTTTCAGCACCAGTTGTCTGTCTCTGCCGAAGCCATCGTTGAAGGCAGCGTCCAGTAACAAACAACGTCCAACTCCGGTCATGAACAACAATAACAACTACATTTATTTTTTGCACAATTGACAAATTTTTCATCTCCTCATTTATTCGGGACGAAGAAATATTTTGAGGCAGGGGAGATGTTGGAGGAGCCTAATTCAGCCTGTCGACTAGGCCCTCCACCTAACTTATTGTAAGACATGTCGATAGTTGCGTTGACCAGAACATGTTGGATTAGGTCGGTCAGTTAAACCGACAAGCAATTATATAACTGTATGTAAAACATATATATAGGCTGGTGAGCCAACCCATTGAGTTAACTTAGATCTGTTCTTATATGTACTGTTCTGCATCTTGGTGAGTAATAAAAGGCTTGTGTTCTCTTCATATTCTTGTCTGTTGTATCTGTATCTTGTGTGCTTGCTCATATATAATATGTATCGCTGGTAACAATGCAACATCCTCGACTACAACATTCACCATGGTCATTTGACCTTATATTTTTTTTTTGTGAATTGAACATTGGAATATACAAGGCATTTTAGAAAGTAGGGGTGCTAACTTAGAGGGAAGAGGTGATACAAAAGAGAGGGAGATGCTAACTTTGTAGTGAGAAAAAATGGGACATTGTAACATTATATAGACAAAAAATTTCCAAGACATATACATTGTTAGTGCCAAAGTGAGTGAGGTTCTAACTCAGATACCGTGTTGATGATGATATTGTAACATTGGCAATGTTGTCCCTTTCATTTTTGGGAAATCTATGGAAATATGGATGGATAAGGATGTGACATAGCATAGAATTGATATTAGTGTAAGGAATGCAAGAGAGAATAAAAGAACAAAACATATGTTGGCTATAAATGGATCCATGTTCAAGAATAAAATGAATGATCTAAGTGGAGTAATACATTAACATCAACATTCTTATCCCTTTTGTAAATTAATTGACACGATCAAATTTATCCAGTAGATTTGTATAAAATCCCTCCAAATCTAGGGTAAAAAAGAGTTGGTTGGTTAGTTGATTGATATTTGTTAAACGATTTGTTTGTGAATTAGGATTTGTTTTTTGATGATGTGATCTAAATTTTTTTGCATTGTTATTGTGGAACTCTATTGTAAGCTTGAAAAATATATAAATTGTTGGAACCTAAGGTTGTGCAGGTTTATCACACCCCTAGATCTTTGGAGACAATCAGTCAAAAGACTATAATCAAATGGCAAAGAAGTTGACTGGAAGCTTGGCTGAGAGAGTCGAAGAATTGACTCAATGGTTAGTAAGACCATGGTTGATGTGACTACAATAACTGACTACACTTTGGGATGTTTCATACTTTGTGGAAATGGTTAGAACCAATGACCCCTATTTGTGGGCTAGATCTTCCTCACTTCCAGGGAGTTAATTAGATATGGAGACTATAAAAGTATGAACCTATGAGTTGTGTTCATATTCTTGCTATGCTTAATCGTAATATGAAAGTATGCATTGTGATAGTCTTATCATAATTCATTGTACTTAAGTGTTGTAATGGGATCTTTAGACACCACCTTTATTCTTGGAATTTTATTCCCTTCTTCCATTTATTTTTTGTTCTATAGTTCAAGATAAAGAGGTTCCCCAACATGCTATCAGAGCTATTGGTTTCAACCTATCCTTGTCTTTTGTAAATTGTGTTGCGTCAGATCTAGGGTTGATTAACACTAGGCTAAAGATTTCTTAACTAACACTTCTTGAAATTTGATCAAATCTGTTTGATCAGACAGATGACTTCCAAGGTAGAATCTATTGTTATTAATGGACATAATTATGAAATATGAGCGACATAAATGGATACTTTGTTGAACTGAACAAGACTGTGGAAGTACACGAAGACTACTATTGCTGATCCAATAATAGTAGTTGAATAGCTAGTTGACTTGTCTTTAGCAGTTTTTTGGCCAACTCACCCTCCATGATGTTTCCTCTTTCTAAAATATTTACTTAGGATGATTTCCATCCTATGTCACCATCATACTCATAATTGACAAATTTTTAAGCCTTATAGGTGATTTGGAAATCACTTTTTTCCCCTAGGGGGGTTTTCATGGTTTTAGTAATCCTTCTTTTGTAAGGATTTCAAATTCCTTCTTTGGATTTCAAATATATGATGTAATTATATATTTGGATAGCCATTACATTGCCTAATTTTTTATTATGTATACTTATTCAATAGATTTATACTATTTGCATCATATCCATGACTATTTTTTGTGTTCTATGACTAGTTTTTGCAAGGCAATTTGTGATATTGTGTAATTGATTCAGTAGATATTGGTGTGAAAAATATTTTCACATGGCATCAGAGTTATCAAGTTGTTCTATTCTCCTTCTTTTGTCCTATAGGATTTAACCAGTCAGATAGAGGGCACATTTCAGTCTCCTAGAGGGCACAATTCTACATCTTAGGGGTGCAACTAAACATCTCAGAGACACAATTCAGAGCTTCCATGGATTAGTCACAACAAATAATGATCACTCCATTCAATTATTTTGACTGGAAGTTGCATATGGGGATCTTGTTAAGGAGTAAAGGCCTCTACAAGGTGACTATGGCTACTCAAAATGAACCTACTGTTCTCATTGAGAAGGCAAAGTGCAATAAAAAAAGAGATGAGACTTATGGTCTCTTATGTCTCAGCACATCCAGGGATATTCTTTTCGATCTAGATGGTATTACCACTCCTAGTGAGGTTTAGGTCAAGATCCAAACTTTATTTGGCAAGACTGATGAATTGAGGGGCCACCAATTGGAGAATGAACTAGTTTCACCGAGTCCAAGCAATTTCGTGACCTTACAAGAATTTTTAGCAAATTTTAAAGATCTTGTTATTTAATTGAAGCAGTTTGGAATTGACAAGAAAGATGATCAATTGATCTTGGCCATCCTCTCAAAGATTATCCCTGATTACTTATTATTTGTTTCAACCTTCCATTCTACAAAAATAATGGTTCGAAATTGGAAGATGCCTTCAGTGGAAGAATTATTGGAATCACTCACTCAAGAATCCATTAGGTGGGCACAATCAAGAATCCATCAAATGACCATGCTTTGGTTGCCAGAGATTCAAAAATAAAGAAGAAGGCTAATCCAAAGAAACCACCAGATCAGAAGAAAGACATGCATAAAGCTCAAGAGGACTCCCCCAATTCCAAGAAGAATTCTCAAAAGAAGAAGGGGCAGTCTAAGTGCACACACTACAATAGAGGATTTCATCCTAAGAGCTCATGCATGAAGAATACCATTTACCAAATGGCTCAACTCCTTGAGAAATCCAATATCCCTATTCCAGAGAGTGCAAGAAAGAAGGAAGGAGGATCTAATTCCGAAGAAAAGAAGAGAGTACATGATTTGATGGCAGGAACATCCAAGTCTACATCTTCCATTATTTATTATGGAGCTTCAAAGAATATGGTGTCCACAAGAGAGTCTTTCTCCTCTGTTGATTATTCTAGTGGCCCAACTATTGTGTTGGGTGATGACTCTGAAACTACTTGCAAAGATAAATGAAATATTGATCTTGAGTATGGTTCTTTCACTAATGTGTTGTATGTCCCAGGTCTTGCTGCAAACCTCTTTTCATCCTATAAGATGAACCAAACTGGGTCTCCAAAGAAGGTTGTCTTGATACCTAATGATGTGAAAATTTCATAAATTTCTACAAGAAGAATTGTTGCCTTAGGTAGTTCGGATGATAGCTCAAAATTCTATAGGTTTTCACTCTTTGTGCCTTTCTCTTCCCCTTCTTCTCTCCTCACTCATGCCAACAAGTCAAGAAAATTATGGCATGAGATATTTGGTCACCTTAATTACAAATACATTTCTCAACTTCATGATAAGAATATGGTCGTAGGGATTCACAACATCAAGTGTTATAAAGGAGTCTGTCAAAGTTACATCCTAGGGAAACACCCTGAGCATAATTTTGAGAGAGCCAAGTTTGAGCGAACCTATGCATCCCTTGAGCTCATTCATAGTGACATATCAGATCCATTTACTCATGTGTCTTTGAACAATGCAAAACACATCCTAACCTTCATAGATGAATTTTCCATATACTATTGGATCTTTGTCCTCCAATTAAAGTATGAGGTTTTCAGTTGTTTCAAGATTTTCAAAGCCTTGGTTGAGAACCAGTCTGGGAGATATATCAAGGTCCTAAGATCTGATAATGGTGGTGAGTACATCAAATCTGATTTTCAACAATTCTATGCTTCTAATGGTATTCAGATGCAATGCATTGTTCTCTACACACCTTAACAAAATGGTGTTGCTAAGAGGAAGAACAGATCTCTCAAAGATATGTCTACATGCATGCTCAAGTCTAAGTCCTTGTCTCCAAGAATTTAGGTTGAAGCTATAAACTATGAATCCTACATACATAAAATAGTGCCCCATAAATAATTGAAAGGAATCATTCCTTTTGAATCTTGGAATGGAAACAAACCCGATGTCTCTCATTTAAGGATTTTTGGCTCCAAGGCTTGGGCTAGAATTCCACATGAGAAGAGGAGGGCCTTTCAGCCCCAAATCCAAACATGTCTCTGTGTTGGATATTCATAAGAATCCAAGTTTTATAATTTTCTGAACATGACCACTCAAAATCATTCATTGAGAGGAGTGTTCAATTCGAAGAAGAACCCTTGCAAGCAATCGAAATTGGAGAATCTTCTGCACCACCACCTGTGAGAGTAAGTGAAGTTTCTCATGACAGTTATGATTATGATATATTTAATGATGAATATCATCTTGTTGTAGATCCAAGTTCAACAACAATTTCTTAAGTGGGTTGCTAATACTCTTGAAGCATCTGGTGAACTTGTGGGGAATCCTATGATGAACCTGCAATAATTAATTAATGAAAACACATGAGATAGAAAAAATAATAGAACTCAGAATCACTTTTATATTAATTGTAGGGCACTTCGAGGGGGAAACCTCCTTTGAGTAAGCTCAATACAAATAACTTCACGGTACCTTCATTGGTCTCAACACAAACTTATATACTAAGTCTAGGCGCCAATACCATGGGTCAATACCATGTGTAAATACAAACCATGGGCCAATACAAAATATAGATCAACAGTTACTACGGGATGACTTACAAAGCATATGCGTCCAACAACAATAATACAAACTATGGATCAACAAATACCATGGGACGACTTACAAAGCATATGCGTCCAACAACAATATACTAACAAAGTAAATAGAAGGGTTGACATGGGTTCCTAACATCCCTTCTCCCTTAGAAAAAGCTTCGTCCTCAAAGCTTTAGATGTGGAAATTGATGTAGAATCTGAAGGAGTGGTCCCCTGTAGCATCCTCGTGTTGCATTTCAGCTCACTAACGCCTTTTGAGTTTCAGGGAGGATTGCTTGGAAGGCTGTAGATGAAGAAGGACCATATCAGCTGTGTGAAAAGTGCACTCAGAACGGTGTTGATCGGCTTGTTGTTTCAGTTGAATTCTTGCCATGTGAAGATTGTCCTGCATAATGAGAAGGATTTGATCGCGGTTTCGAAGAACTAAGTCAATTGCCTGAACTAGGGAGCTACAGAGTGTGTATGGAAGAAGAACTGGTGGTGCCTGTCCATCAACTACTTCATATGGTGTCCTTTTAGATGTAGTATTGTACCACTGGAGTGATTTTAGGAAATCCATAGAAATAGCTGTCCACATCTGTGTAGGGATGGGAAAGGGTTCGAGCAGTCCCGAAAGGAGTGTCGCTTCACCCGTGTTGACCTCACAAGTATCACAGTCAGCCACCAGCTGTTGAATTGTCATTTTCAGTCCCTGCCAAAAGAATTTACATTGTTCCTGGCCATACATTTTGAGGAACCAAGAGTGCCCTATTGATGAAGAAGCATGGAGTTCATAGAAGAGATAGCCCTATTGAACAGATTGCAACCAATTTGGAACAAGGAGAGAAATAACTGTAAGAGAAAATGGGTCATCAAATGTGCGAGAAGGAGCATCTGCCACCATATTGTTCTTACCCTTCTTGTAAGTGATTGCATAGGCATAACCCATGAGTTGGATAACCCATTTCAAGTGTGTTGGGGAGGAGACCCATTGTTCTAGGAAATTTTCCAGACTATGGAGATCAGTCTTGATGCAGAAATAATTCCCTAATAGGTATGGCTGCCACTTCTATACTGCATGCAAAATAGCCATCATTTCCTGCTGAGATGTAGATGCGGCTAAATTCGTACTGGAAAGGTCTCCTGAAGGCGAAAAGCCCACTGGTTCAGCAAGGACACCTACATATCTATCCAAGGAAGTAGGGGAGACCATTGATGGGTGCATCTAAATGGAATGGAGTTGATCGATGAAACCATGTGAATTTTTCTTAAAAATCTTTTCTAGGCAATGTGAACTGATGATGCAGAGAGACCCTTGTTGTAAGCCCTTAAATTTGTGTTGTTTCCCATTGACTGAAAACTGCATCCAAAGTTCAGCAAAATCCCATAAGATGGGGCCAAGTGTGCGTAACCATTGAATGTCCAAAACCACATCGCATCTGCCTAGGGACAAGGAAAACATGTCAGAGCATAGGTTATAATCTTCCAGATAGATACACACATTGTGACACTTCCCCTTGCAAGGTAAGGTGACCCCATCGGCAACCATGACTTTAAAGTTGGAGCAAGGATGGACAAAAAAATCAGCATGTTTGGTGATCCAAGGGTCAATGAAGTTATGAGTGCTACCAAAATCAATGAGTATTGTAAGAGGAAACTTCTTGAAGTAACCCCTGACTCGCATTGTTTGGGGGGTGGTGACGCCGGATAAAGCATGGAGAGATATGTCTGCTTGTTCATCCTGAGATGGGGGGTTAATAGGCGTCTCTTGAATGTCGACCTGATCATCCATTGTATCTGGAGTTTCTTGACCAATTGTAGAGGCAGGAGGAGAATCCATATCCAAGAGATAGAGCTTTTGTTGAACACATCTATGTTCCCGAGTGAATTTCTCATCACAACTATAACAAAGCCCTTTTTCTCTATGTTCCTGCATATCTTTTTTTGACAAATGCTTGATAGGAGTTGGTCGAGGAGCTGGCGATATGGGAGGTCGTTGAGAACCCATATTTCAGAAGGGAACAAAAGTGGGTTTGGAGCATTGTTGGGCTACCATATTGTCTTCTTCCAACTTAGCCAACCCGAGGACTTCCATCATTCTGTTGGGACAAAACATTTTAACCTCTGACTGGATTTCATCCTTAAGACCACTAATAAAACAACTCCTGTAGAATTCATCAGACAATCCTTCTTGTGATTTGCTAGTTTCTCAAATTATGTCTGATACTCTCTCACAATTCCACTTTGACGAAGTTTAGTGAGTGCTCTGGTGAAGTCATCAAAGGCACTAGGACCAAATCATTGCAAAAGGAGTTGGCAAAAATCTGTCCATTTTGGCTCGTCATGAGCCTTGATGTACCAATGGTACCATTGAAGGGCTTCCTATTCCAAATGAAAGGATGCAAGTGGAAATTTTTGTACATCAAAAGTATTATGCAGATTGAAATATTGTTCTGCACAATAGATACATCTAGTTGGATCAGTACCATTAAAGCAAATAAATTCAAGCTTCAGACCACAAAAATTGTTGGAAGAAGAGAACCCATTAGCTACCGAAGATTTGTGTTGTCGGTTATTGTTCATGGCTGAATGTTGAAGATGGAGGCTGAGAAATTTCTCATCTATATATTGGAGTTTGGTTTGGATGGCTGCAAGTGCTTCCTCCATGGTTGTTGCTCCTACACGGGTGACAACCATAACCAAGAGTTTTTTTTGGGGGGGGGGAATGGATAGAAAAACACAAACAAAAGCTTATTTAGTAAAGGAAAATTTAGATTTGGGAAAAACTCGGAGGGGTAATTGAGGTTTGACTAGGTTTTGGACACTTTTTGATGGACGGGGAAGCAAAAAATGGGGATTTCAAGAGCGGGGTGAAAGAATGAGAAAATTTGGCAGAGAGGGACAAAGAAGCAGAATTAGGAAAGGAACTTGGTAGTAAAATTTGGAGTCAATCGGGTGAAATCTGAAGAAGTTATGGAAAACCCTAAAAATAGACAAATGTGGGATTTCGAGCTTTGGGAATTTGAATTTGGGATAGGGTCCTCATGAATGAAATATGCAGAATGGTATTACCGGGTTGTCAGGGAAGTTTCAAGGGAAACAGAGTGAAGTTTCATTTTTTTTCTTTTCAGGAATGGATCTGCAACGACGTGGAAGGGAGCTAAAACAGATAGATCTGTAATGGTGCGGAAGTGATTGGAAACAGAGGGATCTGAAACGGAACCAACTAGATAAAAAACGGTTGGATCTGAAATAGATCAGAAACGGTTGGATCTAGAACGGCTTTCAGAATGGATCTGAAACGGCACGGCAGTGATCGGTAACAGTTCAACTAAAAATAGATATGGACCCCAGGTATGTGTGGCTTCCTAACAGTTTAGGGATTTCACTCGAACACCAATGTTGTCTAATGGCTTGCATATTGGGGTAGTACCCCTCACTCCACAGCTTAGGTAAAATTGATAATCGCTTTGCCACATACGACAGCTCTTGGTTTACCTCATGGGTGGGAACTAGTTAATCAGGTAGGGGTCATTTCCCTTTTCAATGGAAGGTCCTCTCAATGGGCCAGCTACTTCGGGGTTCCTGTGGTACTCCTCACAATGATTTTTAGTGCTTATGCCCAAGTACTTCCCAGAGTTAAGAAGATAGGGATTATTCCCAGATCCGAAGCTATAACAGATGCGAAAAAAAAATTGGCATAAATTTCACCCAGTGAGCCCAAGAAAGTGCTCTAATACCAGATGTGATGAACTTGTAATAATTAATTAATGGAAACACACGAGATAGCAGAAATAACAAAACTCAGAATCACTTTTATATTGATCGCAGGCCACTTTGAGGGGGCAACCTCCTTTGAGCAAGCTCAATACAAATAACTTCACAGTACCTTCATTAGTCTCAACACAAACTTATATACTACGTCTAGGCACTAATACCATGGGTCAATACCATATGTCAATACAAACCATGGGCCAATACAAAATATGGATCAACAATTACTATGGGACGACTTACAAAGCATATGTGTCCAACAACAATAATACAAAAATGGATCAACAAATATTACGAGACGACTTACAAAGCATATACATCCAACAACAATATACTAACAAAGTAAATAGAAGGGTTGACATGGGTTCCTAACAAATCCTCAGGATCCTAGGAGGACTAGATCACAACTTGAGAATGCGCTTTCAATAAATGATCCTTACCTACCTGAGAAGTATTTTTTGATGGTTTATTCAGACTAGTCCTCATAGTTTTTGAATCCAAGCACTCCGAAGTGCATCACATGGATGTCTAGAGTGCTTTCCTACATGGATATCTTGATGAGGATATATATATGCAAAATCCAGAGGGATATATTTCATATCCTAATATTTTTTTTAGGTTGAAGAAGTACTTGCATGGGATTAAGAAAGCTCCTAGAGCTTGGTATGCCAAGATGGACAACTTTCTCTTGTCACAATATTTCAGTATACACAAGTCTGATATGAATGTGTACATGAAGATGTTTGATGATTCCATTTTTATTATTATGTTATATGTTGATGACCTATTAATCACAAGAATCTCCATTGATCAAATAGCTTCATTGAATACCTCCTTGCATCAAGTTTTTTCCATGACTGACTTGGGGAATACTTAAACAATTTTTGGGGCTTGAGATCTCACAATCCAAGTCTGGAATTAAAGTATGTTAGTCAAAGTATGCTTCATACCTGCTAAATAAGTTCAATATGAAATAATGCAGGCCTAAAAAGACTCCCTTCCTTTCGGGAGTAAGAGTTGAAGAAGTAGATTCTACACTATTGGTGAATACCACCTTGTATTGGCAGCTTGTTGTATTTGACTCATACTCAACATGATATTGCATATGAAGTGAGTGTGGCCTCAATATACATGGAGAATTAACATGAGATTCATTGGAGGAATGCAAAAATAATATTTCATTATGTGCAAGGCACCAAGTCTAATGGGATTCACTATGTTGCAGATTCTAGCTTAGATCTTGTTGGCTTTACTGATTCAGATTGGGCTAGTGATAGCCTAGATCAAAAGTCCAATTCTGGATTTGTTTTCGCGTTTTGAAGAGGCTGACCTATTTTCTTTTCAAGTAAGAAACAAAGTGCAATTGCACTCTCTTCAGTAGAGGCCAAGTATAGAGGAGCAGTGAATACTACAACTCAATGTGTGAGGTTGCATGGTATACTTTTTGAGTTTGGGATTTATTTTAGCACTCCCATAGTCATCGTTTTTACAATAAAAGTGATATAAGGATCTCAACTGATCCAGTACAGAGGAAAAGAACCAAGCATATTGAGATTCATATGACTACATTAGGAATCTAGTGCATAATCACATCATTGATATGGAATTTTTGTCATGTCCCCTCATTGATGTTTAGGTGAAGGAGTTCCTGTCCCAACCAATCCCTTGGGTTGAGAAGGAAATTTCATGCACTTGGGGTTAATTCTGAAGTTAAGGAATTAATTAGTTAGGAAGTTTAATTTTGTTTTTTATCCTAAGTTTGAAATGCACTTGGTAGAAGTAATTTTTATTAATTAGATATTTTTATTTTGGAATAAAGTGGATAATATTCCACATGTGTTCCTTAGTGTATAAGGTTGACTAAGAGGTAAATTTCAAGAAAAGAAAAGATAAAGCAGTCAAAGTAAGGAAAGTAGGAAAATGAGAAGAAAGCATAATAAAGCAACAAAACTTGGGAAAGGAAGAAAAGCAGGAAAAAAATGGGACAAAAGCATGACAAATCAAAAAATAAGACAAAATCAAGAGAAAGTAGAAAAGCAGGACAAAGGAAAAATATCAGATAAAGCATAAAAGCAAAAAAAAAGCAGGACAAAGCAGAAAAGTAGGGTAAGGAAGAAAAGTATAGAAAAAGCAGGACAAAGCATAAAAGTAGGATAAAGTAGAAAAGTAGGAAAAAGAAGAATAGAAAGGAAAAATCAAAAGTAAAAGAAAAAGAAAAGTCAAAAGAAAAATCAAAATAAAAAACAAAATAAAAGTCAAAAGCATAAAGAAAAGGAAAGCAAAAAACAAGGAAAAAGCTAAAGCAAAAATCAAAGCAAAGCAGAAAGAAAGGAAAAAGCTAAAGAAAAAATCAAAGCAACCTTATCCACTCCATGAAGGCACATTATCTTACTTTCTCAACAAGTCACCTCAATCTATAAAATAAGGATTACAACTCCATTTCACATCTTTTGATCATTTGTGAATTGAATTGAGTGCAAGTTTTCCTCATTGACCTAGGAGATGTGCCCCTAGTCCTAGCTGGGAGATGTGACCCATGATTCTACTAAAAGGATGATGAAATATAGTCTTCATCACTGATTCTATTGTAGATATGATCCATCTATTTCATGGGAATACCAATCCTTCATAAGTTGATGCAGAGATCCAAGTCGGTTTGATGTAGTTTTAATGAATTTCACTGTGAGAGAGAGATCAATTGTAGAGCTTGAAAGAATCCAAGATATCATTATAACCATACATATCATATTCAGTTACAAAATATCCTCTTCTTACTCTTTTGTAACATTCTTCTTCCATTCATTGTAATAACTCACTATTAATGACTCTATGTGAATATATAGCCATGAGACTTTTGTTTGTTGATTAATCAGATCAGTGAGTATTTTTTAATGATGTTAATTTAATTTATGATTTACATTAAATATCATAATAATATTTCAAGATCCTTAGAGGCTGTTTGAGTCCATAATTCTCAAGACTAGCTCCTTGTGCAATTTTAATTGACTAGTTTTCCAGGAATTGTAATATATTGAGTTCTATGAAACCATTTTCCTTTATGAAAGTTGATGTAGGATTTAAATGTCCTTTATAATCCATACCAATTAAAAAATAATATATTCATGACATTCTTTGGTTTTTTGCATTCAAACTTATCAAGACTAGCTCATTGTGCCTTTCTATTTGACTAGTTTTTCAGTATGTTCAATTAAACTTCCTTTGAATGCTCAATTTTGTTTTTATCAGTAATATGATATTATTAAGAAATTAATTAATTAAACTCAATACTCATACTAATAATTCATATCCCTCTCATCTTGTTTGAGAGATCTTGGAAACAATCTAGTTGAGCAGTCTGCCCTAGCTCTTTTGCTCTCTGTGCCTCCAAACACTGCCCAAACCTACCAAAATATTCGTAAAACTTGTTCTACAGTATATTAAGGGGTTATGACCTTTTATACACCTCTGGTTTATGTCAAGTGTAAGTGAAAGAGTTTAGTAGGCATATGTTGTTGTTGTCAAAGATATGGATCTAGCTAAACTAGCTTACCTATCTATGCAAAACAATAATATATAAATAATAAGTACAGAAAGAGAACAAGAGAAAAGAGTAAACTAGATATATGTAATTCACCTAATTGGGCTATGTCCACAGGAAGGTAGTCTTCTATTATCTCCAGAATATCTCCCTCAAGCTTACAAGAGAGCAATGCCAATAACCCCAATACAATATAGAAACACTTGTGTGAATAAGTAAAGATCATGATGAGTGATGTGACTCCCTTGAATCTATTATATCCTAAGAGATGAGGAGGAATTACTCTCACATATTACATGTGGTATAATATAATTCTCCATAATAACATCTCTTTATATAATAATGAATATCAAGAGTATACTTTACCATAACGAATATGGGATATAATGTATTACTCTTTTACATAAGATTGTGGTTATCTTCTGACATAATACAAATACATTATTACCTTCCAAGGAATATAAAATATTCCAACACTCCCCCTTAATAATGGCTGGGAGAAAATCCCACTAACAAAGGAAGGAAGGAGTCATTACTGCTCCCGCTTGATGACAACTTCCCTCATCCCAAGTAAGGAACAAAGATGCACATACTTCGCTGCTGTTAAGGATTTGGTGAATATATCGGCTTCCTGATGCTCTGTAGGAAAATAGTCAAGAGAAAGAACACCATCTGAAATGAGACCTCTAATTTAATGAGCATCAAGATCGAGATGCTTTTCCTTGGAGTGATATAACTGATTATAAGCAAGCTAAATTGCACCCTGATTATCACACTTCAACAGAGTAGATGATTTTAGAACCAGACCAAGTTCAGTGAAAACATGTCATAACCAAACTACTTCTTTTGTTGCTTCTTTAGCTTTTCTATACTATGCTTCACACGAAGATAAAGAAAGAGTCTTCACCTTTTTGCTGGACCAAGAAATCGAACCTAAACCAAGTTGAAATATATAACCAGCAGTTGACCGTTGATCAGAACTGTCACCTGTCCAGTCATAATCTATATAACCAGAAAGTGAAACTGTAGCATTGCTCGAATAAAAAACACCATAGTACAATGTCCCATGTAAATATCTCAGAATTCTCTTGGCTACCTGCCAATGAATTTCATGAGGTTGCTGCATGAACCATGAAACCATACTGACAATGAAAGAGAGATCTGGTCTGTTGTGAGTTAAATATATTAAAATTCCAACTAGCTGATGATAAAGAGTGGCATCAACAAGAGGATTAGTACACTCAACAGTTAACTTCACACCGGACTGAAAAGGCGTAGGAGCAGGTTTACAATCACTTATGTGGAAATGAGCCAATAAATATGTAGCATACTTTGATTGAGAGAGAAAAATACTGTCTCCCAAATGCCAAATTTGAAGACCCAAGAAATAGTGCAATATACTGAGATCAGTCATTTCAAACTGCTTTTGAAGGTCACTTTTCATAATTTGAATGAGAACAAGTTGGCTTCCAGTGATAATAAGATCATCCCCATATAAAACAATAACAATGATATTATCATCAACATGCTTAACATATAGGTTAGGATTAGATATGCAACACTTAAAACCATTATTCAAGAAATATGCACCAATTTTATCATACCAAGCCCTAGGTGCTTGTTTAAGACCATATAAAGACTTGTGTAGTTTACATACTAAACTTGATGATTCAATATTAATAAAACCAGGTGGTTGTTGCATATAAATTTCTTCATTAAGATCACCATTTAAAAAAGCACTTTTAACATCCATTTGGTGTATTTTCCATTTATAAGATGCATGAATAGATAAAATGGTTCTTATTGTATTCATTTTAGGAACAAGAGCAAAAGTTTCATTATAATATATACCTTCAAGTTGATTAAAACCTTTTGTAACTAATGTAACTTTATACTTTTCAATCTGTCCTTCTGCAGTAAATTTAGTTTTATAAACCCATTTACAACCAACTAAATTATTTCCTGAAGGAAGAGGAACAAGAGACCAACTCTTGTTCTTCATAAGAGAATCATACTCAACAGACATAGCTTGTTCCCAATGAGGTTTACCCTTAGCTTGAGCATAAGTAGTAGGATCATCCGTGGCCAAAACTTTGGTCATAAGAGCAAAGTTAGATCTAGTTCTACGACTATTAGAAGGGATTCTGATATCACTTCTTGTAGATTCAAGAGTTTTCCAGGCCCAAACAAGAAGGTTAGAAGGGACATAAGTCACTTCAAGAGCTTCGAGACATTCAGGTGGAATACTTGAAGAAGAAGAAGAAGGTGAATTAAGATCAGTCACAAAACTGGAAGGAGTAATCGAGATAGGAGTAACAGGTGATAAGAGAATATTCAGAGTAACATGAGGTTCGACAGACTTAGGTGATGGAGAGACTTCAATAAATTGAACATCTCTTCTAATGACGACACTTTGATTAGAAGGATCAAACAACCTATAAGCCTTAGAATCCTCAGAATAACAAATGAATATACACTTGTGAGACTTGGGTTCTAACTTTTTCCATTTTTCATCAGGAATATGAGCCCAACATTCACAACCAAACACTTTAAAGTTACTAATATATGGTTTCCTACCATTCCATTTTTCTTCAGGGTAGCATGCTTAACAACTTTTGTAGGAACTCTATTTAAAATAAAGTTAGCACAACTGATGGCTTCAGCCCAAAATTTCTTATGTAATCCTTTAGAATAAAGCATACATCTAGCCATTTCAACTAAAGTTATGTTTTTCCTTTCAACAATACCATTTTGTTGAGGTGTGTAAGGAACAGTCTTTTGATGTCGAATGCCATGTTTAGATAAAAAAAAGCTTCAAATTCTTTCTTAATGAATTCCCCCCCATTATCAGTTCTTAAAGTCTTAATTCTTTTACCAAATTCATTCTCAACCAAGGATTTAAATACTTGAAATTTAGAAAAGGTGTCACTTTTATGTTTCAAAAAATAAACCCATGATTTTCTACTAAAGTCATCAATAAAAGTAAGAAAATAATCTACATTAGAGATAGAAGGAACTTCAATAGGACCACAAATGTCACTATGAATTAATTGCAAAGGTTCTTTAGCACGCCAAGCTTTACCTTTATCAAACATTTCTCTATGATGTTTACCAAGAACACAACCTTCACAAACAATGTTAGTAGAAAAAATATTAGGCAAGCCAAGTACCATTTTAGTTAACATTTGCATTTTACCATAATTCAAATGACCTAATCCTTCATGCCATAATTTACTTAGTTCATCAGCATGAGAAACATAGGAATAAAAAGGTTGTCTTTTAGTTGAATTAAAACCAACAAATTTATATAAACCAACAATATGATCAACAAGACCAGAAGAAACTACTTTGAAATTTTGATTTATATATTTACGAACATATTTATCGGTCCAAGCTTCAATTTAAATCCTTTTTGACATGCACAATAAATAGAAAGTAAGTTGATGGGCATATTTTCAACATGAAAAACATCTTCCAATTGACCATTAGCAACATTAACATTACCATAACCAATTACAGAAAGTTGTTTACCATCACCTATAGATACTTTATGAGATGTTTTTTTATTATTGTCATTAGATGTAAATAAAGAAGCATTACCAGTCATATGTTTAGAAGCACCATAATCCATTATCCATTCCACATTAGAAGAAGAATGACTAGAAGAAACAACAGATGCACATAAAGCTACTTGGGATTCATCATAACCTTTCTTCTGAGCCTTAGACATTAAATGTTTCAATTTTAAACAATTCTTTATAGGATGATTAGTTTTACCACAATGCTTACAAGGATCACACACTTTCTTCTTCTTACTAGATTCATGATGTGCATTAGAAGCATTACTGGAATTATTACTAGCTTTTGAAGTATGTGAACAAGAACCTTTACCATTATTAAAACTTCTCTTAGGATTCTTATTATGTGCCATTAGAGCTTTATTAGGTGAGACTTGTCCTGAAACATCTAACCTTTCTTGCTCATTTATCAACCCTTTACAAAAATAATCAAAAGTAGGTTTCGTGGTATTTGAAGACAATTCAAGAGCTCTATTTCTAGTTTGGATGAAAATATCAAAACAAGATGGAAATTTTTGTTCTACAAGAATTATAAGAGGAGTGTTTGTTTTCTTGTAATATTTACCACAATTATTTAATTTTTCATTTAAAGTTTTCACTTCAACAAGATATAATTCTACTGTTTCAAAGTTAGTAGAATCTAGCTCAAAAATCTTCTTTTCAAGGTAATAAGCAGAAACATCATCAAATTTATCAAATAAAGAAGCAAGGATTTTCCATACCTCAATGGGGCTGTCTTCTGCTGTAACATCCCCAATTTTCACCAAAAATTAAAATTTTTCTTATTAGTATTTATACAAATTATTGTTATGTGGAAGATATTCTTAATGATAGCTGTCTCAATAAGGACTATTCTATCCTATTTATGATGTTATGCTTGTATTTATTAATGCATCGTCTCGATTCATTTTAAAATATAGTAGTGTTATAAATGTTTATGGAGTTACTGTCGGACAATAAATGTTAAGAGTCAGTAGATTTTATCTCATAAATAAATTTCGCTTCTTTTGTCTCAAAAGTTTACAGCATTAATGTGTCGACTTTATTTTTGGATCAGCATTTAATCCAACTTTAGCAAAGTGACGAAATATAATTTTTATATGTACTAACATTTTTATTTTCTTTGATGAAGGGGTCCTATGGATTCCCCGAGGCTTACTTAGCTATTTACATAGCTAATGCTCTTACTCCGATTTGTACAAAAATGGAAGGTGAGGTTATTATCATCAGTGAAGATCCATTTGCTGTACGGTAAACATATTTGGTTGTAATTACCCTATACTTTTGCATTGGCGACACACAAGGGAAAAGATCCTGCTAGAGGACCTAGGGTAAGACCTACCCTAGCTTAAATTGTTATTTCTATTTGAAAGACTTGCATCTACATTTTAAAGCATATAAATATTTAACTATCTTTTCGCATTAAAATTTATTATAAAGTCCTCTATATATAGTTGATATGGGATAATTCATATGGGATTCATAATGACCTAATAATTTCGTTAGCATTTTGTAAATATTATTGGGTGACCATGATTAATATCATATAGTCGAGTTTCAAGTATTATATGGCATATATATACTTATACTTATATGTGGCAGGGTTTTTAACCTTGGCCATGATTAAACTCTTAAACTTGAGCATGAATGGACTTTGGTAAATGATATCATGACCATGAACCTTTGGAACTATACTATGTATAGTCTTCTTGTATGGTCTCATAGTGGATCCTTTGTTGGAACAATGACAGGTGACTCTTTAATACAGTCTTAAATGAAGTCATAGTGGAAAGCCTAACTGGAAACCCGTGGCAGTTGCTTCACGTGACGACCTTGGGTTTTGGGATAAACCCTAACTGAGGTTTGAATGACTATCAAACCCTTCGAAAGTTCATTTCGCTTCTTCATTATGCAAAGCAGGTGGTGGAGGTCAACGGCCTTCCAAAATGGTAGGATTTGAAAGCTTCAACATTGTTTCAGGGTTTCCATGGCAGTTTGCACAGTGACAAATGGACGTTTGGTTGAAGACTCTTGCAAAAAGGTAAGGCCATAACTCATGGTGCAATGTATTCATCATTTTTATTCATCCTTTATAACTCATTACTAAAACCTGTTTATTGTTGTGATGGTCGTGGAGTGATAGGGTTTCATCAAGGCTGGGTTGCTACTAACTCCCTGGAAAATAATCCATCGTGGCTTCCAACGATAGGAACTAGTAAGCCTCGGCAATTCTTTAACACCCTAAGTCGAACCTTGTGTTATGAAATGGTGATACCAGTCAAAGAAGTCAGACGATATTGTATTGAGATAAAGGTTTCTCCAGTGTTTGATTTTATACAGTTTGTTTTTATATTTTAAAAGACGAATGGCATTTGTAACCAGAAAGACTGGAACCTTGAGCCTTGGTCTGCGTTGGATTCTCAACGTTTTCATTTTATACAGTTATGTAAAGACCTTTTTTAAGGATTTAATAAAGAAATGATAGTCAAGGAGTTCAAAGTATGGTTTGATTTCCATCCAGAAGGATGCTGTCAGCATTTTCGTTATTTTATTAAATGAATAGATTGTGTTGCAAGTTGTAAGTAATTAGGGCTATGTCTGTCTTTTAAATCTGTTAGCAAATAGAGTTTGTGTGGTTTAAATGGTAGCAGTCGTTCCAAAATAAATGGATGCAGGGTTGAAGCCCTATCTTAATTATTTACAATGCTGATGATTAGTATTTTAATTGTTTGGGGTTTTGAATCTCAACCTAAATAACACATTTCATATATATTTTGATAGTTTAAAGGTCTAAGGGTGATTCGAAACTCAAACCCTGCATATTTGTATTTTTACAATGTTGTAGCATTCATTTATAAATTTTATAAAAGTAACGACCCTTTAGGGTGAGATTTTACGGTCTCAAACTCTAGTCTCTATTAGTTCTTTTAGAGTTTATGTATAGCATTCTTATAAGAGTAAGCTTCTTTTAAACCCTGGCGATGCCTATCAAATGGCTTGGCCCATGCTATACTTCTACTGTGTTGGAAAAATGGAAAAGTTACTCATGTAAACACTATCTTATGAAGGGTTTAAAGGGTACAAAAAAATAATGAATATTTTCTTTACTATGATTATTATGGTATGATGGAGCTTCCAGATTTTTATTTTCGATGGTGGTTTTTCTTTTTAAATTATCTTGCATTAATAACAAAGGTATACTACTACGTTTTGCAAATACATTGTTTCATAAATCTAAGGATTCGGTTTTGAATAGGTTCCTTTTATCATTTAAATGTTTATTTGATTACTGTTACTTATAAACAAAAATACTATGCCTTTATCCTAGGTTCTGTTTTGAGTATGAAATTTATTCGAAGACTATTACTTCTATAAAATGCAATGAGATGCTATGTACTGAGCTACTATTTAAATATTTTATTTACTAGATGAATACTATGTTTTCTGCATTTAGTACAAAATATATTTATTGAAATATAGACAAAAGGGTTGTATTGAAAAAAAAAATAGAGTTTCATCTATGATGATCAATCATTCGAATCTATCTATAATTTAACTTTTATGTACTGGAGTATGACACATAACATGTGTGGAAAAATACAGAAAAGTATTTTAAATCAATCATATTGCATTTCTAATTTTATTTCTTAAAACACAGTACAAAATCACATTTATAGTTAGCTCTTAACTAACTGGAATAACCTGCAAATTACTATAATACTTAAACACTTTCAGAAATATATATACAGTAAAATAAGCCATAAGATGATAAGAACCTGCAAATTAAAGAGGGAAACAAACACCCAAGGGAGCTTGTTCCTCCCAACCTACTCCCAAAGACAACCAAATCACTTGTCTTAGGACCCCCGAGCCTTCTCACTGAACCACTAGGGTGAAGATGTTGGGTGGATGCAAATGTTATCCTCTGCAACTCAGCAGTGATGTTGATAATACTCCAAAATGAGACTTTTGCTTTTCAGCAATATTGAGTTCTGCATAAAGCAGTACTAACTCATATTAACAGTCTTATCTCAGTCAATCCCTCTAGCTTCCCCCTCATCGAATTCTCTTCTTCTCTAGTCCAAAATTAATCACAAGGAAAGAGTGAGTATCCTCCTACTCCCATTCGATGGTGTAATAGATTTCCTAGGTCTTTTGATCAGTTTTACAATTTATTGAGCCACCTGCTCTGTTCCACTTTCTTGGGGAATATGAGCATTAATGTATGGAAGTTGCCACCTGCAACAGCTAGAGGTGCATTGATGATGCTACCAAGTGTCAATTTTCTCTCCACCCCAGTTCATTCCTCCTATTGGGTCAATGAAAACTCTTTCAACAGTCTCCTTGGGATATTTGTCTCCTCTTTTATTTATAAATAATAAAATATTAAAGTAATTAATTTGAGTCATCCTTGACCCCACTTGGTTAATAATCATAAAACTTTACAATAACATATAACATAATGGTTTTCTCATGAGATAAAATATTCAGAATTTGGGTATGTGACATCTGCCTCTATACTTACATGAAGACTATCTAAAACTGTTTGACCAATGAGCCCTCTTGCTTGATCACATTTTTCTTCCCATATACCCACAGCTTGAGCATCAACAAGTTTCGTGTGTTCACCATTAACAATCCTCCATAGATTCTTAAGCCTGAGAACATCAATCATTTTTCTCTTCCATGCAAGATAGTTAGGACCAACAAGTTGAGGAACATAAGCTACTTTTGAAGTCATAATGATAGAAATATTGACAAGAAACCCAAATGCTAGAAATGACAAGAGAAAAAAAGTGAATAATAGAAAACTAATATACTTTACCGTACTGATCTAAATCTACAGAAACACAGTTAGAAAAACAGTAAAGGAAAATAAACTTTTACTTACATCCCTTTTGAAAAGTGACAAGAAAAGTCACTCGCGGGTTTTTCCATAATGGAATCGCGAACAACACTTAAAAAATGAGGGTTCTGCACATCGAAGGTCATGGTTACTTGTGAGTTTACAGTAGAGTCAGTTGTGGGTTTGCGGGTCTATAAAGGAAATATTCGCGGTTCTGATTGGGGTGTTCACGGGTGTCTGTGCAGTAAAGTTGTAGCTATGCCAGAGCACTCGCGGGTCTTTGCACAGGAGGGTAGCGAGTAGACTGAAGTAAACGTGAGTTAGAAGTGATAACAGTCACAAGTATTCCATAGCATACATGGGTCTGCTCACTGGAAGTCGCAGGTATGCAGTATACTCATGGGTTCACAGTAGGGAAATTCGCAGTTAACCGCGGGTTCTATGAAACAAGGGTCGCAAACATCAAGTTTGAGGCTGAAAACAATGTTGAATCTTCTGAAGATGGAAACCTGCACAAAGTCTACCAAAATTGGATGAAAAAATTTTGATCTGATAACCGAAAGATAGATCTCCTTGAGGAGAATCAAAAAATCATATAGATCTACAAAAAAAAACAATCAAGAAACCCTTGAAAAAATTCTGGAAAAATCTACACAACGGGGTTAGGGTTAGAAAAAAAATTGGAGAAACATGCCCAAATCTTAAGAGAAGCCTAATGGCTACCAGATAGAAAGAAAAACTACAAAATAAACAATTCCCAAATGATAAAATATTGTTTGAAAGCAATATAAGGTGCTAGATCATATCAACTAGCTCTAATACCATGTCAGAGATATGGATCTAGCTAAACTAGCTTACCTATCTATGCAAAACAATAATATATCAATAATAAGTACATAAAGACAACAATAGAAAAGAGTACACCATATATACGTTGTTCACCCAGTTGGGCTACACCCACGGTAAGGTAGTCTTCTATTATCTCAAGAATATCTCGCTCAAGCTTACAAGAGAGTAATGTCAATAACCCCAATACAATATAGCAATACTTGTGTAAATAAGTAAATATCATGATGAGTGATGTGTCTCCCTTGAATCTATTATATACTAAGAGATGAGGAGGAATAACTCTCACATATTACATGTGGGATAATATAATTCTCCATAATAACATCTCTTTATATAATAATGAATATCAAGAGTATACTTTACCATAATGAATATGGGATATAATGTAGTACTCTTTTACATAATATTGTGGATATCTTCCGACATAATACAAAGACATTATTACCTTCCAAGGAATATAAAATATTCCAACAGGTGTGCCCAGGAAACCTTGGATGAGACTTCAACTTGGATGATGTTAGAAACATAAATGGACCTACTAAATTGTTCTTAGAAATAGGAATATGGCCTTGATTTTGTTGTCCTTTCTACTGCACAGTCCCCAATACATATTTCATATCCAAAATTTTCCATAAGTCAAGCTTTGGGTGGGTTAATCATTGACCAAGACTAGTTTCATCTTAACTAGTTTTGAAGACTAGTTTTTGTTATGCAATTTCCTGATTTCAAAGTTTGAGATTGAGATAATATCATTTGATATTAGGTTAGGGATATATTACAGTGGTATTAGATCACTTTCCTCTACTCATGTGGAAAGTAATATCTCAATTTGAATAATGTTCAACCATGTCCTATTCTAATGATGATTTTTATGAGCAGTATGATGATGACTATGATGAGAAATATGAAGAGTACTACAGATATTATGAGGAAGAAAATGTCCAATAGGTACCTTCTACAATTATGTCCCATTAGATCATATTTGGAAAGATAAATTATGGTTTCTCTTAAACCCATATGTATAGAAAATTTGCATGTTCCACAGTCAAAGATCAACCTACTTGTGAAAAGAGAAGAAAAATATATGAAGCTTCGTTGGATGCATGTGCTTCATACTTTATGAGAAATTTTGGATCTACTTCAAAACGAGTCTACAAATATCTTGATACGAAGGAAACTAAAGATAAATATACATCGATTCACTTGAAGGAGAAAAAACAAAATACAAATTAGCCATCTGAAGAAGATGAAGGTACAATCCTTACTGAGGAGAGTTGTAAGCATGAAGAAGCCACCACTGATTCTACTAAGTATCATCTAGTCTTGATCATAAAGTCACTGTTGAATGGTGTGAAGAAGAGGCATCTATTGTTGGTTGTTCAAATTTTAAAGGAGCATATATGGATGGATGCTATGAAGAGGTACCTACTGATGGGTCCCTAAGTTTTGAGGAGACATATACTGATGGATTTCCATTCCTCTATGTTGGTGACATAGAGATACCACTTGAGATGGATATTGCAACTATAAAATCTACTAAAGTTGAAGAAGATGAAATCATTGCAGTCGAGGAAGAAATACAAGAATCAATCTCACTTTCACCACAAGAGCTTCATGAGGTTGATCCACTAATTGATGAGGAGGAGGTTCGCTCTCAACCTTCTCCTTTTGAGAGGCCACTCAATATGAATGAAAGGAAGATCAAAGAGGCCTTACATATTATCCATGACACACAATATTCAATGTCACAGTATTGTTGGAGGTCTACTTCATTGGAATATTCATCTTTCCTTGAAGCCATGGAGAAGATCCATGAAGCAATGACTAGTATCAAAGATAATTTTTCACATATGCTTTATGATAGATATTATTTGTATGAGATTGTTCATATGTTGTAGGGATCATCCTTGAAGGATGATGAGAAGATTTGTAATATCAATGATGATTTAATAGCCACCCAATATTCTTTGAGAATCACTCAATGTGCCCTCCAAGGATCCAAGATAGAGATAGAGAAACTTCACCAAAATTTGCAAAGATAATTCATTTTAGTCAACCAGTCTCTTATGCCTGATTGTACTCATAATTTCATGGATAAACCTCATGAGATGGTGGTTCATGAGGTGAAGGATGAAATGCATGTGCTTGAGAATTTTTTGGATGTAGATGGTGAGTTCCAAGAACATACTCTCTAACAGAGCGAAACTGAGCTTCTTCATGGAGTGAGTGATTCCTCCATTAAGGAGTCATAAGAGCTCTTGTGTGATGGACCAACCTTTGATGGAGTTGATGCATCCATTAGCTTGATGGATGATGTTTGCAATAAGGAGATTTTGGACCATGATCCTACCCCTATGGAGCCGTCACATGATTAAACGTTCACATTTTTTGATCATATGGGTGAGTTGGTTCATTCTCCTACATCCTAAAGTCCACCTTTTGCAGCATTCATCCTAATGAAGTATGGGTGAAAGGTTTCCTT
This sequence comes from Larix kaempferi, assembly GCA_027924585.1. Taxonomy (NCBI): domain Eukaryota; kingdom Viridiplantae; phylum Streptophyta; class Pinopsida; order Pinales; family Pinaceae; genus Larix; species Larix kaempferi. The sequence goes on along the minus strand of BSBM01000674.1, from coordinate 1,507,958 downwards.
TTTATGGTTCCACATGAGGAGTATGAAACTACTATCCCTCCTTTTGATGATGACATAACTAGAAAAGCTTCTTCTTTACATTTTTAGCAACAACCTTTGTTACATTATGATCATACACATCTTCATGGATGCAAATATGGTACTCCTTTGATTCCCTTGAAGGGTCATTGTTCCCTTTGTTCGTTACTTGATGGGAGAGTTCCTTCATCCAATGTTTGGTTGAAAGGACACATGGAAGAATTACTTGACACCTTCCACAAATACTTGGCATAGCATCCATTGCTCTCATTTGATGACTCTCACATTCATTGATGTATTGATGAGGCTTCTTTGAGTCACTTGAAGTCTCCTTGTTTTCTTTGGTCCTTACTTGGTTCAAATTTTGGTGGAGGTTCTTCATTCACTTCTTGGATGAAAGAACACATGGATAATTATTTTGAAGCTTCTTATATTCTTTTGGAGCAGCATTATAGGACATGAGATGGTCACCTATGTCATTGGAGCAGATTTGATTGGTCACTTGATGCTTGTGTCCACTTAGCAAATGGTGTTGTACTTGCTTGGATGGACAGGAAGTTTCATGATCCTTTGATGAGGCACCTTCTTGATGCACATTTGCATGATGTTGATATGCACTTTGATGATCTATATTGTGTACTTATGATGTTTGGAAGGATTCTCATTAGAGAGTGGGATCCTGGAATCCCCCACCTCGATGTAAAATTTTGTGTTACCTTGCTCATTGATGGAATGTGCTAGTTATGAGATCCTGGCATTCCACACTTGGTTGAAATAATTTGGACGATATTGTACGCCTTCTACGCTGAGGTGTTGTTTTGGGAGACCCTGTGCATGATAGAAATGCACAAGCATTGGGATATGATCATCCTAAATTCTGATTTATATGTGTTCACACTATGTATTGATGGGGTGCGCAAGTATTGGGACCCTGGAATCCCATACTTGTTGGATTGGTTCTTGATGATATTGTGCACTAGGAGGGTGGGCAAGAAGTGGGACCCATGAATTTTTTATCATGTGCAGCTCATTGGGAGCACATTTTGGTTGGTTGGCTTGAGCAAGAAAGCCTCTTGTCTTCCCCATGGGTTAATATTTGCAATAGATGGTGATGGATTCCTACATGAGAAACATATTTTTGGATGGACTTGTGTTTTTCTTACAGGGTGTTATGGTGACTTCCATGTGACTCTTATGCATTTCATAGGAGAATATAGATCATGCCTTGTATTCTTAAGGATCATTTGGGATCCTGGAATCCATTGTGATTAGTCTCCACACTAAGTGCATGGTTGGATGGTAAGAGAACAATCTGTTGGGAGAGTTCATGAGAAGTTTATAATCAGAGTGGTGTCGCAGAAGCAGGATGGCTCATGATGCTTAGTTTTCTTGGATTTGATTATTGCTAGAGGACAAGAAATATTGGGAAGGGAGGAATGTAATCTCCCCTCATTGATGTTCAGTTGAAGGATTTCCTATCCCAACCAATCCCTTGGGTCGAGGAGGAAATTTCATGCACTTGGGGTTAATTCTAAAGTTAAGGCATTAATTAGTTAGGAAGTTTAATTTTTTTTTATCCTAAGTTTGAAATGAACTTGGTAGAAGTAATTTTTATTAATTAGATATTTTTATTTTGGAATAAAGTGGATAATGTTCCACAAGTGTGCCTTAGAGGATAAGGTTGACTAAGAGGATTGCAAGACAAGAAAAGGTAAATTAGTCAAAGAAAGGAAAATAGGAAAATGAGAAGAAAGCATAATAAAGAAGAAAAGCTCGGGAAAAGAAAAATAAAGCATAAAAATGGGACAAAAAAGGACAAAACAGAAAAGCAGGACAAAGTAGAAAAGTAGGACAAAGGCAGAAAATCAAGATAAAGCAAAAAAGCAAGAAAAAGCAGGACAAAGAAGAAAAGCAAGGTAAGGCAGAAAAGTAGGGAAAAAGCAGGACAAAGGAGAAAAGCAGGATAAGGTAGAAAAGCAGAAAAAAGAAGGATGGAAAAGAAAAAGCAGGATAAAACAAAAGAAAAAGAAAAAGAATAAAGCAAAAGCAAAATAAAAAGAAAAAACAAAAGAAAAAGAAAAAGAAGAAAGCAAAGCAAAGCACAGAGAAAGGAAAAAGATAAAGAAGAAAGCAAAGCAACCTTATCCACTCCACGAGGGATCCTTGTCCTATATTACTTGCTCAAAAATTCACCTCAATCTATAAAAGAAGGATTACAATTCCATTTCACATCTTTTGATCATTTGTGATTTGAATTGAGTGCATTTTTTCCTCATTGACCTAGGAGATGTGCCCCTAGTCCTAGTTGGGATATGTGCCCCATGATTCTAATGAAAGGATGATGACATATGGTCTTCATTACTGAGTCTATTGCAGATATGATCCATCTATTTCATGTGAATATCAATCCTTCAGAAGTTGATGCAGAGATCCAAGTCGGTTTGATGTAGTTTTAATCAGTTTCACCAAGAGAGAGAGATCAATTAGAGAGATTGAAAGAAGCTATAGGAGATCAATGTTCCTCCCATGAGAATCCAACAGATCATATTCAATGTCAACATATCCTCTTATTACTCTTATGTAACATTCTTTTTTCATTCATTGTAATAACTCACTATTAATGACTCTCTGTGAAGATAGAGCCATGAGACCTTTCTTTATTGCTTAATAATATCAGTGATTATTTGTTACTTCTGTTAATGTCATGTATGATTTAAATTAAATATTAGAATAAAATTTCAATATCTTAGAGGTTGTTTGAGTCCATAATTCTCAAGACTAGCTCCTTTTGCAATTTTAATTGACTAGTTTTCCAGTAATTGTAGTATACTTAGTTCTATGAAAAAAATTTCCTTTATGAAAGTTTATGTAGGTTTTCAATGTTCTGTATAATATATACCAATTCAAAAATCAGATATTCGTGACCTTTTTTGGTTGTTTTCATTCAGACTTATCAAGGCTAGCTCATTATGCCTTTCTATTTCACTAGTTTTTCAGTATGTTCAATTAAACTTCCTATGAATGTTCAATTTCAGTTTTATAACTAATATGAGATTATTAAGAAATTACTGAATCCAACCCAATCCTTAGACTGAGAATTCATATCCCTCTCATCATGTTTGAGAGAGCCTGGAAACAATCTTTTTGAGCAATCCATCCTAGCTCTTTTTCTCTCTTTTCCTCCAAACACTACTAGAACCTCCCAAAACCTCTATAAAACTTGTCTTGAAGTATATTAGGGGGTTATTACCTGTTATTTGCCTATTTTTTATGTCAATTTTAAGTGAAAGAGTTTACTAGGCATATGTTGGTGTGCCTAGGTAGCCTTGGAGTAGACTTCATCCTGGCTGATGTTCGAAGCATAAATGGCCCCAATACATTGTGCTTAGAACTCGAAAGCTGGACTTGATGTTGTTTTTCTTGATTCTGCACACTCCCCAGTACATTTGGAAGATCGAAAAGTGTCCATCATTCACTCTTTGGGTGATTTAATCACTGACCAAGACTAGTTTCATCTTAACTAGTTTTGAAGAGTAGTTTTTGTTATGAAATTTCTTGATTTCCAATTTTGAGATTGAGATAATATCATTTGATATCAGGTTAGGGATATTACAGTTCTTCCCATCATCTGAGCAAATTGTAGACATATTCACCAAATATTTTTCAGAGAATACTTTTAGCCATATTAGATCATTGCTCTGGATGGATGAACATGTGGTGGAGTGAAGGATTGATCAAAATTTATTCAATTTTTTTCATTTCCATGTTTGAGGGGAGGTTTTTCCCATGAGGTTTTCCTTCTTTCCTTGTTTTTTGGACAAGGCAGTATGTAAAAAGATTGACCATGCCAAGTTGATGGGCCCTATCTATTTCTAATTTTACACATAAATTAAATATTAAGGGGGTATGTTAGAATATTAAAAACCCATTCATACCCATTTCATACTTAGGAGATAGGTTATTAATATTTTTTAATTAATTCCTAGGTGTTGACTAGGTAGTTAGCTATTATTTTGTCTTTGTATGGACCACAAGTCATCCTGAGTTACTAGAGCGCACTTCTGGATATTTTGGATAATATTTCCTGATATTCTGTGATATTTTATTCCATTCCTAGATTAGAAGGGCGCTATCGTGCTTTTGACTGTTTTTGGTGAAAAGCTAAAAGCTAGTTGACTTGGCTTTAGCAGTTTTTGGTCAACTCGCCCTCCATGGTGTTTCCTATTTATAAATCTATACTTAGGATGATTTTCCATCCTACATCACCGTCATACTCAAAATTTACCAATTCGTGAGCCTTAGAGGTGATTTGGAAAGCACTTTTTGCACATAGGGGGGTTTTTCATCTTTTTAGTAAGCCTGCTTTTGTGAGGATCTTGAATTCCTTCTTTAGATTTCAAATATCTAAGCTAATTATATATTTGGAAAGCCATTATATTGGATATGTTTGGATGATGTATACGTATTCAATAGAGTTATATTGTTTGCATCATATTCATGACTGTTTTATGTGTTCGATGACTAGTTTTTGCAAGGCAATTTGTCAGATTGTGTAATTTATTTAGTAGATATTAGTGTGAACAATATTTTCACATCCTAGAACTTGTGGAATTTTCCAACTTGATGATTGTCCATGTACTGAGCTGGATGTCTACCTTGCACTCTGACCTTGATGAAACAATACCTTCTTATGATATTTGAGGACCTTCTACCATTCTTTCTCGATAGGAATATGGTGTGCTTTCAAAGATTCCAAGGATATTTCATATTCTGAATTCTTTTAATATGAGAAAGGCCCAAAATCTTTGAATAATCTCTTCGGTCTGACCCAAATCTGAAATTCAGGCCTCCTTCTGTCAACTATATGTTATCCACTTATTATTCCCTCTAATACATCATCCTAAGGAATCTCATTTATTTTCTGATTTAAGTGGTTTTGGTATTCTTCTTTTTAATACAAGTGTTGATTTCCATACAAAATAGGTGGTAAACCAAACTTCATAGCCCCACTAAACAAACTTTGAATGAATAGGTATCATCTGCTAGATAATCTATGTTATTTTGTGTTCTTTTTAGCAATGTTTGTTTCAATACCATCTGTCTAGCTATCTTGATAATCTGAGTTATATTTGTGACCTACATATCTTCTATCTATTTTCTACTCTTTCTATTCTGAAAATCAATGGTTCCATGGGCCTTCTTAGGCATTTCAACTAGTGTGATTGCTACTTGTATGGATTTCTCATGTGCTGACTCGTAGGTCTCTAGCTCATCTTCATATAACTCACCACAATTCCCACTTGTTTAAAAGTAGGTGGGATGTCATATCCCGAAAAGCTTTAATTTCCCTTCTTATCAATGATTCTCCTTCAATATCTATGTTTAGCTTGGCTATCTCACTTTTTAGTTCAAGAATATCATTTTCTAGATCTAAGATGTCATCCTCTTTTTTACTTACCTCACCTTCAATATCAACTATCCTTTCATTCTTTTGAGCAATTTGGTCCTCCAATTCCTTCATCCTGGTATCTCTATCCTCCTTTATTTGAGTTTGCAGCTACTCTTAAGTGTCTTGTTTTGTGAGGTCTATATGAATCACCTATTTCTTTGATGGCTTCTTATCAGGTTCTTTATCTGTAATCTTCATCTCTGAGGTGATTGGTCTTTCCTCTTGTGTCTCTTTGGCTACTGACTAACTTGTCGAGGATGAAGTGATATTTGCATTATGTAATTTAAGAGTTGAAATCTATACTTCCAAATCATTTATCATTCATTCCATTTCATCTTCTACACTCTTATACTGGAGCACACTTGCATATATATGCTCTTTTCCATCTCAAGTTGTTGAAGTTCTCTTGTCTGAAGTGGACAAACATAAGGTATTTTTAACTTTTCTTCAGGCTAGCTATTTCACAATCTTTTTGTGCTATCAAGGCCTTAACCTAAGACCCGTATGAGGGATTTATACCTAGGTTTATGATATTTTCTTCATGATTTTTTATAGTAACATGTTTAACCCTTGGGGCCCACTTTTCTACTTTCCTTAGTTCTTCAAATTTGCTTAAAGAAGATCTTAACTTGTTTATTGATTTGCTTGATTTATCCACTTATGCACATATCATATCACTAGCCTGTTTGTAGAAATCCATTTTATCTAGATTTCCAAAATGATTGAAATTAATAGTATGTTCTTCATCCTTCCAATGGATGATATGTCAATTCTTGCTAGCTCATTCAGTTATGGTGTGAGTCTTGTCAGCAGGGTGACCCAAGTTCAATTCCCCTTAAGGGTGAGTTAGTTGGGAGGAGACACCAAAAAATCCAACTAGTTCATGGTTGGTGTGGCCTAGGCTAGGTGGGATCCCCGAGTGATTTTGACGGCTTAGATGCCACTGGGTCATGGTTTCTTAGACCAAAGGCCACTCCCTCAAGTCAGGGAGATTGTAGAAAAAAAAAATGGCTGAGATTAATGGGCATGGGAACATTTGGCTCAATCATAGAATATATGAAAAAATCTCAACATGATTTGGTACTGAAATTAATCTCTTCTCATGATTTGGTATTTGAATTCTGGTGTCATTTACGGCTCGCTAACCTGTTTTCCTTATATCCTTATAAACTGTTCTTAGATTAGTTCGAGTTATTACATGTCATACTATTACTTATGAATTTAAACATTTAGGCACTATAAATTCCGAAGATGAATAGTGGGTGAATTTGGCTGGTGGTCCTCCTGGAGATGGTAATTGTGGAATCAAATCCTTTACTTTTTTTGGAATTTCAGGTTCTCCCTCCTCTTCAACAAGATCTAGATATTTCTTTGAATCTTCTATCCTTTCATTCTTAGGTGTAAGGCCTTGTTCAAAAGGATCTATGTCCATATCGATTGTTGATTCCTCTTCATTTCATTTCTGACCAACAAACTAGTATGAAACAAATTGCTCCATTAAATCTCTCTAAACTTCCTCATCTTCTTCCCATCTTTTTTTGTTTTCTATACTCTCCCATTCTAATATTGGTGTACAAACATGTGTTTAATTCTTATTATCCACCCTCTGGTTGGATATAACTTTGTGAGGATCATATGGCCCCGTTTCATCTTTTTCTAAATTCAATTGTTTCATAAATCCATCAATATATTGTTGGTAATTCAAATCCCTCAACTAAAATGGTCTTACCTCCTTAGGTACATGGACGGTCCTATGATGTCTGAAGTGTCTGAAGTGAAGCTCATATGAAAGGAAACTTTTCCTAATGTATTCTAATGACAACATTCTCATTGCGATGAAGGTATGGAGCTTATAAGGTTCTCCTTCAAAACCATATATATTGATTACTGTGTGATCTTTGAAAAGAAGCCAATCCCTCACTCTGGTGTCAGGGGTAAGTTGGAGTAACTCTTGGCCTTCTTTCAAAATCCTTGGAGGATCTATGCCATATATCAACATATAAGTCACTTTCATTACTTTGTTAGTAAACTCTATAAAATTTTCATTATTTGGTCTTTTTAGAAATATACCATTCCATTCATAAAATGGGGTTTGATTCCCACTCTCATCTACCATTGTTGGTTCTTTCTTGGGGCTGACCCGGGTTCGACGAGGTTCTTGTAGACCCAACAAATACCCCTTTCACTGGCCCTTTTGGCATCAACCCATGAACAGGATGAAGTCTCACCCAAAGCGAATATGGGGGTTTACAAAATCATGTTTCTATAACTGTGGCAATGCAAATATGTCGTACATGACCTCACAATGCGCTCCTCACTTAGCATCTACTTAACATAAAAATATAAACATGTGACTATGCACTTCACAGTTGTCAACAACCTACCGAATTCGTTGAATCATTGTTGCTTTTACTATTACAATTGCGAATTCATCATACTTAATGTTACTTCGCAACATTCATACACATGTGTTCCATTTACTTAACATATGATTCCCATTCACATACATATGAAAGAAAATACATAAACATACCATAACATGAACATGAAAGACATCATAGATTCATACACATACCATAGGTATTTACGTGTTTCAACCCCCAAATGCGAGCTACGTCCCAGGGAATTGTTCGTATATTACTTGGAAGGGGTAATAGTTCCATTCTGCGCACTCAGATGCATACTCTTCTCTACAATAGATCTCTCCACAGGGTGAATCCACGAATGTCGTTCACCATTTTTGGTGGATAGAATCGAAAAAAAAAAAATCGGACCCTCGATCGAGGTAATTTAGAGCCCTCGTTCGAGGTTTTAAAATATCGATCGAGGTATGTTAAAACCCTCGATCGAGGTATTTTAAAACCCTCGATCGAGCTTAAAAAACAGGTCGAGAGCCCTTTTCACTACATAATGAAATTTTTGTTTTCCTTCCACATAGATAAACCATGTCATTAAATGCTCATTAATGAGCATACTTGATACCATTGGATTCGTCAACGAATCCTCTATCCAGATATATAAAATTTACGAATTTTTATCTTCATATGTCTTTTGTTTTAAATTTCTACTAAAACTTGCCCTAAAAAACCTTGTCGACAACTTCGATTCAGCTCAAAGATAAATCCAGAACATTCAAAATACACATCCAAAAAATTTGAAAAAATAAACAAGCCCTATATAAACGCGTCCTCATCAAAAGAGTATTTTTATTTTTGCAAATTATGTAAACAATCAAAAGATTTCGTGCATGAACACACATGTGTGCAAAATGCAACTGAAATATTCATTGGTTAGTTTCGAAAAATAATAATAAATATAATTTTTTGAGAAAAAATAAAAGAAAAATATGTAAGCCTTAATGCATTCTGTCTAGATCATGTTCACATATTTCATTTTTTAGAATTATTACTTTAACGTTAAATTATTGTGCACGAACACAAACTACTTGTTAATTGCTCTTCAAATTTTTAAGTACACACATTTCATTAAATGAAAATTCGACACGAGAAATGACATTGGTATATTTCGAAAAAAATATCATTGGAAAGCCAACATAATTCTCTTCATTTCGTTTTTCAACCGCATGTCAAAATTCATTTGGAAAATATGAGTTTAGAGGGCTTCAATTTAATACATGGATAAAATTTCCGTTTTTCACCGTCATATTTGGACAAAAAGAGTTACTCATCTTCATGGAATCACCCCACACTCAGCTGTAGATTATTTTCTCTCTCAGATCTCTCTCTCAGTCTAGATATAGCTCTCTAATGTATCTAACCCTTCCTCATACAAAATAACCCTTTATATAGATATGCCCGAGGGTCACATATTACAATAACTATGGGAAAACCCCCATAGTAACCTTAAACCCAAAATAGCATGGTTCTCCTATCGACCACGATTTTCCTTAACTTCACTGTAACTCCATTGTACTTTTGCATCGCTTCTTATGACTATGACGCTTCTTCTGACAGTGCATTTCTAACCATGTGGCTTTGAATCTACAGTGGGCGTCCTTTGCACCATTCTGCTTCTTTACTCTCTACTCATGTAGTTGCCAGTTCACCACTTCATCCTTAACTGCTTCGGCTACCTATGGTTGTCCTTATTACTTCATCTTTACTAAGGGGATAGGTGATTTCCTATCAACTTCATTGTGCTCCATACCCTCCTCCCAAGAATTATGGAGTTGCTTCTCCCAAAACTAGTCAATGATAGGCCTCACCTAACTATACTTTCTCCATTAAAAATTATTGTACTTGGGCTGCTCTCAACAGGCCCCTAACACTTACTTGTGGCTCATTCCCGAGCCACTTTCAGCAGGCTTCTTGGACTGTGCATCACCTAGGATGTTCGTCTTCGCAGGGAATTCCTAAAAAGTTGCGCTCAACTTCCCAATTGCTTCCCTAGTATCTTGCTCGTATTCTTTGATCATTTTGAGCATCATATTCGATATGGGTTCTTGCATTTGATCCTTTACTTTACTCTCTGTCACGCATATTTCATGCAATTTCTCCTCAATTTATTCAAAGAGTGTCAATGATTCTTCTTGCATAGGCTGTAACCTCGATGAAGTTTCAACTTCTTTCATCCGTAGTGCCTTCAGCTCCTTCTGAAGCTCTTTCATTTCTACGAACTTCTAGATCCTTTTCGTTGGCAAAAAATCCTTCATGGCCATGTTCATAGAATCAAGGTCCTTCTGGCTCTTCTGAACTTCATCCTGAATTTTCTGTAATTCAGGATCCTCTTGCAGTATAACCCAAACCTTAGTGACTTCTTCTAGCAAGTCTTGACATCTCACAACTTCTGTGGAAATGTTATTGGTTGATGTTTTCATCTCTCTAGCTATCGCTAATTCTACCTCTAGCGGAGTGCCAAGTTGTTGCCGAGACTCTAATTCAGCAATATTCTCTTTGTAACCAATCTCCATATCTTCCATTTTCACTTTGAAATTGTCCACAACAGCACCAATCTTAAGGATGGTCGCTTCCACTTCAACCTCTTCTTCGCAGTCTGGGATCTTCGCACAGACTTCAGCTACGATTTTCTTCATCTTTTTCTGCTTCTCTTGAGCATTGTCTAGATCATTTTTCTTCAACGTGCATTCATTCTTCAGCTCCTTATAACTATCTTCCAGCTTCAGATGTTGGTTGTATGATATCATATCTCTTTCTCTAATTTATCCCATGACCTACAAATGCATATTATTCAGTCCTTCAATGGGAAGCATTCCCACTTTAATATCCAAATGTGCGAGCCACTTCACACCTTCAGTAAGTTCATGAGATGGGAAAATCATGTTCATTGCTCTATGCGAACTAATCAGGGTCTCATCATTAAAGCAGGCACTTTTCTTTTTATTTGGCTTGACTCCCTTGTCCTGTCTTCGGAGTGTGATTCCCTTACTAGATATCTATGGAATTGTTCTACTCTTTCCACCATACTCTTCATTTATGCAATGCTATTTATCATGCTCGCTTGGAGTCCCTCTTGCTTGTTGTATTTTATTGCGAGCATCTCGTCAAGATGCTCATGTACTCGGGCTGCGATGTAATCGTACTCATCATCATGCAACTATACATCGAGCATAGTCTTACTTTCTTTATTCTTCTTTCTTTGTGATCCCTCCAGCACGGCTATGTCAGGATTCTTCCTCTTCTCTCCTGCTGGAAAATCAACAATTTGTTGTTGTTCTTGTCCTTCATCTTGTTCATGTTCTTGAGCATTTGTTGGATCTTCCTCTTTGTCCTAAGTGTCACCTTCATTTGCACTTTCCTATGATGTATTGATCAATGTATCTAGCACATCAATATTCCACTCGGGTGGCCAATATTCAATGATAAGATCAACCTTCTGCACGTCCATTAGGTATTGTCCCTTAAACCATTCTGGGTTTGATGGTTCTCTAGGCTGGATGAAAATAAAGAGAATGTCGTATTTGAATCTCATATTGTGAATATACGTTGTTGTTATTTCCTTAGGAATACAAGAAGTGCACTTGATTACTTCGCATAGCTCCTCATAATATGTATATATCTTTACATTATTTATCTTTTGTCTTTTCGGCTTTGAATTGGCCCACATGGTCCCAAATCTGGGTCCACGACAATCTCCAATGAACACCAATACATTTTCTTGATACTTAGGCTCTTTCCAGCCTACGAACGTGATTAAGACTAACAACCAGCTATAATGGAATTGATGTTCATTGTCTTGCATATCCGCAACATCATCTAGGAACTCATTCAAAAGGTAACTTTCTCAATTATACTAGAGTCCATCCTTGGCCTTCGCAGCTAAGGAGATCGCAACGAATGACACCTCAATCGGTCTGCATTTCCTTAGTACTTTTCCTGCGAGCAGTTGAACCGTTAACTTCATGGCGACATCCTTCATTTTATTTGCTTGATATCCATGGGTTCCTTTTACCAAGCCGAATTCATTCTTCATCCTCCTTGCAATTTCTTTGTCTTTTTTCTTGCCTACGAATTCTACTACAGGGTTAGTGCTTGTTTTTCTCAAGTGTGTAATTCTGTAAATGAGGTCTATGTTGATATAAATATTGTGGTCTAACCACAAGTAACCTTGGTGCATACATGATAGAAATTTTCACACAACCGCTGTGATCTTTGGGATTCTGTCAAAATGCAAAATTCATAGCAAATTCAACAATGCTGATGGCTTCAATGGCACAATCCAGTCTTGCGCTTGAATTTCCATTTTCTTACTGGTCCGACCTAAATTGTGGGTACTTCGTTTCGTGCAACAAATCGTGATCTGAGAACTTGCATTCTGGAATCTTTTCTAGCAATTTCTCCTTTTCGCGCACATGATTCGATGTGGGCGGCATCGGGATATCGTATTACAGATTCTTCTTCAGTATCACAACTAGTTCATCATATCTTCTTGGAGGGATGTACTTGGGTATCAACAGAATCGACCTCTCGTGAGGTCACTCTGGAGGATAATCCTTTGGAATTTTTGCGGCCTTCAGCTTCTCTTGCTCAGTATCCTTTTTCTTATCTTTCCACTTCTGCTCTGGTATATTTCACAATGAATCTCTAGAGGTTCCACCTCTCTCTAGGATTGTTTTCTTCACTGGCGTCTTCACAGTTCCTTCCAAACCAGAATGTTGGAATTCACTTAATATATCCTCTAGGATTTCTTGTTTAGACATACACTGTCTGATTATTCTTTCTCTTGACTAGTAAAAATATTGGAAATTACATGCGGTAAAAATTAAAAGTCATGGTAAAACCAGTAACTATGTGGTCCTTACTATTTATAGGCACAACCACACTAAGGCACACCCAAAAACGACTAAATTAGCATTAAATTCCATGTCCATTGGCCAAATATTTCTTAGATCTTAGTCCTTTCCCTTCTTTTAATGTGTCTTCAAGGAACAAATATGCCTTGAAAGCAAAAAAATCCAACTCCCAAAAGTTTTGTACAACAACTACTTTTCGAACAAAACTGTAACAACTAGTTTCCTCTAGCTTCGTTGACAGTTAGGTGAATGGCGAGTTTCACTTCACATTTCCATTCTTTTAATTTAACTTCGCAACTCTACTCCATTGTTTTAGTTCACAACTTAGCTTTCTATGTGTGCTTCGGAGCACATCTTCATATATTGTAAAACTGTGCATTTTAACAAAACTGCTATGTGCAGACTCTGCCCTCTGTTTTAGTGTCCAAATTAAACTGCAAATGACACTTAAAAACTTATTGCATTGTTTAAATTTTGTTCATATGAGTAGGGCCATCCCTATAAGGATCTAGTATACTCCCATTGACAAGACATTGCAATTTTTCACCAAGTAATGTGGCTAACTGAACTGCACCACCATTAGTGATATGTTTGACAATGTATGGTCCTAGCTAATGCATTTTGAATTTACGAGGAAATTTCATAAATTTTCTATCATAAAGGAGGACAAGGTCTCCTACTTGGAATAATTTTTGCTTGATGTGTCTATCATCCATACCTTTTCTCTATCTTTCTGCACTTGTTGGTGAAATACTGCAATGAAGTAGTCTTCCTTCAATCCAATTAAATGTAGTAGTTTTTCATCCATTGTCTCATGATCAACCATATCTGTAAATGTTGCAATTCGCAAACTTGGTACTATGTATTCCATGGGCATGACAGCTTCTTGTCCATATACTAACCTGAAAGGTGTATTGTAATGTCCCCTCCTACCATACCAGCAGGATAGAGAGGACGTGGTGCTCAATCCGGGAAATTAGCCCCATATCCATTAATTAAACTTATTGATACATAGACATGTATATGTGCATGCTATAGAAACACAACGGATCTTAAATAAATCCTGTTGATATCTAACATACATTCAAGATTTATGTGACAACCATTAAATAAGGACCTTTGCAGAATTATAAAAGATCATATGGAAATGCATAATCATTTGAATACACAGCGGAAGTAAATTCATTAGCACATCCATGATACATTCAAGCTATTCATCAAAGGAATAATTGCAAAGTTACAAACACAAGAGAATACTTATCTTGACAAAATAGTCCCAAGCAACTGGCTATGCAACTGCAACGTTCCACCCAACCATAGGCCAGTTGTGCTTATCAACCTCTTGATACAACTGCCTCCCCCGAACTGGGCATGATCTCTACAAGGAACCAGGGAACATCATACTCACACATAGCCAAGCATGCACCAAGATGAGCCAAGCCAATCTGCAATTGGGTTTATCAGGATGCTAGGACATGGAAGGGAAGAATTGCTAAGCTTGTGAGCTCAACCACAGAGCTATGGGTACCCCTCCCAGATCTATTCAGCTTGGCACTCACAATGCCTACATACCCAATCACAAGGAAGTATTCTCTTCACTGCCACAAAATCCCTCAAGCCATACCTTCCTTTCTAGTGCTCTCAGGGTGTGCATAGAAAAGTAGCCAGCCCTCTTGATCTTCTTGAGAGGTTACTCCCTACACTGGGTTTATCAAGCCAATTCTGTCCACTACCACTCTAGCTTCTTGCTCACAGGTTCACATCAAAACAAGGATGCACATAACAGCAAAACTACACTTGCTGAGCATGAAAAAAACGTTTCAACAGTGGGATGCATGAGATGGGGTTTCCTGAGCTTCAGAAAATCGTGGGTAGACTCAAAACGTATTGGCACTTGGAAAATTCGAGGAGAGCAAAACCCATTCCAGAAAAATTCCCTAGGGGCAAAAACGACCTCTCCCTCAGTCCCAATTCACGTCCCTCCTTCCCCAGCTGTTGCACAATACCAAAACGAGTTCTTGGGCATGGAAAAATGCAGGGTTATGGTGAAAAACGTGAGGATAAATTCCAGTGAGCTCAGTCTGCGTGAGAGGAAGAATGTAATGGATGAAGAATTGCATTAGGCAGCATTTCGTGGGGGTTTTCTTGCCCAGCAAGCCAAAAATACAATTTCCAGGTTGATGGCTTGCCCATGCACGAAAATCTGACTGCCATACTTCTCCAATCCCAAGACATTAACTGCCCCAACCAATCTTTGGAAGAATTAAATGATTGGGTGCATGAGACAAAAAATGGATATTTAAGGGTTCATGGGTTTTCTCATTGACACATGGGCTGACACCATTGGCTCAAGGGTTTGAATAATTTTCCTCCCTATTCCTTGTAGAATCATGCCCCATCTCTTTGTTGCATTGCATAGCTAGTTGTGGGTTTTTCTATTAAAATTCGTATTTACATGATGTCTTATTTACATTGTTCCCATCTCGCACAAGAACCATAGTCATCTATTTTTAATTGCCGATACATGAAACTCTAAATCAATGGTGGGGCCTTGGTCTTGAGCTCCTCACCATGATTAAATTACAATATTTACATCATTTACGATTTAATACAAAAGGGGGTCAAAATGGGGACATTACATGTATGGCCTATCAACTTTTTACAATTTGTTCTATATTCCCATAATACTACTGGTATTCTAAGATCCCAATCATGCATGTTTGTATTGCATACTTTGGTCAATGCATTCTCCAATACTTTATTAAAGGATTCTACAATGCCATTATCTTGTGGATGATATGGTGTACTCTTCTGATGGTAGATCTGAAATTCTTTTGTTAGGGATTCAATAGTTCTGTTCAGAAAATGGGTTCCTTGATTGTTGATTAGAATCTTTGGACATCCAAACCTTGTAAAAATGTTCTAAAAAATGAACTATGTTGTTGTAACTGCGCTATAGTACTTCACTGGTTTTGCCTCTGCCCATCTGGTTAGATAATCTATAGCTGTGATGATATATCTTGAGACAGTTCTCTTCCCTGGCTGGTTAAAAGGTCCCACAATGTCAATAGCCCATTTATCAAAGGATTGCAATGTCAATTGTGGCATCAATGGCATCACATCTCTATGATATGGCTTCCCTGTTCTATGGCATACATCGTAATTCCGGAAATGTTATTTTGAATCTTTGTGTATCATAGGCCACCATAGTACTGCTCTCAAAATTTTATACACAATATATTTTCCTACGTAGTTTCCTCCAGATACACTTGACTGTGCTTCAACAATTATGATAGGTCTCTCATGTTCTAGTACGCATCTACACAATACTTCATCTGGTCCCAGTTTGTATAATTGTCCTGCAATTAGGGTAAAGTCAGTTAATCTTACCACTAATTGTTTCTTCTGCTGCGTAGTAAGTTCTGTAGGTGTTAATCCTGTATTTAGAAATTCTAAAATATATCTGAAGTAGTCATTTTCTATATGGATAGCAAAAAACTACTCATCTGGTAGATTATCCTCCAAATTACTAGGTTCTTATCTGGACTCAATTCTTGAAAGATGGTTTGGTCTTGCGTTCAATATTCCTGGCTTCACAATGATTTTAAAATCATAGTTGAAATAGTAAATCCATCTACATATTCTTCCCCCTAACATTGGTTTATTGACCAAGAACTTCAAAGATGAATGGTCAGTGAACATACAAAAATGCGAACCTAGAAGATAGTGTCTAACTTTCTACAATGCGTACAACATAGCTAAGCCTTCCCTCTCTGTTGTGGTATAATTATTTTATGTTGAAGATAGATTTATTCTTGAAAGTTCAATGGGATGATCGATGCCTCCCTCACCTCGTTATGCTAATAAAATGGCAAGTGCTATAGATGAAGCATATACATGTACATGAAATGGCTTATTTCAGTCAAGAAAGACGAGAATATGCGTTGTAACCATTTTCTTTTTCAATGTGTCCAATCCTTTTTGGAGATCTTCAGTCCAATTGTACTTCGCTTCTTTCTTCAATAGTTTCTCCATAGGTGCAATGATCTTCGCATATCCTTTAATGAATTTTATATAGTATCATATGTGCCCCAATGTAGTGCGTACCTGCTTAACTGAATTAGGTGTTGGAAGATTTACTATGATTTCTATCTTCACTAGATCAACCATCAATCCTTTCTTACATACTATGTGTCCCAACAAAATACCATAAGGAACATAGAGGACGCACTTCTTTAGGTTCAAGGAAATACGATACTGTCTGCACTTTGCTAACATCATTCTTAAGTTCACATGATGGTCCTTCAAAAGGACAAATACTAGCCAGTCAACAAAGTAAACTTCTAAGAATTTATAAATGTAATCCTTAAATGCAGCTACAACCACTCTTGAAAAGATAGCAGATGAGTTTTTCAATCCAAAAGGCATAACAATGTACTGAAATGATCTCCATTTGATATAAAATGTAGTCTTGTGTCTGTTTTCTGTAGCAATTCTTATATGCTGGTAGCCCGAAAATCCATCAGTGAAAGAGTATGCCTGCTGTCCACCTATGTTATCTAGCACTTCGTCTGTGAATGGAGTAGGAAATGGGTAATGGAGAGATGCATTCAATTTTCTGAGGTCCACACAAATTCTGATTTCACCTTTGGCTTTCTTGTCTTGAATTACCATGGGACTTATCCATTCTGATTCTTCTACCAGTTCAATGATTCCTGCTTCAAGCATTTTGTCAGTTTCTATTTTCACTCTTTCTTTATATTTGGGGTTCAATCTTTAAGGTATTTTCTTAATAGGCTTCGCATCAGGATTGAGAGGTATTTTCATAACTCCCAAGTCACCTAAATTTCCTTTCATTTCATAAAACTTGGTAGGGAACAAATCTTGATATTCACGCAGTAGGTTTGTGATCTGTCCTACTATTTCTTCATCCTAGTAATCCCCAATAGAAGCAAACTTCGGTTCAGCATTGGTACTATTATTGATCTTCCTGGTCTTCACAGGGTTACTCAGATATGGAATTTCCAAATTAGGGCCTTGTACATCGTATTTTCCTTTAGACTCAGGTATATTCACATTACAAGGGTCGTCATCTTCATCTTCATCTTCATCTAGTGTGAAGTTATAACATTCAAGGGCATGCTCCAACTGTATTTCCCAATCTGGATGCTTATACAAAGTCAACGAGACATTATCAAATATCTTATTTTTAAGGATCTATAAAGCCTCATTAACACTCTAACAATCATCCTCAAAACTGAAAGTTGATTGAAAGTTATTTATCATCATGTGTCAATCTATTGTTCCTTTGTGATGTTCTTCTTCTATATAACAGTTCTTTGGTATTTCATCCAATGTGTGCACAAACATATGAACCCATTCTTTCTCTGGTATATGCATATATACTTTCAGGAAAGACTCTATATGATCTCTAGGATCAATCTTTCCATTGTATTTTTCTTTTACAACCTCAGTTTGAGCCGCAAATCTAATTTCCATTAAGTGCTTACATTCTTCCCATGTGTTCAGTTTGTATTTGTGCGCAACCCACCACCTAACAGGTGTAGCTCGCAATGCCTTATCTAAATCTACTAGCTTATGTTCATCTGAAACTGATGATAAATATTCATGAAGGAATGCGTGGATACTACCCAAACCATCATAAGTAGGAGTTGGACTTACCTCTATTCCAATCCAATGCAGTGACTTCGTTATCTTTGCACATCGTCTAGTTGATACTTCATGCATTCAGATCTTCTAGTTCTCCAATCCTACGTCAAATTCTGATACGCAAGAATTGTCACATATTTATCTCAATGTTCCATCATCTGTAGGGTTAGTGTAGTCTGCTTGATTCACTGTCATCTTGTATATATTATCAAGTTCTTGAGCTTTGCATTCTTCTCTTACTGGTTCAACATACCTTGTTCCTTATGAAGGATCTAGGGGTGTGATAACCCTGATATCCGGTCTTTCAAATACCATTTTCGTTTTATTCAAGTTGATAATTGCGAGGTTATCAATTGCCCAATTAATCCCCAATAATGCAGGATAAGGAATACTGTCATCTATGATCTCAATAACCTCAAAGAATTCTTTACTTTTCACTCCATCAATGTCAACAGGAGCACTTGATAGCCTCCCAAAAGGTATAACCTTATGCTGATTAGCTAATATCAACTATATAGGAGACCAAGATAGCTTTGGCTTCTCCATCTGTTCCCATGTTTGTTTTGTTAGTACGTTCACCTCTCATCCCAGGTCGAGAATGACCCGGTTCATTTCGAAATCTCTAATCTGCATGCTTAGCCTCATTTCTCTTCATGTCCTTCTATGGTTCTTGATATGATGGACAACTCTATGTGCAACATTTTTCTGTATTATGTTGTTCTTAATGTCCCAACATGTTCTGTAAATATCCTAAGGTGTTTTCATGCCTTAACAACTTTATGTAGCTCTATAGAAACTGTATGATAGGACTTTCTATTCTGGTGAAGTTCGCAATCCATCATATAAGGTCGACATATCTAATACAGGTGTCCAATCACTTCGCAATTGGATCCTTGTTGTCGAAGTTTCTGAGTCCTGAAATCCTTTTCTTGCTTCCATGAATACCTTTTTACTTGGTTAGGGTTGAATGCAAGCATTTTTCCAACTGTTTTTATTACGCAAGGCCCATCAGTAGGATTTGGTCTGTTTATGTGATCATCAGAAGTTGAAGCTTCATTCATCCTGTAATTTCCTATCAAAGATCCACTTCGTGTCACAACATGGATGTTGCGATCTTCATTTATTTTATCAGCTACGATCATTTGAATTTTTTGGTTCTGTCCTTCTAGTCTTTTTTCTTGCATTTTTCCTAGCAAAATGGGACATGATTCAATGATATGGTCAAATGATTTACAGTACTTACAATTAGTGCAAGGGTTCTAATAGTATCTTTCCAAATGTCCAGGTTGAGCACAGATATAGAAGACAATATGACCTCTTCCTCTGAATCCACCATGTCCTCTATATGTGCCTTGATCATACTACACATTTTCATTATTGTTCTGTGTTTCTCTTTGGACTCTGTAGACATGATGTTTTATTTCTATCATGAGGTCATATGCTCTACAGTTGGTATCATCATGGCCAATTGACTTACAAAATGTGCAGTACAGGTTCGTTGTTGTCTGTACATACTTATGAAGTAGGTAACAGTCCTCTGGTTGATGTCCTCTACATCGACAAATTTCGCACCACGATCCTTGAGGTTGATTTAATGGATTTAGAGCCCCACTATTGAGGTAATATCTGAACACAGGATAGTGTTCCTTGGAATTTCCTTCTCCTTTACATTTAGTGCACCAAACCTCTTCTCTCATTTCTTTTCCTTTCTTCATATCTTGTAACTATAATTTCAGGTTTGCTAGTCGTGTCTCTATCTGTACCATTCTTGTTTTGGTTTCTCCTATGGTCAAAGCTTCTAGCTTCATCACAATTTCCAATGCTTCTATTTGCGAGGCAACCTTCAATTGCATCAATGGAAATCTAATGTGGGGCAATAGTGCAACGATAAACCATTCTTGGTGTTGTTGCGGTGCTATCTCAAAGCTAACTTGATCCAAAAAGTCTTTGAATATCTAATCAAATTCCCACACTGTCTCATTAGGTTTCTGTTTTATTTCTTTTAGCTTTGTAATGCACTGAGATTCTGACTTAGGATTCTTAAATTCTCTAATCAGTGCAGTTTTGATATCAACTAGTGTTATGTTATGTCTAACAGAATATTTCATGAAACATGTTAAAGCTCTGTCTTTGAATGTGGTGACTAGTTGAGCTTGTTTTATAGCATCATCTTGTACTTTCTTAACGTTCTAGACAACATCAAAGAGAAACCAATGTTGCTTTGGATCTTCTAGACCAATTCCTTTAAAAACATGTAGCTTTATGTCGTATGTCATCCTTCTTCTAGGAGGTGTATGGTTATGAAATGATGGATGTACACCACTACTTGGGTGATTCTGTTCTATCCAACAGAATATTTCATGAACCATGTTAAATCTCTGTTTCTGAATGTGGTGACTAGTTGAGCTTGTTTTATAGCATCATCTTGTACTTGCTTAACATTCCATACAACATCAAAGAGAAACCAATGTTGCTCTGGATCTTCTAGACCAATTCCTTTAAAAACATGTAGCTTTATGTCGTATGTCATCCTTCTTCTAGGAGGTGTAGGGTTCTGAAATGATGGATGTACACCACTACTTGGGTGATTCTGAGTGCCTACTCCTGCATTATTACTACTACTAGTGTTCTGCGAACTAGTAATATTTCTTTCCTCAACTATAGGTTTCATTGGAGTAATAGGTTGATAGCCAATGTGTCTAGGTTATGTTTCACTATCAGACTTAGCTTGATATGAATTTCTATCACTTCCTAACTCAATTTCTAGGAATGTGTGAGGTTCAACTTCATGAGACCTCTTTCTAGTGCTAACTTTATATCGTTTTCCACTACACAAAATGCCAATGTCTTCATCTATGTCACTATCTGTGTTTTTGAACATTACAGACTCAAACCCTAGGAATCTGATTGCATTTTTAAGACACCTTTTTAAGCTAATAGCATTTTAATGCATAAAATTGGGTTTTTCAAGTACTTACCTCTAAATCCTTGGAAAAAATATCATTATGATGTGCTGTAAGAATTCAAAGTTTCCACAACAAACTCTATAATATATCCTTCCAGTAAGCTATCCAACCAAAATTCTACTGCTCTTGAAATCTGGTTGTCAATCCCTTTAAGCCTCTGAATCAACTCTAGATTCCAAACTGTAGGTTCTGCACCCTGAAAACAATTTTTCCATTTCGCTATCCTCGATATCTACTCATGTATCTCATTAGAGAAAGATGTGAAGAAAACTTCGTGCAAGTCAGTGAATATATACCTCTACAACCATAATTTGTTCTGTTGTAAGACACAGATGTTTGTTTTCTTTCTTCGCAAACTCACGTTCGGTCTGCCTTACCCAGTTCTGTATTTCTTTCTTCTCTGGATTCACATCAATATGACACATCACCAAAATATCAGTTCAATCACACCACATAACCATTTATTTGTTCACTTCTCTTCTAGGATGACACATTAGCATCCCACATCACCGGCACGACAAGTCCAAAGTCAACAATGAAAAATTTTGTTGGTTTTTTATTGGGGATGACCTGGGTTGGGAGAAGTTCATGTAGACCCAACAAATACCTCTTTCACTAGCCCTTTCGGCATCAACCTATGAACAGGATGAAGTCTCACTCAAAGCGAATATGGGGGGGTTATAGAATCAGGTTTCTATAACTGTGGCGATTTGGATATGTGTTACATGAACTCACAATGCACTCCTCGCTTAGCATCTACTTAACATAACAATAAAAACATGTGACTCTGCACTTCGCAATTATCAACAAGATACAGACTTCGTTGAATCGCTATTGTTTTTACTCTTATAACTACGCATGCATCATACTTAATTTTACTTCGCAACATTCATACACATGTGTTCCGCTTACTTAACATATGATTCCCATTCACATACATATGAAATAAAATACATAAACATACCATAACATGAACATGAAACAAATTATATATTGATAGACATAACACAAGGATTTAAATGGTTCAACCCCCAAATGGGAGCTACATCCACGGGAATTGTTCTTATATTACTTCGAAGGGTTAACAGTTCCAGTCTGCGCACTCAGCTACATACCCTTCTCTACAATAGATCTCTACGCACTCGGATGCAAATTATTTTCTCTCTTAGATCTCTCTCTCAGTCTAGATATATCTCTCTAATGTCTCTAACACTTCCTCATACAAAAATAACCCTTTATATAGATGTGCCCGAAGGTCACATATTACAATAAATATGGGATAACCCCCATAGTGCCCTTAAACCCAAAACGACGTGGTCCTTTTGTGTTGATGTATATGTAACTTCAGAATGTATTTCACATATATGTATATTGTATTCCTATAGAGATGGTATTATTCCTCTATATGGAAGTGTCGTCATTTATATTGTAAGTGTTGTAACTTATACTTGATGGGTTATTAGACCACCTTGTTGGGGCCGGCCCTGTATAAGTCATGTGGGTCAAAGGGTTATTAGACCACCCTATTGGGGGTCGTCCATGTGGGTCAAAGGGTTATTAGATGACCCTAGTGGGACTCGGCCCAATCAGCATTATGTTAAGTGGTTAAGTTGAGGCCAACCTAGTTGAGTAAAGGTCAAGTCAATTTAGTGTATAAATAGAGAGTGTCTCTCTCTCATTTTACACATTCTATTCTCTCACTCACACTTGGGAGAGTGGCGCACTTGTGGAGGAGGAGGATCTGTTGCTAGGAGAAGACTATCTCTTGTATTCTAGTTGTATCATTGCTCTATCTATCTTTGAGGAAGTTATTGGGGTTTTTCACCTTTATGGTTTTCCCCAAGTAAACTCTGTGTCTCTTGTGTGCTTGCATTATTGTGTCCATGATTGATATGCTATAGATTTGCTGTACATGTTGTTCTCTCAGTTAATATCCTAGATTAGATTGAAGTGAATTCTGAAAATTTAACATGGTATCAGAGCTAGCCTGAAAGAAGGCATGATATGGCATGTATGACACTTGTTGCACTTACGATGCTAGGGCTTGATATAGAAAAAATCCAGTCATCGTAGCACTTTCGCTATAAATCCTTTTTGGTGAAGTTTTCGGATCTACAACTTTTACAAGTCGAATATAAGATCCCCATGTACCTTGTGTCCAAAGGAAAACCTCTAATTTGTTGTACTTTGTGATTTACGATATGTACAATATAAGGTTTCTGCCTCTTCCAGATCCGAGTAAAACACAGGTGACCTTGGAAAAAAGGTCATAACTTGGGCTAGGAAGTTCCAAATGAAATTTCATAAAAAGTGATAGGTAGTACACAGACTATAATATCTCAACAAAATTGTTTAGAGGCCGAAGTTGAACCAGTGACACGTGGCATGCTGTACAAGTTCGCTCTCCTGTATTATCCCATAAACAGGTCACGGTGCAACACTTGGCATAACTCTCTCAGAGAATCCAATTGAGGTCAGACCTATCGGGATGGAAACATAACAGGTCGGGCTATCTCAGAAAAAATTTTCAAACCCTGTGGATCGAAAAGTTCGGAGTTACACCAAAAACAATCAGGTACATATTTTTGTCAAATCAGAATTATTTTTGAGCACCTTCATTCATGGCTTCCGGAATTTAGGGTTTCAGATAAAGTTGGAATTTTTGTAATCGGAGACCATGGATGAATGCTACTCATCAAAATCAAAATTTAGAGACCAAGATCAGAAATTTTTGGTTGAGCAGAAGGCCAGGCTTGATCAGACCCTAGTTCGGGACTTTGATCAGAAAAGTGGAAAATTAGGGCTTCTGCAAAAATGGGAATTTTTGAAATCTGTGACCACGGCTGGAAGCTCCTCATAAAAATAAAAGCTTAGAGCTTTGGATGAAACTTTTTGATTGGGAATAAGAGTGGGTTTCATCAAACCCTAGTTCGAGGTCATGTCCAATGAATCTGAAAGTTTCAAAGGCAAAATTGAGGAGTGAAACTTTGCAGTTTTCAAATTCTGAATATACCAGCTTGATCAGCTCATCAAGGCACATATTTCTATCCTTTCAGAAGTTTGAATTTTTGGGTTTTCTCTGAAAAACCCTATTACAGCTCCAGATCTAGTTCTTGCAAATCAAGTGGATTGGGTTAATCATAGAAGAGGATGGATTGGTCACCTGCATAAGTGAAGAAGTTCCTGTTTCAGAGGGAGATGAGGCTAAGGCCTTCCATAAGAAGATTACAAGCAATCTTGACAAGTATGGCTTACAGGTATGTTTGATGGTTAAGTTTATCATATGTTTGTCTTCATATCATTACAGTACAATCTTGATTAATTCCTAGAATTGTTGTATCACCTTAATAGAAGATATTCGTTGATTAAGGTTCTGACACTTACGAATGTACTAATGCATTGGGATGTTGTATGAGGTTTATGTTGTTCGCTAACATAAAAGGTACACCAAGAAAGACAAATCATGTTCTACTTCAAGACATATGATCATGGTGACATGAAGACAAAGATTCATCCATTGTCATGGATCACATAGAAGATCTACTTTCAAGGTATGTATAACTTGGTCCTATAATGGTTAACCTATGAGACATGCAGGTTACTAGCACAAGTCACTGAAGAGAACCAGATGACATTATGCAGGTATGTTAGACATAACTAGCTAGCATGCTAATCCAGGTATGTTTTTTCCTATATCAAGCTAGAATCCTACCTTGTGTTAGGATCTTATACTATTGTGTTGTTGATAACGATTATTCATGAAGTCATAAGTTTGAATAGTCATGGTTGTATGCATATTATGTTTCTTACCATAATTGATGATATGACTAACCAGAAGAATCATGAAGGTATAGGTTTGAGCAATCACGGGTTTATGCATTGATGATTTAACTAATCAGAAGAGTCCTATGATCAAACAAGAATATACATGAGTAAAAGAAGACTTCCCTGAAACCTTGAATACTAATGTTTATTATCTGTGAATGATCATGAATATACATGTTTAAGATTATTGTGTTTTGATAGTATTAAGATTATACTAATAAATACGTGATTATGCATAAGACCTCAAGGATAACACAATGATGATACTAATAAGCATGCATAGTGATTAAGGATGGATGTAAGTTCAAGGACAGCTAATCCAGGAAGCAAAGATCAAGAGGGAGCACACTCCAGTTGTTCCTGCAAGAAAGAAAAGAAGCACACTTCAGTAGTTTCTGCAAGGATGCAGATACTCAAAGGGAGTTGACCATTTCTCACATTCCACATCATAATGCAGTCGCAAAGATTCAGAGGGAGTCCACCCAGCAACCAAACAAAGATACGTATTTGAATTGCCATTACTTGCATATTTTATTGTTTAAATAATACTGTTCAATAATGTATATACTTATGTTCCTAGATTTAGGATGTGTATTATGCATATTAGAATGATTGCATTAATGAACAACTTACTACTAATATGCATTTGATGGGTAAGTGTCCTATGGCACTGTACAACATTCCATTGCTACTTATCTAAAATGAAACCTCTTTGCTGACATGTTAGGAGTTGTGCACACTCTTAACAATGTTCTCGTGGAGATTGGAAGGCATCTAGAAAGTTACGGAATATGGATAAATGTTGTATTGAAGCAATGGCTAAGATAATTGCATGACTGTCTGACATATTTCCTTATGTGTAAGAATTTTTTTCTGAAAACTATGAGATGTTTTCTAATCATGCAATTTAACTTGTTGTGTAGGAAAGATCGTATACCATCACCTACAAAAGAAGGACTACAACATTTGTTCAAGCAACAAAATTATTTATTGAAGATATTGAAGTTCCCAGGATACAGGAAGAATGCCATGATCCGTTGATCATGAAGAACGATGTTTGGGATGCAGTCCCAAGAGCTGAAGGGAAGTCTGTTGTGACTTCCAAATGGAACTATCACATCAAGCATGCTGCAGATGGCAGCATAGAGAAATATAAAAGTGATGAAAGAGAAGATACACCAGATGGATTTCAAGACAACTTTCTTGAATGGTGTAGTCATATATGTGTGCAGAACTTGGTATGGTAGGATAGACAACTTTCTATCCAGTTTGGGCTTTACCAAGAATAAAGCAGATTCCAACCTTTACTACAAGGTTGAGGAAGGAAATCCAGTGATACTACTATGTGGATGACCTGTTTGTAACAGGTGAGGATAGATTGATTACCGACATGCAGCGGAAGCTTGCTGCTGAGTTCGAGTTGAAGAACTTGGGGATGATGCACTATTTGTTTTTGGCATGAAGGTGCGGCAGAGTGCAGATGGAATCTTCCTTGGACAAGGGAAGTATGCAGTAGAGATCCTGAAGAGGTTCGGGATGATGGACTGCAAGGCTATGGCCACACCTATGGCATCGAACTTGAAGCTTCTGTATGATGCTCCATCTGATCCGGTTGATTATGGGCTCAAGTATGATGCGAATCAAAAATTTAACCTGCATGGTTATGTTGATTCAGATTGGGCATGCAGTGCTACAGATAGGAAGATCACTTATGGGTGTTGCTTCAGTATGGGATCAGGTGTGATCTCTTGGTTTAGCAGGAAGCAGTCCTACGTAGCACTGAGTACAACCGAAGTAGAGTATGTTGCGATGGATGAGCAGGTTGCAAATGTATTGACCAAGCCGTTGGCCAGAGTACATTTTGAGTACTTCAGAGAGAGGCTTGGTGCACTTCAGATCAAGGTTCCTTCCAAAGGGAAGTGATGAGTCCAGAAGATGCAAATGCACATGAGCTTTTCTGACATGGTTGATGTGTTCTCCCATGGTCGTGATGTAATTACTGATCCATTCTCACATGATGGGAGATGTGTTCTCCCATGGTGTAGATGTAAGGGATGAAGCCATTCTTCACATGGTGGTAGATGTGTTCTCCCATGTTGAAAAAGTAAGGGCTGGAGCCTTCCCGAATGGTGGTATATGTGTTATCCCATGTCGGTGGTGTAAGTGCTAGATGATGTGCATCTAAGCTGTGCTTTGTGATGATCTGAAGAAGACGATGCTATGATGATCAGGAGGATCATGGATGATGAGCATCAAGATGATGCTCCAGTTACTGCTCTGTATATGTATATGCATCATGTTGGATGTGTTCGGATATCCACATCATCTTTTTCAGGATCTTGCATGCAATTAGGGTTTGCATGCAAATTCTAGGGTTTGCATGCACTTTGAATGCATCCCAGTCACTAGGTTGATGCCTCCAGCACCTTAGCCACCTTATTCTAGCACCTCGGAGCCACTTACTTTAGATTTTTATCCCTCCTAGTAAGGAAGGCGCCCACTTCTCACCTACTACCAGAGAAGGGCGCACTTCTTCACCTACCACTACAGTTCCACTTCAGTTACACTCAGTTAGCTCTGATTCTCCCTGATTTGAGGCTAGTTTCACTCCCAACTGTCTGTTTCACTTCTGTTGGACCTCCAGATTGACTAGATGACTTCTTCTGACTTCAGTTAGCCTCCCATGTGCCCTCCACTGAGCCCACTTCCCTATATTAGTGCTACACACTTCAGTTACACATGTTACACTAAGTTAGACTCAGATTGACACCTGGATGACTGGTTCTTGTGCATTGATGA
Source organism: Larix kaempferi (assembly GCA_027924585.1). Classification (NCBI taxonomy): domain Eukaryota; kingdom Viridiplantae; phylum Streptophyta; class Pinopsida; order Pinales; family Pinaceae; genus Larix; species Larix kaempferi. Next base: position 1,479,961 of record BSBM01000674.1, on the reverse strand, counting down.
CCACCACTGATTAATGATGAGGACTCCTAGTTGGAGTCAAGCTACTCCATTCAGTGATTCGAATGACCTCCTTAGGCAATTTGAATTGCTCAGTCATTGTTACTGTATTGTATTGTAATTGTTCACCCTCATTGGGATATTAAGCAATGCTGCATGTTTTGCACAGTTTTACACCATATTTTCTATGTTCATCTGTTGTGATTGATTTACTTGTTCATTAGATCTGATGTGACTAATTTTACATGGTATCAGAGCCATTGTAGGGACAAGATCTCTTTTCTACAGGTGTTTTTACAAGAATATTTGAGTGAATTGCTCAAAAATTACAAAAAGTTTTGGCATGAAAGATCTCAAGGGCATTCGCTCCTGTGCATGCAAAGCTTGAAAATACATCCAATACCACTCCAGAAGCTTGAGTTTCCACATAAATCATGGATCTGATACATTGGACCCATTCAACATTCTTTGATCTCCAATCCTAAGTGTGATGCAACTCTAAAAGGGTGGATTGTTCGACCTCATTGTTCTTGGTTTATTGTGATTTGCAGGTTATTGTCTCCATCGTTTCCATTCACTACTCTGCCCTTGCAAGCTTCTCTACATCGGTGTGCACTCACTCTTAGCAATGGAATACTCTTCTTCAAAGCCTATCCTCGCTCCATTCAATTATTTTGATTGGAAAGATGATATGGAGATCATATTACGTTCAAAAGGTTACTACCCAGTCACTCTTGGTCTTGAATTGGAGCCAAACACCTTGTCAGATAGAACCAAACACTACAACAAGATTGATGAAGCTTATGGTCTTCTTTGTCTCTCCATATCCAAAGATCTTCACTTCCATCTCAGCAGATTGAAGACTCCAAAAGCTATATGGGAGCAACTTGAAACACTATTTGGCAAGCAGGACGAGCTTAGGGCTTTTCAATTAGAGAATGAATTGATTGCCCTTAGTCCTGAGAATTTTGAGGCCATTAATGAATTCTTCACAAAATTCAAGAACTTGAACTTGCAGTTGAAGAACAGTGGAGTTATCAAAGAGGATAAATAATTGATCCTCTCCATTCTCAGCAAGCTTGGTAAAGATTATTCGGTATTTGTCTCTACTTTCAATTCCGGTCAGCTAACTACCCCGAATTGGAAGATGCCTACCTTGAATGCCTTCACTGAGTCCGTCACAAAAGAGCATGACAAGTTGATTCAAATGGGGTCCATAAGATCCAAAGATTCATCCCTATATGTTCAAGGACCCAAGATCTCGAATGGTAAAGGAAAGCAAAAGAAGGAGAAGCAGAAATTCAAACCTCACAAGCAAATAGAGAAAGGCAAACAGACAGATGCACCATCCAGTTCAAAGTTCAAGCAAAAGGGAAAAGAAGGTAACCAAAAATATAAATGTACTTATTGCAACTGTGGCTTTCATCCCGAAAGTTCATGTATGAAGAAGACTATAGATCAAATGGCCCTCCTTTTGGAAAAGAACAACATAACTCTTCTTGACGGTGCAAGGAAGAAGGATAGGAATGATGATCATGAAAGAGGACAAGCACTCATAGAAACTGTTTCGAAGTCCACTACTCTCTTGATAGATTCGGGTGCATCGAATCATATGGCTGCAAATATTGATTATTTTTCTTCATTCGATCCAAACAGCTCCATCCCCATCCATTTGGGAGACGACTCAAAAATTTATTCAAAGGGAAAAGGTACGATTCATGTAGATCATGGAATCTTTCAGAATGTTCTCTATGTGCCTTCCTTGGTTTCAAATCTTCTTTTTGTGTATCAAATGACACACACTGGTGAACCGAAGAAAGTTACATTCATCCCTAATACAGTTGAAATTTCTGATATCAAAAGTGGAATACTTGTTGCAGTCGGAAAGGAAAACCACACTGCAAAATGCTATGAGTTTTCACACTTTATTCCGCTTGCAAAGCCCATTTCTCTTCGCACACATAGTAATGAGGTTAGTAGGCTTTGGAATGAAATATTTGGACATATTAATTATAAGTATTTGTTGCTGCTATCAAACAATTCCATGGTAGATGGTCCTCCACAACTTCGTTCCTCGAAGGGAATATACACTAGTTGCATCATTGGGAAGCACCCCGAACACAGATTCGACCGCGAAAAAGCTAGTAGAGCTTCTACAGTTTTGGGGTTGATACATTCTGATATCAATGGTCTGCTGCCCCATACGTCATTAAATTGTTCAAGGTATGTTTTTACATTTATTGATGATTTTTCTCGCTTTACATGGGTATTCTTTCTCAAAAACAAGTCAGAAGTGCTTGGAAAATTCAAGGATTTTAAGGCTTCTGTTGAGACCACCACTGAGAGCAAGATCAAAGCTCTGAGATATGATAATGGTGGAGAATATATCAAGGCCGATTTGCTGCAACTTTGTGCCCAAAGCGGAATTCAGATCCAACATACAGTTCCCTACACACCCCAGCAGAACGGTGTAGCGAAAAGGAAAAATCGGTCACTGAAAGAGATGGCTACATGCATGATTGAATCAAAAGGTTTGGCTGCAAATCTTTGGGCTGAAGCAATCAATGTTGCTGCATACATACAGAACCGTGTTCCACATTCATCCGTGAAAGGTATGACTCCTTTCGAAGCATTCTTTGGTCACAAACCGGATGTGTCAAATGTGAGAGTTTTTGGCTCTACTGCATGGGCTAGAATTCCTTCCAAGAAGAGACGAGCTTTGGATCCAAAAAGTATTGAGTGCATATTGATAGGATATGGGGAAGAATCAAAAGCATATAAACTCATGGATATCATATCTAAAAAGATATTCATAGAGCGCAGTGTGCAATTTGAAGAACCGCTTCAAGAATTGCAACTAGTCGAGGAAGAGACTGCCGATTCACCGCCTTCACCAGAAGAAGATCCGTGCAGCGATAATGAAGGTATGAGTTCTGATATTTCTGATATTTTAGTAGCACATGATGATCATGAAATATCAAGTTCGGAATCCGACCATTATGATCCTCCTCAGTTACCAAAGTGGGCCCAAAACACTCTTCAATCTGCTGGTTCGAACCTTGGAAATCCTGCTGATCCGAGACGAACAAGAGCAGACTTTCAAAGAGCGGGTATGGCTCTTTCTATTGATGATCCATTAATTCCTGAGATTTTTTATTTGATGGCTGGTTCAGATCCCACATCATACTATTCTTCCCATCGAGATCCGATATGGAAAAATGCCATGGATGAAGAGTATAGTTCTCTTCAAAAGAACAACACATGGGAGCTAGTTTCTCTTCCACCTGGAAGAAAATTAGTAAAGTGTAAATGGGTTTACTACACAAAATTTGCTGCTGATGGATCTATCAGCAAATACAAAGCAAGGTTGGTGGCAAAAGGTTTCTCCCAAGTCCAAGGAGTGGACTACACTAAGACGTTTGCACCGATTGCAAAGATGGATTCTATCCGCCTTGTTTTGGCTATTTCCGCATCCAAGCACTGGGAAGTGCACCACATGGATGTGAAGAGTGCATTTCTACATGGAGACCTTGATGAAGAGGTATATATGCAGCAGCCAGAGGGATACACATCAGATCCATCATTAGTTTGCAGATTGAAGAAATCTTTGTATGGGTTAAAACAAGCCCCAAGAGCTTGGTACGCAAAGATGGACTCCTTCCTTCTTTCTCAGAATTTCCAAAGATGCAAATATGATCCGAATGTGTATCTTCAGTGAGTTAAAGGTAATTTGTTGGTTATTTTACGTTATGTTGATGATCTTCTCATTACTGGTAGCACTCTTACTTCAATAAACAAGCTAAAAACTGCCTTAAATCTAGCTTTTCACATGAGCGATTTGGGCTTGCTGAGTCACTTTTTGGGCTTGGAGATAGCTCAAAATTTTGATGGGATCACTATATCTCAGCAAAAATATGCTTCCGACCTGCTATTGAAGTTTAATATGGCTGAATCTAAGGCAGCCCCATTCCCATTCCTGTCAGGAATTAGTCTTGAGGAGGGAGATTCTACACTGCTTGTAGATTGCAGTATGTATCGACAGTTGATTGGTTCACTAATTTATTTGACACAGTCAAGGCCTGATATTTCATATGCCATGAGTTCCATGTCAAGGTATATGCAGAATCCCCATGAGCTTCATTGGCGGGCAGCCATGCGGATCTTGCAGTATGTGCAAGGTACGAAACATTTTGGCATACATTATGCTGCAGATTCTGAGCTTGATTTCATTGGTTTTACTGATTCAGATTGGGAAGGTGATATCATTGAACGGAAGTCCACTTCTGGTTATGTTTTCATGATTGGTCATGGTGCTATTTGCTGGTCCAGCAAAAAGAAAGCAGCCATTGCACTTTCTTCAGCAGAGGCAGAGTATCGAGGGGTAGTCAATGCCTGCATTCAGGTAGTTTGGTTGCAAGGTATTCTTTCCGAGTTTGGTTTTGGTGGCACTACTTCGACTGTCCTATTTTGTGACAATCAAAGTGCTATCAAGGTATCCACAGATCCAGTTCAGCGGCAGAGGACCAAACACATTGAGATTCATATGCATTACATTCGACAGTTGGTGCATGATCGCACCATCATTCTGCAATATTGCCCTACTGATGAGCAAATTGTAGACATCTTCACCAAGAGCTTCACTGAGAAGAAGTTCTCTTACCTTCGTTCACTGTTGGGGGTGAGTTCCATCATGGTGGAGACAGATTGATCCATTATTATACTTTAGCTTGAGGGGGGGCTTTCTTCGAACTGGGTTTTCCCTCTTTCCTCACTTAGTTTATTTTTAGCATTTTTTGGATTATTGTATTGGGGTGACCTTTGGTCTTAGTTACCAGGGCCCCACATTATTTCTTTTGCACATCATAGTCTAGCTTGAGGGGGGGTGTTCAGATATCCACATCATCTTTTTCAGGATCTTGCATGCAAATTCTAGGGTTTGCATGCACTTTGCATGCATCCCAGTCACCAGGTTGATGCCTCCAACACCTTAGCCACCTTATTCTAGAACCCGAGATCCACTTACTTCATAGTTTTATCCCTCCTAGTCAGGAAGGTGCCCACTTCTCACCTACTACCAGAGAAGGGCACACTTCTTCACCTACCACTGTAGTTCCACTTTAGTTACACTCAGTTAGCTCTGATTCTCCCTGATTTGAGGCTAGTTTCACTCTTGACTGACTGTTTCACTTCCATTGGACCTCCAGATTGACTAGATGACTTGTTCTGACTTCAGTTAGCCTCCCATGTGCCCTCCACTGAGCCCACTTCCCTATATCAGTGCTACACACTTCAGTTATACATGTTACACTCAGTTAGACTCAGATTGACACTTGGATGACTGGTTCTTGTGCATTGATGACCACCACTGATGATGAGGACTCCTAGTTGGAGTCAAGCTACTCCATTCAGTGATTCGAATGACCTCCTTAGGCAATTTGAATTGCTCAGTCATTGTTACTGTATTGTATTGTAATTATTCACCCTCATTGGGATATTGAGCACTGCTGCATGTTTTGCACAGTTTTACACCATATTTTCTATGTTCATATGTTGTGATTGATTTACTTGTTCATTAGATCTGCTGTGACTAATTTTACAGGATGCTGGATATGATCAGTTGGATCATTTATGTATGTATGCATCATGTTGGATGCTGGATATGATTAGTTGGATCATTTATATGTATTTGTATATGCATCATGGACCATGTATCTATGTATGTATCAGGTGGATACATTGTATGATCAGGTGGATCATGTATCAGGTAGATACTTGGTATGCATCAGGTAGATGCATTGTATGATCTGGATGATCATGGATGACGAGCTTCAGGATGTTGCTGTAGATGACATGCAGCAGGATGTTGCAGTGATGATGATCAATATGATCATGTATACATTAGGATGATGTATGGTGAGTATCAGGTTGATACTCTATGGCCGTGGATCAGGTTGTGCAGATGAGCATATAATTTGGCCCTGGGAGATTTGCAGATAGTCTTTCAAGGTTTTTCCTATGGCATATAATTTGGCTCTGGGATATCTAGCAAATGCTCTTCAAGGTTTTGCTCTAGGAGGACATATAATTTGGCCCTGGGAGATCTACAGATAGTCTTTCAAGGTTTTTCCTATGGAATATAATCTGGCCCTGGGATATCTGGTATATGCTCTTTCGAGGTTTTGTCCTATGGCATATAATATGTCCTTGGGAAATCCGATAGGTTGGGATGTGTGCCTGTAATAAGTCCTGGGATGCTCTTGCGGGGATTTTCCATGACCACATATAATATGTCCCTGGGAGATCCTATAGGTAGAGCTGTGTGCTCGTAATAGCCTGGGATGCTCTTGTGAGGTTTTGCAGTGACCACAAATAATCTGTCCCTGGGAGATCCTATAGGTAGAGCTGTGTGCTCGTAACAACCTGGGATGCTCTTGCGAGGTTTTGTGGTGAGGTCACATATAATATGGCCCTGGGAGATCCTATAGGTAGAGCCATGTGCTCGTAATAGCCTGGGATGCTCTTTCGAGGTTTTGTGACACAGGTAATAAGTCCTAAGGATTCCACAGTATGGCTAGTGATGACGAAGACCTACAGGTGGTGGGCCTACATATAGTATGAAAAAGGACTGGCTCTGTAGAACTTCCTATGACGAGTAGATTCGGAGATTGATTGAGATCGCAGCAGCAGTGACGATGATGATGTCTCGATGATGATTATCCAGTGATGATGATCCAGAGAAGAAGACTTGTGCTAGAAGACCTGTGTCGAGAAATACCTTCCTAGTTAAGAGGGAGTGTTGATGTATATGTAACTTCATAATGTATTTCACATATATGTATATTGTATTCCTATAGAGATATTATTATTCCTCTATACGAAAGTGTAGTCGTTTATATTGTAAATGTCATAACGTATACTTGATGGGTTATTAGACCACCTTGTTGGGGTTGGCCCTGTATAAGTCATGTGGGTCAAAAGTTTATTAGACCACCCTATTGGGGGTTGGCCATGTGGGTCAAAGGGTTATTAGACCACCCTAGTGGGGGTCGGCCCAGTCAACATTATGTTAAGTGGTTAAGTTGAGGTCGATCTAGTTGAGTAAAGGTCAAGTCAAGTTAGTGTATAAATAGAGAGTGTGTCTCTCTTATTTTACACATTCTATTCTCTCACTCACACTTGGGAGAGTGGCGCACTTGTGGAGGAGGAGGCACTGCTGCTAGGAGAAGACTATCTCTTGTATTCTGGTTGTATCATTTCTCTATCTATCTCTGAGGAAGTTATTGGGGTTTTTCACCTTTATGGTTTTTCCCAAGTAAACTCTGTGTCTCTTGTGTGCTTGCATTATTGTGTCCATGATTGATATGCTGTAGATTTGTTGTACATGTTGTTCTCTCAGTTAAGATCCTAGATCAGATTGAAGTAAATTCTGAAAATTTAACATTTTGCACCACTTCTTTTGACTCTGACGCTTCTTCTAATAGTGCAGTTTTGACCACGTGGTTCTAAATCTACAGTGGCACATCCTTTGCACCATTCTTATTCTTTACTCTTTTCTCCTGTAGCTGTAATTTTTCCACTTCATCCTTAACTGCTTCCACTACCTCTGGTTGTCCTTAGTACTTCGTCTTTACTAAGGGGACATGTCCTTTCATGTCAACTTTGCTTCTCTCCATACCCTCCTTTCAGGAATTGCGGAGTTGCCTCTACCAAAACTGGTCAATGTTAGGCCTCTCCTAACTGTACTTTCACCATGAAAAATCCCACTACTTGGGCTGCGCCCAACAACCATCTTCAAATGCAAACCTTCAAAAAATTGGTAATTCTGATGAAGGAATAAGAAACATAGAGACGATGGGAGTTTGAATCTTTCTAGGGGGTTGAATTCATCCAACTATTCATCGATATCCTATGTTATGAAACTGCAAGTGTCCCATTTAGGGAATCCATTTGGTATGGGATTCAAATGGAGTAGAAATCTCATCAAAGTTCCATATAATTTTGTATCATATTCATACCCCAATACAAATCACAACATGGAGTTGGATCTCTTAGAAGTTTCAAAAAAGACAACCGTACTATATGGGGGATCTGATTACGGAATAACCATTTATGGTTCTAGATGTTTTTACAATGCTAGGAATTTATTAGATGGCTTCGGAGTTTGATAGGCATGGGATACTTTCTTTTTATTCATAGTTTGGGCATTCACAAATTTAGGAATGCAAAATATTTTCTGCAGGGATTCGGCCTCAATATGGTATAAGAATTTAGAGAGGTCAGATCATATAATGTCATTTTACTTTGGTGAATAATGGGAGGCACACTAGATACCAAATTCGGGAAAATATACCATGTAGTGCAATACATGTGTAGATAGGTTGGAATTCCATAGGTGACAAGGGCCCTGATCTGCAATTTCTAGGGTTTGGGATTCTTTGAAGACTAGACTTAGGTATGAATGTACTATTAAAGTGTCAACAATATTAGCATGGTGATGATATATACATTCATGTCCAACAAATTTTCCTTTAAGGAGTGTATTTTTGTCTTTTTGAGTGAGGGTGGTTTTCGGGGAAATGGTGACTCATAAAGAAAACGTTCTTCACTCGTCAATTGAGGGTAATTCTACGGTTTTTTAACATAGACATAAAATGCAAGGGATTCTACAGAATGAATACCATAATACCCATATGGCTAGCATGGAGGCGAGTTGGAGTTCGAGCTGGCGTTGACTGGTGACATGCACAAGGTATCTGAAAGTTGAGGACTTTGCTTCACATGGAAAGAGAGAATTTAAGATGGATAAGCTTGATTTGTGTAATGGTTTAAAATATTTAAAATTGGACACATCATGAGCTTCCATTTTCTTTAAAGCAACTAATGGCGGGAAAACGACTAGGGCCACTATACAAGTGTAGAGGAGGTGTCAAGTTGACGTGGCTATTGTATTTCTGGCACAAAATAACTTTTTGGGTAGAAACTACCCTTTTTTCACTAAGGAAGGAATGCGCATGATGTTCTACGGTATTCAAAAAGGTCCTTTTGGGGGTGTGGACAATGTAAAACGAACACATGTACGAGGAAGTTTCAAGAGAAATACATGCCCGAGCAAATGTTTTCCTCGTGCATATTTATCGGGCATGATCTGATGTGACATATTTGATTAGCTTGCCACCAAACTTACTTAACAATCCATCATCTTTCTAGGGTGTGATTAAACTCAGCCATCAATATTTCCCAAACCTTATGGTTATGCATTCCTGACACCTGGTGCCCAAAATTTAAGGCTTTTGATCACCTATGTTTGTTCATATGCATTTGGAGGTTGCTTGTGAATTATTTTTTTATCTCCCCCAAAGAAAATCAGAACTTGGTGAACCCTTCAGTATTCAAACTCTTGATGTTGAGGCCTTTAAAAATATTAGTACTAACATTGGCTCCTACAGGGACAACTATCTTTTTCTAGGTTGCTGAGAATTGTAGATCTAGTGCCTTCTATTGGGTTATGGAGCCTTATTCTTTTAGGGACTTAACACATTGAACACAATTTCATCTTTGTAAGTTCATTTACAAACTTTGGAAAATAAAAACTAGAAAATAACTGCCAAAAAGAAGTGAAAAAAGGAATGACAATAGAAATCCAAAGTGCTTGTAATCTGCTATCTAAATATTTTGGGAATGATTATTTGAGATCCTAGTACAAGAAGAAGCATTTGAGCATTATCCCATTAAAAATATGCTCCAACATTTCCCCATGTATCTCATAAAGTGTGAAAGTGTTGTTATCCCGCATTGTTGCTATGAGATATGGACCAATCAACATATTTTAAAGCTTTCCATTCTTGGATTTGTTTCCATTATTTCCTTTGTCTTCTCTCCTCGAGTCCCACTTCAAAACTATGTCGCCAATTTGAAAATCTCTTTCTATATCCTTTTTATCAAAATTGGCCTTCATCTTTCTCTGAAACTCTTGTAATGTTATGCTCTCTCTCTCTCTCTCTCTCTCTCTCTCTCTCTCTCTCTCCTGTTGAAGTTATATCAATTCATACAATCTCTTGATCATGTTATCTAGTTATTCTAACTCATTCTAGATCAAATTTAACAAAAGAAGTCCTAACTAGATTGTCATGATTGGTTCTCTACCATAGACTAGTTGGAAATGAGATGTTCCAATTGATCTTTTTATACTTATTCTAGCATCCCAGAGGATATACTTCAAATTTACATCGTAGGATTTATTGTTCTCTGTCAACATTGTTTTGATTATCCTTAGCAGGATTTTTTTTGAAGACTCAACTAACCCATTTCCTTGAGTATAGTATGGCATGGAGTGTCCCAACTCAATGTTATATTTTTGATAAAATTATATCATCTTGACTAACTTGAAATCTTGGGAATTTTCAATTATGATCTTCATTGGGCATGTAAATCTTGATAGAATATTTTCCTCCAAGAATTTTATGATCACTGTATCATTTACTATCCTTGTTGGGACTGCTTCAACCCATTTAGTCAAGTAATTAGTTATTGTCAAGATCTATCTATGTTGACCACTAGAATTGGGATTTATTTATCCAATAAAATCCAAGCCCTGTTGGTTGTGGAGCCAGATCTTCCAGTCTCATAGATGATATTGTCTTAATTCCAGCTAGAGCTTCTAGATATCTTCTTCCAGGTTGTCATTACAAACATGGTTATGGAGGCACTGATTGTACCTTGATTTTTGCAAGTTACCATCAAGCTACTATACCTGGGATCACCTATTGATTTTAAAATGACAAATCGTGACTGAATTTGAGAAGAAATGCAGCCTATATTTGATGGGAATGGGAGCGCCCTCGACATAGATAGTTCAGATCATCCTTGGGGGGAAATATACATTCAATATGGATAGCTAGAAACATCCCTACATTGTTTCCTTTGGTTAGCCCTCTTATACCTTCGAAGGTTAAGATTGATTTATGTTCTTGGATATTAATCATCGGCAGTGAGGAAATATTGCTTAACTTCATTGTTTCCCTTAATGCCTCCAATGATTAATATCTACTTCATGGAGATGCACTTTTACATATGAGCCATCCGAGGAAGGACCACCTCTTTATCTCACTTACACCTCTAGGTGCCTCCAATGACCCATATTTATTTCCTCTTGATTTATAACTTGATCGGGTCCATTGGCAGAGAGATCTGCCTTCATATTTGTCATGTGAATTGGGACCTCCAATAGTTCATATCTGTTCCATTCGATCACAGGATGGCATCTGGGTTGTCAACTAAATATTTCCATATGTGTAGTTGTCGGTCCTCTTAGGGCCTCCAATGGTTTAGATTCATTTTTAATCATCTTGTATGATTACATATGAGCCATTGACGGGAAGGCTTATCCATCACTGTTGATCTAGTTACTTTCTGTGAACAATTCAAGCTTTCAAGCTTGCTTACATAAAGTATATAAGAAAGTATTGATTCTATTGGAGATGTATGAAGTTGAGGTTCTTAATTAAGGGAATTCATTAACTATGGGGCATGCTTTTCATTGTTCATCAAAGGATATTAAAAACAAATTACTGAAGGATATTCCAGTCCACGAAACTTCTCATTTGATATGGTCTCTTTTGTTTATTCCATGTTGATATGTACCTCATCATTTAAGGCCTGAAAATTATAACAAGAGAAATAGATGCAAAGCAGCTAGTCCCTTCCTTAATATTATGTTTATAATTAAGATATGATTTATACGTTTATAACTAGGATATGATTTATATGTTTATAATTATTTTAGAATATATGATATTATTTTTGTTACTTATATATTATTAAAAATAAGTCTATTAATAAAAGCTAATTCATATCGTTATTTGAAAGAGTTACGCACTTTCCGTATAGTTAAAGTGGTGTTAAAATTCTAAATATTAAATATATACAACTAAACAAAAGTATGATAAATGTGCATGTCTATATTTACCATTTTAAAGTATATGTTATGTCAAATATATATATTTTGTAGAAATATTAAACTAAATGTGTATCATTATAAATTTCAAGGTGTATAATATTTAAAAATATATATTTTGTAAAAATAAAAATAATTATAAATAATAATGTGCAATTATATCTTACATGTTCCTAAAAACCAAGTCAAATATATGGTATTAATTAAAAATACATACGTCAATAATATATATATATATATATATTGTAACCACAAAAGTTTATATATATTAGTGCTAAGTAAAAAAAAAAAAAAATGTATATTAAAGAAACTTATATTCATATATTCTTATTAATTAAAAAGATATATGCTAATAAAAAGACAAACATATGTGTATACATTGTCCATGTACTATGAAATCTTGTGTATATTAGCATTACATTAAAATGAATAAATGGTTACTATTAATTCATAAAAAGTGTTATATATATATATATATATATATGCGTATCATTATAAATTTCATGGTGTATAATATTTAAAAATATATATTTTGTAAAAATAAAAATAATTATAAATAATAATGTGCAATTATATCTTACATGTTCATTAAAACCAAGTCAAATATATGGTATTAATTAAAAATACATATGTCAATAAAATATATATATATATATATAGTGTAACCACAAAAGTTTATATATATTAGTGCTAAGTAAAAAGAAAAAAAATGTATATTAAAGAAACTTATATTCATATATTCTTATTAATTAAAAAGAGATATGCTAATAAAAAGACAAACATATGTTTATACATTGTCCATGTACTATAAAATCTTGTGTATATTAGCATTACATTAAAAGGAATAAATGGTTACTATTAATTCATAAAAAGTGTTATATATATATATATATATATATATATATATATATATTCCAAGGAAAAAAATACTTTTATTCATCGAATAAAACATTGGACTGCTCATACGAGATTACATAAAAAAGACTGGCATCATTATTTCAGTCTGGTTATATAAAGATGCTCTTATGAGCTTACATCAAAAAGTTGTCATCATCCTTCTAGTCTGAACCTTACATATATCTTCTATCTATCAATTTGCTAAAACATTTCAGTACAGTTTTATACAAGATCTGGAGATTTGATTTTCTCCATTGCATTCTATTTCCATGAACCCTGGTTGAATAGCTAGAGCAAGCTTTGACAATGAGTTTGCTTCAATATTTAATTCTCTGTAGATGTGGCTGAATGTGGCTCCTTCAAAGCTGGATTTCATTTCCTTGATTTCTCTTAGGAGGTTTTGTAAATTTGGAACTCTGATCTCATTCAGCTCGTTCGCCCAGTCGATCACCACCTTTGAGTCTCCAAAGATTTCAATTTTTGTTATCTGGGCATTTTTGGCTATTTTTAAGACTGCCCATAGTGCAGCTAGCTCTGCTTTGTTGTTTGTTGCAACTCCTGTAGCATACTTAAAGCACATATTTTTTGTGTTGTTCTGACAGATGAAGCCACCTGCTCCTCCGAATTGTGGGTTTCCTTGGCTTGCCCCATCGAAGAAGGCCCACATGATATTCTTATTGATTTCTGGAGCAGAGATATTCCTTGGTTTTTTTTATTTGGGCGAGTGTTTGTGCTCCTATAAGTTTTTTAACAAGAGTGCACTAGTAAGATTAGGTGTCATAAACACATTTTGGAAGATAGCATTATTCCGAGCTGTCCAGATGCTAAAGACAAAAAGGGTTGGAAAGGCATCATAGTTGCGTACCTCGGGATTGCTCCACCAGTCTTTGGCGCGATGTTCCAATGACAGTGAGACTAGAGATGAAGGTAATTTACAACATTGGTCACTAAGTTCCAAATTGAACCTGCATAAGGGAAAGTTTCAAATAGATGAGAAGAGGTTTCATCATGTGTTTTGCATAAAACACATATGCCAGGACCTTCAAAGCCTCTTTTTTTTAGTACATCCCAAGTGAGAAGTTTGTTAGTCGGTGCCAACCACAGAGTGATTTTAGTTTTTAGAGGACTGTGAGTTTTTCAAAGTTTTTGCCACCACCACTTCTTTACTTCTCTAGATTGTTCGATGCATTCAACTTCTTATCCGAGTTTTGCTGTGTAATCACCATTATGGGCATTCTTGGTCCTGATTAGTTTGTCCTCTGATTCTTCTGTCAATTGTATAAAATTTGCATTCAAGGTGTGGGTATACAAATCCCATTCAATTTTTTCTTCTTTGTCCAGCCCTAAGTCAATGCCGGACTTCCTACCTGGTTTGTCACTTGTTGACAAAGGGCAAGTAAGAGCATCGGCTAAAAAACTAATTCTATGGGACTTCAGCTTAACTAGAAGGGGATCAGAGAGTTTGTAGTGACCTCCACTACCTGACCAAGGGTCCTCTCCGATTCTTACTCTTTTTCCATTTCCAATCTTCCATGCTACCCAGTTCCCAATCAGGGGAAAAGAAATTACCAATGCTTTCCATCCAACAAATCCATTTTTATAAGATTTAACTGGGTTTCTGAACCAACTTATTAAGGAAGAGTCAGGACAGTATTTGGAGATCATGACCTTCCCCCACAGGGACTCAGGAAGCTGGTTCATCCTCTAAAGGGATCTAGCTACTAGAGCTTTACAGAAAAGAGAAGGGTTTTTTATACCCCAACCTCGTATTTCCTTTGGTAAAGACATTGTTGTCCACTTGACTAGAGGTATTCCTTTTTTTTTCCTGCTAGCTATCCAGAGAAAGGAGAAACATTTTTTCCTTATATTTGTGAGGATTCCTTTGGGTATATAGGTTATCATAGCCCAGTAGACTTGGATACTCTGGAGTACTGAATTTATCAGCACTAGCCTACCTCCATGAGAAAGGAAACGGTTGGACCATGAATCAATTCTGGCGTCGACCTTCTTGACTAACCATGCTCAGTCCTGGAAAGAATAGCTATTGGGTTTGAGGAAGAGCCCTAGGTACTTAATGCCATCCTTAATGGGAGAGTTAGGGCATGGAAGGTCTGAGTCAGAAGAGAGTAAAAGGTCACTTGATAAATCGTTAAAGGCTAAGTTGGAATTATGGATGTTGATCTCCATGCCTGTAGCTTTCTTATAGGTTTCAAGGATTGTAGTGTAGGCCCTTAAATTTCTAGCAATGCCTTTTCCAAACATTAAGATGTCATCAACAAAGAGTGTGTGTGTAAGTTCTACTTTGATCGAAACCCATACTCCTTCAATTTTTCTTTTTGTCTTCGCATCCAAAATTAAACGGCTCAGGGATTTTGCAATTAGCAAAAAAAGGAAGGGGGACAGGGGACATCCCTGACGCAAGCCTCTAGTGGGGAACATGAAGTTTGTAGGGGAGCCATTCACAAGTATTGCAAGATTGGTTGAAAGTATGCATCCCATTATCCAGTTTACCATTTTCAGGTCCATTCCTATCTGGATGAGGACCAGTCTTAAAAAGGTCCAGTCCACTCTATCGTAGGCCTTGGAGAGGTCAAGCTTAAGGGAAAAGGCACACAAATTTTCTTTATTGATGGTGTGTAATGATTCCTGTGCCAGGGAAACTGCATCATGGATCTGTCTGTTATTGAGGAGCCCAAACTACTCTTCAGAGATTATTTCGCTCAGAAGTGGCTTCACTCTTTGAGCTGTGGTTTTGGAGATTATTTTGTAGATACGTTTGCAGCAGGATATCGGCCTAAAGTCATCAAAGGTGGAGGCCTCTTGCTTTTTTGGGATTAAGGTAATGAACATAGAATTCATGGATCCCAACAGTTTACCTTCCTTCTGGGATTGTTGAACTACCTTCAAAATATCTCCCTTTAGCAAATCATAGAAGCACAGGAAAAAAACAACCAAGAACCCATCTGGACCTGGGATTTTTCCTTTTTGGAAGAAGAAGAGTATGCATTTTAAGTCCTCCTCAGTAATTTCTTTGATAATTTCCTCATTCATTTCGTCAGTAATCAAATGAGGGAAGGTTTTCAACACTTCTAGGATCTCTGAAATAGAGCTACCTTGGTACTCTCTAAAAATGGAAGAGAAATGTTTTTCCTCCTCCCTAGATTTATCTACGTAAGAGGTGACCATGTTACCATTTCCATCCTTAATTTCGGTGATCATGTTGATGCTTCTTCTGTGTGATGCATATTTGTGAAAAATTTTAGTATTTCTATCTCCTTCAGCCAACCATAAGGCTCTACTTTTAAACCTCCACTTCCTTTCTTCTTGTAGAAGAAGTGCATCTTTCTTGGTTTCCATCGTAGCTAGTCTTCTAATTTTCTTCATGAGAGAAGACCCCGGCAGTATTATTTTTGAAAAAAGCCTCGATTTCTGCTTCCACCTCCTTCAATTCCTTTTGAAAAGCCACTTTATGTTTTTATTGTCCCACTCCTTGGAGGCTTTTTTAACCTGCTTCAAATTGTCCATAAACTGTTGCATGAAGGATACACCCCTAGTTTCAGTTAGAGGGTTCTAGGTAGAGGTAACTAACTTCTTGTAATATTCATCATCATCCCAGAGAGGGTTGTATATGAAGGGCGCAGGGGGCTTTTCTTCAGGGAAGTAGATTTCTAGGGTTATAGGACTGTGGTCTGAAGAGCCACCAGATTTGACTAAGGATTTTAAAATCAAATGATTGTTTACCAAGGAATCGCTGGCTAGGAATCTATCCATCCTTTTGGATATGGCCTGGTTCCCACCCTATTTATTTCTCCAGGTTGGCTCCAGTTTTACTGGTGTAATGTCTACAAGTTCTTTTTGTTCGAACAAATTAGTGAAAAACAGACTTAGCGAGTCTGCCCTTGCCTTCTTACCCCAAAATTTCGTAGTGGACAGAGTTAAATTCGGGTCTCCTCCTAGAATTAAGTTTGGATTGGAGAAGAAGCTGGATTTGCAAGGGTTTCCCAATAGGGTTTCATGTTAAAATAAGGGTCGTAGACATTTAGGATTGAAAAGATGAGCCCTAAGGACAAAACTTCCAGTTTCGTGCCAATGGCCGAGTCGAGAAGGACCGAATTATGCAAGATGAGTTCAAGGCTTCAGGAAGTTAGCATCCCTCCCAAGTTTCCAGAAGCGTCCAGGCTAACCATCTTCCAATATTTAGAAAAAAGATGTATGATTTCTTCTACCTTCTTCACCTCCATCATCGTTTATTGTAATAAACGTACAGACGGTTTAAGCTTGGTTACCACCCTTTTGAGGGGACTTTGTTTGGAGGCTCCACCCAACCCCCTTATGTTTAAGGAGAGGATTAACATTAAGAACCCTTAGGTAGGGATTTTACTCTAAGCGCCCATGTAATGGTAGACTATTTGCCATTTTGATGTCTGCAACTGCTTGTTTTTTAGCTTTAGATAGAAAGGAGATTCTTCCCATCTGAATTTTGGGTGTAGGATCTAGAGCTAAGCCCCCTGACGAGGTTATGGGCTCTTCTCTTCAAACGTTCGAGTGGGAACGCAGATTATATACCTTCCTTTGAGGGCCTAGGGAGGATGGAGGGAAGCCAGAGGAAAAAGAATTAGGAGGGTTTCCAGAACTACTGGAGGTGGAACGTACAACAATAAAGGAGAAGTAGGGAACAATGTTATATATATATATATAAAGTGTTATATATATATATATATATATATATATATATATATTGTGTAACCACAAAAGTTTAGTGCTAAGTCAAAAGAAAAAAATGTATATTAAAGAAACTTATATTCATATATTCTTCTTAATTAAAAATATATATGCTAATAAAAAGACAAGCATATGTTTATACCTTGTCTATGTAATATAAAATCTTGTGTATATTAGTGTTAGGTTAAAATGAAGAAATGGTTACTATTAGTTCATAAAAAATGTTATATATATATATATATATATATATCATTGATTGAGTTTTTAGAATTAGAAATTAATTTTATAGTGAATATGGTAGATTGAACAAAATGGTATCATTAATAGAATTGTACTTATAATTAATGACAGTGTACAAAAATGATAGTATTCATTAGCATTAATGAAACCTTTAATACAAAGACCACATGTCAAGCAAGAAAAAATATTTGAATTTTTAAATTTTTAAATTATTATTTCATTGAAACAATTTCAGAAGTGTTCAACAATGATAGTATTCATTAGCATTAATGAAACCTTTAGTACAAAGACCACATGTCAAGCTATAATTTTTTTTTGAAATTTTAAAATTTTAAAAATTATTTTGTTTAAAAAATTTCACATCCAACAAGGGGGAATTTGTGAGTTCAAGGCCTTTAACTAAACATAAAATATAAATAACCAATTTTAAATATTCAACAAAATAATTCATATTTTCAAAATATAAAATTTGAGAAACATTATGATTTTTTTTAGGATTAATTTAAAGTCAACGTTTATGTATGACCAACTGATTGCTACATTCCCTTCCTTGAAAGGGACTAATAATATAAAATACATGTTGGAACGATTATGATAACCCATATTCAAGCCTTCATAGACTACTGGCCTTCTAAAAAGAATCTTTAATTTATGTGTGATGAATAAGTTCCCATTTTTTATATCATTTTAATTTTCACCAAAATAAGGAACAATAATTTGGGAGGTGCATTTCACCATCTTTTGAATGGAAACATTTATGTGCTAAATTGTGGCATGTGAACATTTCATGGTAGCCATTGAGGATGAAGAACTAAGAACCGTCATTGAAGCGTTTGAAGTTGTCCTCACTCGGATTGAGAAGAGGCTTGGAGGAGTTCCTTGGATTGTCTATGGGGTGAGTGAGCATCCCAATGGATAAATCATTGTCCTGGGAGGAGGGTCAAAGAATCAGTTCTAAAGGACTCATAAGAGGGTGGAATTTGTAAGGATAATGAAACTGGATATGTATTCTTTGGGTTACCAAAAAGATGTCACCATTTTGGAAGAGGAGTTAGGAATAATTATTCAGTCTTCAACTGTAGATTTATTTCGGAAGCATATACTTGATGGAAAGTGGGAAGAAATTGTTGTTACATTGCAAGTCATTGATCAGGTGGGGGTGTAGGGAAACACACTTAAGGATACATCTTTTATGATTTTGTAGAGGAAGTTATTTGAACAATTGGAGAAAGGTAGCATTCTTGAAGCTAAGAAAACTCTTAGGTTAGAGATTGATATAGGAGCATCCTGCCTTCAAACCCTTGTACTTTTGATCAAACCTAGGAGGGGTCTTCATTTTCTGAATTAATGGTTCTTTGAATGAAATATTGTACGAATACTTTGGTTTTATAGTGTGATACTAGATAGATGATGAGTCATTAGTTATATGGGTGATGAGTCAATAAGTAGTTAAGAGTGATTGAGTGAGTCATGTAACTAAGTCCACATCTAATGGAAGCGAGTCATAGGATATGATTGAGATTTTTCTATATTTAGAATTAGTTAGCAGGATGATAGGAGTGTGTTGAGAGTTTATTGGATCTGAGCCAACATTGGTTTCTAAATCCTACTATGTATAAATGTGTCACCCTACGAGGCATAGAGTCTGGCCAAACAGTGAGAAATCAAGCCAAGTAAGGCGACCATATTTGTATCATACCTGAGAGGATCAGAACACAGGTTTTGAGGTAGTTATGAATGTACATGTCTCTTATGCTTGAATGAAGAAGGAATATTTTTGCATGTCTCTGTGTAAATGGATAATTAACTCTCTGTGTGTCTAATTCATGAATCAATTGATAGTTGAATACTTGCTAGTATATTGATAAATTTGTGTGTATGAACAACCTGGAGTTAGGGTTTCATAGAATTGAATGTTGCAAAGATGGTTGGTTGATATTTGTGCATGAGAACATGAATCAAAGGTTGTAATTTGAAGTGTAAACCCTTGAGTCATCGATCACTGGAAGGAAGGATGCATTGTGTATACGAATGTTGCAAAGCTGCATGGAAGGTCTAGCTATGAGGATGATGATCAGATCCAGTGAAGCAGATCAAGTCCGATGAAGATCGATTGAGTTGATTGATCAATTCTCTGATCAATCAAAACACAGTTGAAGATGTTGGTTTCAGTTCATTCTACAGAGGTTGAATGGACCAGATCGAACGACGCAGAAAGGATCTCGTTGGGTGAACATGCGTGGAAGATAGATCTTCGCAAATACAAAGTTAAACGTTCTGCATTGATAGCATATTGATGGACGAGAGAAGTCTCTGAAGAGATCAACAACTAGTATATTTTTCCATAGGAGAAATAAGTTGGGAGTTAACGACCACAACGGATGCGATGATTCCATCATTTGTTTTGATCCGACGATCGAATAAAGTTGTGGAAGGAACACTTGCAATCCAATGGTCCAAGATGATTGCAGAAGGAACTTTGAGGGAGGCAATTGCGGAAGCCAATTGCATAAGCGGAAGTAAATTTGTGGATGCCAATTGCAGAATAAAGTTGCGGAAGCACGCCCGCAATTGCAGAAGGAATTTTGTTGCGGAAAGGTAATTGCATAAAGTAGGTTGAGGAAGGTGAATTGTGGAAGAACACATTAGCTGGTTTTTTGCTAAGTTTTGTGATTCTGCTAAGTATGGAATCATCCTAATCCCGGGGAAAGTGGGTTGGATTGGTTTTGCTGATCCCACCTGCATCAGATATATATCTGCTACACTTGAACTAAAAGAGAGTACATGAACTAATGCAAGATGCATCATGTTTCCTTCACGACGCGAGGATCTTAGATATTCAAAGTAGGGGAATCCAAATTCCAATCAATGGGTGAAAGTTTTGCTAGAAACCCAACAATTATAACCACAATCTACAATTATCCCAGAAAAGAAGTTTTTAATTATAGGGAAAATTAGTTTGTAATTACTTCATAAATCCCTCGAATTCCTCTCTATGCAACCCATTAATGAAAATCAAGAAAATTAAAGTCTATTTTATATTAAATTTAATGTAAATTATAAGAGGATATGTAGAAGGTACGATTGACCTTTCCTATATCACTGGGTATATGTGGAAGGGACAACCGGCCTTTCTTACATCACTAGGTATATGTAGAAGGGATGGCCAACCTTTCCTATATTAGTGGGTATATGTAGAAGGGATGACCGAACTTTCTTGTATCACTAAGTATATGTCAAAGGGATGCCCTACCTTTCCTTTATTACTAAGTATACATAGAAGGGACATACCCTCCCTATATTACAGAATATACATAGAAGAGGCAACCGACACATCCTCCATGATAGAAATCATGTTGATATGTCAACTGAAACTTCCTTTTCCATAGACTTCTAATCGATTGAATGGCCTAACCATCCTCCATGACATAATTTGTGTACAAGAGTTAGATGACGAATCCTCCAACATAAAGTTCTCATGCACTAAAACAAGGCAAAAGTGGATGTCGAAAATTCTTAGACGTTGATCATTCTAAGGATGGTGTTTTATCCCTAAGCATTGGTATAACATTATTGAAAGTATCCTATATTTATTTAACAGGTTAACCACATAGAAGTAGCTGTCGATACTTCCATCGACATAAACAATGTTTGTTAATAGAACTATCTTAGTTGATGTCGTAATGTGGCGTAATATTGAGAAGACCTATTCAATATTTATCCATTATTAGATTTAAAGGTTCTAAATATGCATTCTTAGAATGACAAGGATTATTTAGAATATCATATTTTCCGTCCAAATTGAACTAGTGGATGAAAGGTCACTCCATTCTTGAGAATATTTAAATTAGTTGACCAAAGAATCTATCCATGACCTTTTTGTATCTCAAAATATGATATGTTTTGGATGCATTGACCAATGTTTTCATTATCATGGAGTTTGACAATTTTTCTCTTCATAGTTCTCTCACGTGGAAACTAAACAAGAAAGTGTTATACAACACATATTTAATGATGGTAGGAAAACCTAGTGTCCTGGAAACTAAACAAGAAAGTATTGTAATACAACACATATTACAACTAATTTGGCACTTGAAACACATAATCTATATAAATAAATGATAGGTAGGAAAACCTAGTGTCCTGGAAAAATGAGGTCTTGAGAGCCGACACAGTGAAGCTGACTTACTGGTGCTGGGATGAGGACTCCAATTTTGTGATGCCATTTTGTTTACTGAAGTTTATTCTCTCTCTAGCCCTTGATAGGTCTTTTTGGAATCCACAGAAGAAGTCACTCGATGCTCCACTCGTCTAATCCTAGGTGTGACTTCCCTTTTCAACTTGTGAATATTTTCTTGCAGCTCCTCGATCAACTCCCCATGTTCACACCCACGACCATGCAAACACCATGATTTTTACCTCCATCATAGAAATTTTGGAATTGGCTCTTTCAAGTTTAGCATGAGCGTCTTCATACCTTTGAATTGACCTTCTTATATATTCCTCTGTATGTTGCTTGACATCATGTTTCCATTGTTCTAAATTTCTCAATGAGAACCCTACCTTTTCCTCCAATTATGTGATCCTTCTCTCATGTTGCAATGGAAATATCCAAGAATGAGAGATGGAGCCAGCAATGAATCCAACTCTGCAACAAACCAAAATACAAACCCAAGAACCATCTATAGAGATGTCTCTAGTTCCAATCCAGTCACAAATTTTTCACCACTGCTTTTCCATGTCCCTAGCTCTCTAAATTACAATAGTTTGAATTGAAAACTCTCCAACCACCCTGGTTTCCATTTCATGCGATGTCCCACATACTTCAGGAGAGGAGTGAAGAGACACATTCAAGCCGTTGTGGAAAGGTATGATAATCTTGTACCACCTTGTGTCATGATGGGAGGAATGGTTAACACTTGTCAAATTGGCTTGCATCATGTGTACTTTTGAGATATCTTAACCAATGCTAGGGGGATGCGGGAAGGATTGGATTACAAGATCATATGGATTGTAAATTAAATGTTGATGGTAGGCAGGTCTAATTCAACATTATGGAGCCTTGCATGAACAATTTTGATGTGCCTTGGCCATTTATGATGGCCATGACTGCAATTTCCTGTTAAAATCGCCAATTAAGATCACACTTTTTAATTGGAAATCCTAGTTTTGCAATTGGGAAACACACATTTTTGAATCAAAAACCTCAATTTCATAATCGAAAAATGCAATTTTCAAATAAAAAATTACACTTTTCGAATAAAAAATTGCACTTTTGGGGTTCATTATGAATCATCAATTGCACTTTTTGAACCCGCTTTGAAACTTTTTGCACTTTAGAAAGGTTGTTTTTGGGCTTTAGAAAGTGTGTTTTGGGACTTTTTTAGTCTAGATTCTGCGTAATATATCCAAATTTAATTAAATGGGCATTTCTAGTAACTAATGTTCTTAACAATAATTTAAACTAAAAGTAAATGTTGATATCAAGCCCTACAAAGGTGAGTAGACATGGTTAATTTGAATCATTGGTTATAGTAGTTAAAATCCTACTTCAACATGCATATTTGATGAGAGGAACTTGATCTCACATACCTCATGGTAAGTGTACATTGATTGTCTCATACTTCATGATCAAGATATTATGGAAGATATGTAAAAATGAGCTCAAGTTAGAAGAACATTCATTATTGTGTGAGGCATAGTTTGAATTCTTAGTTAATGAAGTTAATGGTAGATATTATTTTTTAGTGATAAATACCTATATTTAAAAACATAAATTTATTATTAATATAAATTGATCATAATCCCAAATTCATTAAAATAAGAAAAACTAAAAAACAAATATAATATTTAAAAATCTAAAATTTAAAATAAATATATAATAGTTTATTTTATTAATTATTTTTATATATTTTATTTTACAATACATATATCTCCCATATATATCTCTCTATAAAAACACCACATTTTCATTTCCAAATTCATCACATTTTTCTTTAAAATATACACATGCTCGTTATTTCATGTTGAATGACGAACAATCAACCAACTGAATTAGTAGGGATGACTTTCGGTACGAAGGGAACGGGGTGGGGCTATTACGGACCCATAGATGATAAAAATTCAACTTAATATGAAATCTCTTTGTTTACTCCTTAATTATTAAGATAGATAAAAAGGACATCATGATTTATATAAAGGACCACTAATGTTAACTTTTTTTTGGCAATCTAAAGTTTAAAGGTTCACATTGCAAGTAGTACACTCATTTTCTTCACTTGACATATTAACATGATTTATATAAAGGACCACTAATGTCAACCTTTTTTTTTTTTTGACAATCTAAAGTTTAAAGATTCACATTGCAAGTAGTACAATCATTTTCTTCACTTGCCATATTAAGTGGGAAAACTATTTTCATATTTACTTCTATGTACTTTTACTAAGTTAAATATTTTGTTTTTATATCTTTTTAAAATATTTCCAAACGCTAATTTTTATGGGTACTCCAATATTAATGGTGGTTTAATATTTGACTTTCTACATTTTTTCATTTTAATTGTACTATTTAGTATTATTAAGTGGATGTTGTCCATTGGTTGTAGCTTGGGTGGTTAAGAGGAATGATTGTTTCCCTTCTCACTCAAGTTCAATTCTTATAAGTGATATGATGTGCTTGTTGAGCCCATATTGTAATGATTCTATTTATGACTATATCTTGATTCTCTACTTAGAATAGCAAGTGTTAGCATTCTTCCGGTGGACTATCCCTCTAACAAATAGTGAACCACCATTTTAAAAAAAAATAGATGATTTTCAACAATCATAGCTCCATTGTCATGATAATTAAACAAACAAATTATATACATTAGTTATTTCAAAGATTCACAAAATTGATGACTCCATATCCTTCTTAAATAAACATTGAAATCATTAGAATGTGAATAACAACAATAATTACATGTTGAAATATTTCTCTTTTAAACCAATTAACAATAGCCATTATATTGGGCTTATTGAAATAAAGACCTATTGAGCTTACTGAAATAATGATATATATTAAACATTAAGAGATATAAAAACAATTTTATATATAAATTTTAAAATATTAATATTTTAAATTGAAATAAATTTACATTATCTAAAAATAAAAATAAAAATTATATATAATTTTCTCATACTTTTCACTATAAGTTGTTTTAATGACACCAATAGAATTACCCATTTCTCTAATTCACCCACCCCATGTTGACAAAACATTTTAACTTTTACTTAAACTATGTGCTTGCATTGTAAAGGGTCTTTGGAGAGGTTTGAAGCCCCAACCTTCCACATGAAATTATATTTCATTGACCCATGAATCATATAAAACCTAAATTATGTTTTTGTATGTTTTGAAGAGAACATTGAGTGGGCCTCCATTTATATGCGAGTGTGCAAGTAGCGCTATTTATGGTTCAAACATTTACAAAGTACTTCCAAGTGCCTCGTGACTATTTTAAGGTATTGAACAAATGTCTTGTTTGGAAAGTTGTAAGGAGAACATATGAATGAGATTTAATCCACTTATGTATATAAGTAAGTAGTTTTATATACGTCTTACATGTTCAATTCCTCCTTTATGTGCATTCATGGTTACTTTAAGATTCCAAATGAAGTTTCCAAGAGAATTGAACCTTGATCAATAATTAAAAATCATGATTTCTCACCAATTGATTCAACTCTTTTAAGAAAAACCAATTTTTTATACCTACTCACCTTTTTATATTAGTTATTAAAACAATTCAAACATGTTATTTCTTTTATATATTTATTTTCCTATAATCACATAAATTAGAGTATACTTTAGTTCGTATTAGACGTGGTATTATAGACCCTAGCCACCCTTTTTCATGTCTCAATTATTAACATTTTTTTTATAAATAGCCTTAAATTTTTATAGAGAAGCATTTATCTTTATCTTAGATGTCACAGCCAAAAGGTATCTATCAAAATAATCCAAGACTTACACCTACACCCCTACATTAATAATGATATTCCATAAGCTAGCACAACAATTAGTAGCTTCACCAAGGTTTGACCTTTTTACATAAGCAGCAGAATGACAAAATGATCCAGTATGGAAGAAAATTATATACAAAAGATTGAGTATACAAGAAACAAAGAGAGATAAATGGAAGTTTGTATATACTTTAAGTAGTCCATAAAACCATCAATTCCATTAGACTTTGTTAAAAAAATTTAGAAAAGAAAGCAATATAACTTCTCATTGACTTGTTATGTAAAACACTTAGTAATCTTTGATTCAAGTCATAATAAATGCACTTTCAACGACCAAGAATACTATTAGCTAAGTTCTTGTAGCGGAAATAAACTAAATGGGAGACAAATATATTCAACCATTAACTTTAAAGACACATAATTTTTAGCCAATAGGCTTAGGGAAAAACCCCTAAGGGAAATATGATGAGAGAGAAGATTATATTTTTGTTCTTCAAAAAAGTAAGGTAGAACAATACAATAACAATGAAATTTAACTTATCTCAACCCATAGATGTCTACAAACTACCTTGAAAACTATGCTAATCGTTTTCTCGTTTTTTGTGTAGCATTGCCTTGAAATTGTGCCCTACACAGGCTATATGGACTGTCAAGTCAGACTGTACTTTTATCCTTGATTTTCATGCCACTGTTATACTTTTTCTTTAGAATTCATGCCACTATTCTAGCAAATTTCCACCTGGAAATTTGTGTCTATTATAGTAGTCAATTTCTTCGGAATCGTGCCTCTGGCTCAACAAAGAGATTACCTCAATTTGTGTTCCCAGAAATCTCCTCAATTTCTATACTTTTCTACCTTCGCATGCATGTTGTACTTTATGCTCTCTTTTCTTGGAACTCATTCCAATTCCAGGCTCATGGAATTCAAGCCAACCTCTCTCTCTTCGGAAACCCTTGCTTGATTTTTCTTCTCTTTCTCTCACAATCTCTTTGAGAACAAATGATATCACTCTCTCTAAAAAATCGAAGCCTTTTAAAGCCTTTTATTAATATTTCAAACCCTAACTACTCAAACTAACTTTTGATGTATGGATGAGATTAAATCTCATAATATAGGGTCTGCATTTAATATCTCATTACAATGTACTTTGAAAACATTAAATGATAATAACTTCCTTTTATATCATAAATTCATTTTCACACTTTATAAAACCACATTATAAAACCACATTATAAATGTAGTATACATTTTAAAATATAAATCACTTTCCTAGAGACACTTTAATGCCACCCCCATGCGAGACATCATTACATGGAGAAGACCTCTCGAGCTACAAAACTCGACACTCCCTCTTAGGGAGGGAGGTGTTGGATATGGTTGTCATTGATGTCAAATGAGTTCAGTAATAACAAAGGAATAACCAAGGACATGATGGCAAGGTGAACTCAGTGAAAGACAAAAGCAGTGATGACATGGCATGTATGATGATGTGGCAAATATGATGACATGGAATGGCATGTATGATGATGTGGAAAGTTGAAAATACATCTGATGGTGTTTTGGTGCTATCAGGAATTCATTGTTGCATCCTGACATCATTCTGAATAAATATGGCAATTTGGTGAAAATCAGGAAATTGACTAAGTATGGAATAATTAGTCAAAATTGGTCCAAGTAGCATTAAGAGAATGCCCATCATAATTTATGGTTTGAGAAAAAGGATCTAAAAATGGTACCAGGCTGTAGCTTGTTATAGTGGCTATCCATTCATGGTCTCAGTTTGACTTCATCACCTCTGAGGAGAAAGTTCTAGGTCTGTCAAAACAGGGTTTTGCACCAAAACTTGTAAAAAGGACTACGTAGCCCTAGAAAGATGCCCGCAATAAATTATGGCTTGAAGTAAATTCCCACAACACATGACTAGGATGTATTATGTTGGTTTGGTTTCTCTAACCATTCATGTTATCATTCTGCCATAATCATTCTTGAGGTGAAAGTTATGGATCTATAAAAACAGGGTTTTAGGTAGTTTTTGCACCAAGTTCAGTTAAATGCCTGACTAGGGAAAATGAAGAAGAGTCTAAAGGTGAAATGAGTTGTGTTGTTCTTAGTGACATATTCTACATCATCTGGTAACATTTTTTCATGGTTTTGGTGAAATAAAAAATCCACCTTGAAAATGGCACAAATTGTCCAAGTGTAAAATCTGTTGGTAAAACTGCCTAAGTGGCCTCTGTAAAATGCCCTCCATTATTTCTACTTGATGGATTAAATTATTATGAAGGTACAGTCTTGTATATTGTTGATTGGTTCATCTAACCATACCATCAGTTTTTCAAAATGGTATCCAAGGATGAATTTATTAATTTTCCAAAAGTGCCTTCTGGCAGTTTTTGCACTATTCCAACACTGGAAAATCTACTTAGATTGTCCCAGGAAAATGCACGCCAGAGGCTGTGGTTGTGCAGATAAATTTATCTAATGGTATGGATATGATATTTGACAAATTTTCTATGTAGCCATGAGTTCAGGTCTCCATCTTGTAGTCACATGTGCGAAATACAAACCTGTCAAGTTAGTAAAAAACAATTATTAAAGCAGAAAGCTACAAGAATAAAATCAGAAATATAAAATAGAGTTTTTGATTAAAAAAAATAGAATGTGACTATTTAAAGAAGAATATATTATGTATTGAAGAGACCAATGAAATGAAAGATGGCCAATAAAGTTTTTAATTAATTATTTAATTAAAAACATTAATAAACATAATTGTAAATTAAAGATTAAAATAGAGAGTCGAAAGGGCATGATATGATTTAATTAATTAATAAAGAACAGAATTAAAGTTGAGATTCGAAGAGGTATGAGGATAAGATTAAATGAATTTATAAACAAGAATTAAATTAAAAGAACATAGATTTGAAGAGGTGTGATGAAGAAAGATCATGAGCCTAATTCGAAAATGTGTGATGCTTGGATAATTAGGGAGAATATATAAACATAAAATGAATATGGAAACATGTGTCTCAGTAGTTCTGATCCAGCAGTAGAGAAAGAAGCCAGAGACCAGCAAGATGAAGAAGTTGTGACTGTATCAAAAGGAAGAGATCTGGAAGATTGGCCAGATCAAGAATAGGGTGGCAGGGTGGTGCTAGGGTAGGCAGGAAGCCTGCCGGGGGTCGTAGCCTCCATCCAGTAGAAGTTGGAGAACAGGGTGTCGTTTCATCCTTCCCTATAGCGGCAGGTAGAAGATCTGGGGTGTTGTAGCATCCCCGTCTGTAGAAGCTGTAAAAACCTAGGGTGTAGTTGCATCCTTTCTGTAGAAGTAGATAAACATTTTTTTTAAATTCATCTTACTAATGAGTATGAGTTTGTGGTTTTCTCTTTGAGGTTTCCACAATAAAATATTGTGTCCTAACTTGTTTTATTATTTGTGTGTCTTGAAGTAATTGTTTTAATGAAAGGAAAAAGAATGCAAAACTGATTCACCCCGCCTCTGAGTATTGCTGGATAGTCCAACAATTGGTATCAGAGCAAGATCCTTCACTACATTTTAACCACTGGAAGGAAGATCCTCATTAAGACCACAATGGATCAGCAGGAAGGATTAGCTGCCAACAGACCTCCACTGTTCACAGGAAGTAACTATGCATACTGGAATGCAAGAATGAAGTGTCATCTAATGGCTCTTGGATGGAAGGTTTAGAGAGCAGTTGAAAAGAAGTATAATATAGGAGACAACCTACGTACAGACCAAGAAGAACTTGACTGATATGAGGCCAATTCAAAATATCTGAATGCAATCCTAAATGGATTAACAAACTCAGCATTTGTGAAAGTCACGCAATGCAAGACAGCCAAAGAAGCTTGGGATAAATTAAAAATTGTCTATGAAGGAGCATCCAAAGTCAAGTACGACTCAAAAGTATCTACTCTAGAAGAACGAGATAATCTTAAAGACATGACAGTAGATGAACTACATGGGATCCTCACTGCCTACGAGATGAGAAAAGGAAAAGATGGACAATCAAAGAAAGAAGAAGCATTTAGAATCGTATCCAAGAACCAATCAAGAAATTCAGATGATGAAGAAGCCCTTTTCATCAAAAAGCTTGAGAGAGGTACTAGAAAGTACAAGGGAAAGCTACCTCTAAAGTGTCTTAACTATGGAAGAATTGGACACTTTGCTACAAAATGTCCTTATCCTAAACAAAATGGAAGTGATGAGAAAGAAGTCTCAAGGAAGTTCAAAAAGGGAAAAACAGGAAACAAAAAGAAGATTTCTTACATCATGGAAGATAGTGAAGATGAAGAAACATAGATTCTATTTATGGGATTAGAATCCCAAACTCAAGATGACGAATCAATGGAAGAAGGAGAAATAGATCTAAGATCTGAGTTAATCAGTGCTCTTGAAAAACTTGATAAAAGCAGGAAAAAGGACAGATAGTCAAACCAAATCATTAGTAACTTGAAAAAACAGCTTGAAGAGGCCAAGAAGATTGAAGAGGATCTAGTTTTACAGCTCAAAAGGAGAATCCAAAAATCAGAGAAGCTTGAAGAAGAGATTATGCAGCTTAGAAAGAAGTTCAATGAAGAAACTATTAAGTCAAAATATGAAAACAGTTCAAAGATTTTAGATGAGATCTCGAGTAGTCAAAGACCATTAAGTGATAAAACTGGATTAGGCTATGACAAAGAAAAACATTCAAAATATTTGTCCTCTACACTCCAAGATAGAAATGAAAGAAGTTATGCTGCTACACTCAAAATCCAAATTGAGAAGAATAGTCAGAAGTCTAGTCCCTTATCCAATAAAGGAAGAACTGATATGATACCTAAAGGACCAATGACAAGTAAAGTCCAACAGATACTTTTTGGCCATTGCTACACTTGTCATAATTTTTCACATATGGATAGAGAATACAAGCTAAGGAAGAATGCCTCAATAAAGATCAAGAACAAAAGAAGGAATGGAAGAATATGGAAGATATGAAGTGGGAAGATAAAAAATTCCTCTAACATAAAAGAAAATTTTATGGATATTGTCACTACTGTCACAAGTTTGGTCACAAATCTATTGATTGCAGAACCAAGAAAAGAGATCAAAGTAAGGAACTCAAGGAACACAAAATATCAGTAAGCAGGGTACCTCATGGAAAGATGTGGAGAAAAAGAGAAGATAGCATTGTTTTAGAGGAAACACAGTTTCCAAGCATCAATGACGATGATGATCAACATAATAGTGTTGCAAATGAAAATGACATCCATTATGATGGAAAGGAAGATGAAGATGAAGGATTCACCAATGAAGAGAGAAATCATGAAATTCTCTTCTAAAATTCTCATGACCTAAAAAGAGAAATTATAAAACTAGCATTAGAAGGGATTATATACTTAGGGGGACTAAAATGTGTTTGCAAGAGGAGGAGCACTGTGATAGGGGGAGTCCATGAACTTATCAAATATTTACTATAAGAAGGTAAATAAGGATGCTAACTATATGATCAGCACCAAGACCAAGTTAACTGGAGGAAGTGAAGAAAATGAAGGGCAGTTGTCTAAAAGAGAATGATTGGAAATTCTATATCAATATGATTACAGTAAAGGCATAATAGGTTATCCTTTGTCATTGTTGTCAAAGGGGGAGAATGTGTAAGTGTTTCCATCAATGCCAAAGGGGGATATTGTTTGATATAGTTGTCATTGATGTCAAAGGAGTTCAGTAATGACAAAGGAATAACCAAGGACGTGACGGCAAGGTGAACTCAGTGAAAGACAAAAGTAGTGATGACATGGCATGTATGATGATGTGGCAAATATGATGACATGGAATGGCATGTATAATGATGTGGCATGAAGTTGAAAATATATATGATGGTGTTCTGGTGCTATCAGGAAGTCATTGTTGCATCCTGACATCATTCTGAAGAAATATGGCAATTTGGTGAAAATCAGGAAATTGACTATGGAATAATTAGTCAAAATTGGTCCAACTAGCATTAAGAGAATGCTCACCATAATTTATGGTTTGAGAATAATTCTTGCACCATGGTACCAGGCTATATATTGTTATAGTGGCTATCCATTCATGGTCTCAGTTTGAATTCATCACCTCTGAGGAGAAAGTTCTAGGTCTGTCAAAACAAGGTTTTGCACCAAAAATTGTAAAAAGGACTAAGTAGCCAAGTAGCCTTAGAAAGATTCCCGCCATAAATTATCGGTTGAAGTAAATGCCTGTAGCAAATGAATAGGCTATATTATATTGGTTTCTCTATATATTCATGTTATCAGTCTTCCCTAATCATTCTTGAGGTGAAAGTTATGGATCTGCCAAAACAGGGTTTTAGGCAATTTTTGCACCAAGTTCAGTAAAATGCCCGCCTAGGGAAAATGAAGAAGAGTCTGAAGGTGAAATGAGTTGCGCTGTTCTTAGTGATATATTATACATCATCTCGTAACATTTTTTCATGGTTTTTGTGAAATAAAAAATCCACCTTGAAAATGGCACAAATTGTCTGTGTAAAATTTGCTGATAAAACTGCCTAACTGGCCTCTGTAAACCATAATTTCTACTTTATGGATTAAATTATTCTGAAGGTACAGTATTGTAGATTTTTTATTGGTTCATCTAACCATACCATCAATTTGTCAAAAAGGTATCCGAGGATGAATATATTCGTTTTCCAAAAGTGCCTTCTAACAGTTTTTGCACTATTCCAACACTGGAAAATCTGCTTAGGTTGTCTTAGGAAAATGCACGCCAAAGGCTGTGGTTGTGCAGATAAATTTATCTAATGGTATGGATATGGTATTTGACAAATTTTCCATGTAGCCATGAGTTCAGGTCTCCATCTAGTAGTCACATGTGCGAAATACAAACCTGTCAAGTTAGTAAAAACAAATTATTAAAGCAAAAAACTACAGGAATAAAATCAGAAATATAAAATAGAGTTTTTGATTAAAAAGAATAGAATGTGACTATTTAAAGAAGAATATATTATTTATTGAAGAGACCAATGAAATGAAAGATGGCCAATAAAGTTTTTAATTAATTATTTGATTAAAAACATTAATAACCAGAATTGTAAATTAAAGATTAAAATAGAGATTCGAAAGGGCATGAGATGATTTAATTAATTGATAAAGAACAAAATTAAAGATGAGATTCGAAGAGGTATGAGGAGAATATTAAATTAATTTATAAACAAGAATTAAATTAAAAGAACAGAGATTTGAAGAGGTGTGATGAAGAAAGATCATGAGCCTAATTCGAAAAGGTGTGATGCTTGGATAATTAGGGAGAATATATAAACAGAAAATGAATATGGAAACATGTGTCTCAGTAGTTATGATCCAGCAACAGAGCAAGAAGTCAGAGACCAACAAGATGAATAATTTGTGACAGTATCAAAAGGAAGAGAGCTAGAATATTGTCTAGATCAAGAATAGGGTGGTAAGGTGGTGCTAGGGCAGGCAAGAAGCCTGCTGGGGGTCGTAGCCTACATCCAGTAGAAGCTAGAGAAAAGGGTTTCATTGCATCCTTGCCTGTAGCAACAGGCATAAGATCTGGGGTGTTTTATCATCCTCGTCTGTAGTAGCAAGAAAAAAATGGGGTGTAGTTGCATCCTTTCTGTAGAAGCAGATAATTTTTTTTGTAAAATTCACCTTACTAATGAGTATGAGTTTGTGGTTTTCTCTTCGACTTTTCCATGATAAAATATTGTGTCCTAACTTGTTTGATTATTTGCGTGTCTTGAACTAATTGTTTTAATGAAAAGAAAAAGAATGCAATACTGATTCACCCCCCTCTCAGTATTGCTAGATATTCCAACAGGAGGTACTTCTGGCACCTCCACCTATATCTTTCCCCAACCTCATCACTTGAACTACTAGTGTAGATAATCCCTCTAAATAAGAATGCCTCTCTACCAACTACATTGGATCCTATGCTGAAGACCTGTGTCAATCACATATGTACTGAGAATTCACTTCATCATCCTAAGTATCATATAGTTTCATGCCATACCTTAGTTTCTGGACTAAATTGGATGAAGTCTCACGTCCAGCTAACTGAGTCACAACCACTGAACCTGATATCCACTTGGACTCACCATATGAAGGATAACCCAATACTCGGTATGTCCCTCCATCTCTATTTCCTAGTTGTCTTGCTCCATAATAGCTCTCATCCAATGGATTTATGAATACTCTTCCATCATACACAGGGATCACATACCCGTCATCCTCTAAAGTCACGAGTGAGAGAGTATATTATACCTCAACTCAGGTACAAACAATACTCCGCCAACCTCCAAATAAATCCCAGACTCGAGTTGGAATCTAACACCTCCAACTCCTACTACATGGGTGTTGGCATACCCATCCTTTATAAGTAAAACTCTATCAATATCTATTAACTCCAAGAACATTGCTTGTGTTCTTGTCATATGGCGTGCTTCTCCACCATCTATGTACCACACTCCAATGTCTGAACACTCAGCCATACTAAGTCCATAAATAACTAAGACAAGCGATAAATCTTTCTCGAATTTCTTTGCATACTCGTCCACCTCAACTAAGGTGTCCTTCTCAAAGTCTTCTTTGATCTTATTCTTCTTGTTGTTGGGACATTGCGAAACATAGTGACCATAACCCTGGTAAGTGAAGCATCTCACTTTTGTCATGTTCTTCTTAGACCTGGCTCCACTACTTGAGCCACCCTTCTTCTTCCTGCCCTTAACTGTAAGAGCAACATTCTCCTCCTGTTCCTTATTATTTGATGATTTATCCTACATATATTCCCTCTGGGTCTCCTCTTGCATAAATTCATCCCAAAGATGATTCCAAGAAGGCATGTTCTCCCTAGCTACAACGGCCTCCATGATAACAGAGCAAGGCTTGGTTACGCCATTCAAGGTTGTCCATACTAACTCATTTACCTCAACCTTCTCCCCAACTGCATGAAACTCATCTCTTACTTTGGTGATCCTATTTAGGTAAGAGGTAACACTCTCAAATTTGGCCATTCTAATACTCTTTAGTTTCTCATGCGACACCATATTTCAATTTTCATTCGAACTCTAGTGAAATATGGTCAAAGATTCCCACATCTCAAAGACATTATCCTTTCATGTCATATGTGGGATAATGTGGTCGTTTACTACATCCAATAGAAGTCTCTTTGCTTTGATATTCTTCTTATCATATGCTTCCTTCAAGGTAGAATCTTGAGGAATTGTCACAGTATTTTTCGTAGTATCGTGTAGAATATCATGTAAATATATGCTTCTTGCATAATAAAAAAAAGTATTTCCTTCCAAGGACTGAACTTCACAGCCATGTCCAACCTATCCTCGACCAACAACCAGTAGCCATTACCTTTCTCATTAAAACAAGACAAGCAGCATTCACTGTTGCTTACTTCCCTTTGGTATTTTCTGTAACTACTTGTTCCTACAACCCACTTGTGTAAAACTACTTATTATCTCAACAAGGAAATATTTCCCACTATTCCTTAGAGCTCTAGCTCTGATACCATGTTAAAAATATTAAAAAATGCAAGCAAGAAAACTTCTCATTGACTTATTCTGTCAAACACGTAGCAATCTCTGATTCCAGTCATAATAAATGCACTTTTAATGAGCATGAATACTATTAGATAAGTTCTTACAGTGGAAATAAACTGAACATGAGACAAACACATTCAACCATTAAATTTAAAGACAAATTTTTTTAGCGTATAGGCTCAAGAAAAATCCCCTAAGGGAAAACATGATGAGAGAGAAGATTTTATTTTTGTTCTTCAGAAAAGTAAGGTAGAACAATACAATACTAGTGAAATTTAACTTATCTCAACCCACAAATGTCTGCAAATTGCCTTGAAAACTATGCTGATCATTTTCTCATTTTTGGTGCAGCACTTCCTTGAAAATCATGCCCTACACAGGCTATATGGACTGTCAAATTAGAATATACTTTTCTCCTTGATTTTCGTGCCACTTTCAGACTTCTACTTCAGAATTCACACCATTGTTACATCAAATTTCCTCTTTAAATTTCTGTCTATTATAGCAGTCAATTTTTTGGGAATTGTCCCTCTGACTCAAAAAGTTAAACCTTGTATGGACTGGTCATTAAATGCATATATTACCTCAATTTGTGTTCCCATAAATATCCCTGATTTCTATACTCTTCTACCTTGGTCTGCATGAATACTTTTTTCTCTCTTTTCTTGGAACTCATTCCAATTCCATCCTATTGGAATTCATGCCCACCTCTCTCTTCTCAAATCCTTGCTCGGTTTCTCTTCTCTTTCTCTCAAAATATGTTTGTGAACAAACGATATCACTCTCTTTAGAAAAGAAAATCCTTTTATTACTTCATTAATGTTTCAAACCCTAACTACTCAAACTACCTTTTGATGTATGGATGATATTAAATCTCATTATATAGGGTCTACATTTAATATCTCATCACAATGTACTTTCAAAACAATAAGTGATAATAAATGAATTTTATATCATAAAGTCATTTTCACACTTTATAAAATCACTTTACATTTTAAACTTTATAAATAACTTTCCTAGACACACTTTAATGGCCCCCTAGGTTAAACATCATTACATGGAGAAGGCCTCTTGAGCTACAAAACTCAACAAAATTTGCCTTCCAAATTAGAGTAGATAATTTTGTAATCGATGAGTTAAAACTGCCATTTTTTAGATTTATTAAAATATTTATAACCACCTTAGTAAGAATATGTGTGTGTGTGTATACACACGCACATGTGCACACTCTCATCTAATTCTTAAAGCTTAGTTGAAAATTTAGGTAGATAGTTTGTTAATAATTGAGTGCACCAATTAATGATGGGACTATGCATTCTAATTATATCTATTATAAAGCTATGACATGGATTTAATGCTCTTATTGATAATATAATTGATATGTAACAAAGTTATGCTCAATTCTTTGTTATATTATTCTATATGAATTATGTTTCCATTCTCTCTTTTTTAATTCATGATTGGTTTTTATTTTCTCAAACAAATAAGGTTTAAAGTTAAAGAACTAGATAATGAATCTAAACTCCCCCAATTTTCTCCTCCTTTACACAAGAACTGTAATGTGTTCCTAAAGGAGACCTCCTTTTGAAATGTTGACATCCTAGATCTTTGTTGGATGGCCTTATTAAATCATTGTTGGATAATCTCCATGACCCGGGGTATCTAAAAGTTCCAACACAATGGTTTAATGTTAAAACAAAAAATTCATGGAAGGTGACAAAAATTGAGCTTAGTTTGAGGTGCATATCGATGGTATTCCATGCCAACAATGTTTCTATTTGAATATAGAACTTGAACTATTTAAATAGACTTACACTTTAAGTGATTGCATGATTTTTTGGGGTTGAATTCCTCATAAGCTTGTAAAAATGTGTAAAATGATTAATGGAGAAACTTCAACGTAGGTGTCTGTATGCAATATTGGAGTCACGAACGATGTGAATCTATTAAAAATTAAGTCATGTGATTATGAATTGACTAGAGTTATGGAATTTTTGGTAAAGGGTATAGTTGAATGTATGCTTTTGAGTTTGTTATAGAATGCCATCATTATTTAGAATATTTTAGGAAAGGAACTCGGGGAAGGTTAATTGAGGAAATTTTAGAATGGATTAAGAAGTTGATGGTAGTACCAATTCTACCACCTAACCCCATTGAGATGAAAGAGTAAGTTTAGTCCTCAAGGGTGGAGCCATATGAGGACTGGATGATGACATTTATGACTTAGTATGCCTAAATTTTGGGTATATTGGATGCAAAGAACATTTTTTAGTGAACACATAAGAAATTATAAAAAATGGACAAAGTAAAGGAAATATAATGGGAGCATATGAGAAGAGTCCTTGGAAATTAATATTCACTCACGAGAAAACATACCACTGAAATGCATAATCATGTGGAACACTAAATAGGATAAGAGAATCTTAAAAATTAGATTTGTTCATCCCGAATTAAGCAGTATAGTCCCTCCCATTAAAATAGAAGCTATTAATGAGCCTCCCCTACATATATATTGCATGCATTCACAAGGATACATCCCTGGTCGATAACTAAATGTAATAGGATTTAGAAGCATATAAATCGCTCGAGACCTACCTTGTATTTTTAGGAATTAATTGGGATCTTCAATAATGATGCAAAATTGAAGTTGTAGCAATGGAATATGTCCTTTGAAAGGGTAGGTTGATGGAAAGACTCAGAGTGTAAATTAGGTTATTGAAGGTATCCTAAAAATGTATGTGATGGATCAACCATCAAAATGGGAATATTGCTTGCATTTGGTAGAGTTTGCTTATAATAATGGATATCATGCATATTTAAAGATGAGTCCATTTGAAGCCTTGTACATAAGAAAATTCAATACTCCAATCAGTTAGGATAATCGACCAGTAGATAGAATGGTTAATGGGATAGAATTGCTTCAAGAAATGGAAGAGCAGATGGTTAAGATCAGGAAGAATTTAAAAACAACACAAGACAGACAAAAACATTATGAAGAAAAAGGAAAAATACCAAGAGAATTCAGAGTTGGTGATCATGCGTTTCTAAAAGTCAAGCCAAAGAAAAATTCCATGAAACTTGGGATATGTCCTAAGCTAGCGCCCAGATATTGTGGGCCATTTGAAATATTAACTAGGATAGGGCATGTTGCATATGAGCTTGCATTTATTGTCTACATAAAAGTGCATAATGTGTTTCATGTATCATTATTGAAAATTTTTGTGCGTTATCCTAACCAAATTATTGATTGTGCCTTGATTCAAGTGGAATCAGAGGGATATATACCATTTTTACAACCATTTATACCAGTGCATATCATGGATAGGAAATTGAGGTTGCTCAAGAATCGGGCCATCGGTTAGGTGAAGGTCCAGTTGACACATTACAACCCTAAAGAAGTAACACGAGAGCTAGAGGATACTATGCAGGAGGAATACCCTCAGTTGATTTGAAATTGTGTATATGTAAATAGTGGTGACATGCACCAAGGATGGTGAATAAATCAAGGGGGGGGGAATGTAACAACCCATTTTTTACCTCGGTATGTAAATATTAATGAAATGGCTATAGGTCATATATGAATGGTCTAGCACGAAAAAGCTATGTAATTATGTACATTTTCACTTTTTAATATAAAAGCAATGACTATTGCAAACCAAAGGATGAAGAAGAGATGGGGGGCTATCATTTCACAAGAGGGAGAATGAGAGCGGGGTTAGAAAGGAGATGACCCTA
Organism: Larix kaempferi; assembly: GCA_027924585.1. NCBI lineage: Eukaryota > Viridiplantae > Streptophyta > Pinopsida > Pinales > Pinaceae > Larix > Larix kaempferi. The sequence continues at coordinate 1,440,846 of BSBM01000674.1, read as the reverse complement.
GTGATTTAGGAGTTAATTCATTATGCTTAATATTTATTTTATCCTAAGTTTTATTAATCCCTCTTTATAAAAGTTCATTAACCATAATTTTGGGTTATTTATTTTAAGCTTGGGATTAGAAGATAAAAAGTTCTCCAACCCCATGTATTACATTTGTTTAGTTCCTATGATGCTTCATGCCACTTGGATAATTCTAAACATGCATATAATTATTGAGAATTAATCCATTCGGTTATCATTAGATTCCACGATTGAGCCATGATATGTTGTCAGATTTGAACTACCATCACCTATACTTTAGACTATAGCCATACTAAGAATAGTTGATTTCCCTAGAGTCCCAATGAGGAGAGTTCATGGTCGGTCTGTGCTAGAACCCTAGAAGGAAATTGTGGTAACAAAATTGAGGGATTTTTAACTCGGAGAAGGTATCATGAGGGAATGTTAACTTAAAGAAGGGAGTCCCATTCCTTGGGTTGTGCAAGCTCATGGGGAAGGAGTGCTAGTGGATAAGGATAGTTGTGGTAGGAAAACTCAATACCTTTTTTGTGGTTTAATATTACCATCTCAAGGGTGGCTTGTGTTAACACCCAAAAAGTGCTCACTAGCTCATTTACCACATTACATGACTCATTTGTCCATTTTCCTACCATATTTCCATTAAAAATCCCAAAAAACCCATTAAAAAGCCTCCAAAAGGCCTAAAATGCCTCCAAAAGGCCAAAAAACCATCAAAATAGCCTAAAAAAGGCTAAAAAACCCCCTTTTTCCTCCAAAAATAGCAAAAATTCCCTAAAAAGGGAATAAAAGTATAAAATAATGAGGAAAAGGAGGAAAAAACCCTATACAGCTGCCTAAAACCATGTGTTTCCTAAAACCATGGGTCAGCACTCCACCACCAAAAAACTATAAATAGGTGATGGAGATCCCTTATTCCATATCCACAATCACAAGCACCCTTACTCTGCCAAAATCTCTCTCGAAACCCTAGTCCACCTTTGAACTAGTTTCACCTTGAGAGCCACCTTTGGCCCATCCCCAACATTGGAGAAGGAGAAGGAGCATTCTTGGAGCTTGGAGCATCCTCTTGGACACTGCAAAGGGCTTCACCAACCTTGACACTCAAGGTAACATCAATACAAAGACATTCTTTCATTTTGGTGTTTATGCTTTATGCTTGTATTAGAAATAATTTAATGTTTTGTTTATTGCATTATTAGTTTAATATACTGAACTGCTACTAAGGAGTCCATTCTCCTTAGTAGGTGCTCATTGGCACAAGCTAGGGGTAAAACCCTAGCTACAGTTTTGGCGACTCCGCTGGTTTTCGAATTTCTGGTTTCCGTTTTTAAATTTTTTCTTTCGGCTGTCCCTTTCGGCCGCTGCATACCGCGTATTTTTCCTCTACAGTCGCGTCCCGACCGCGCCTTTCAGACCTTTACCCGCGATCCGACCGTGGCTCTCAGACTGCTTCCGACGCTCAGTCGGCGGATTCAAGTCTGTTACCTGCGATCCGACCGTGGCTAATCAGCCTGTTTGCCGCGATCTGACTGCGCCTTTCGGCCTTGTTCACGCGTCCCGACTGCGGTTTTTTGCCTCTTTCGGGCGTCCCGACTGCGCTTGTTAGCCTTTTAGCCGCGACCCGACTGTCTGTTTTTTCCATTGTTCCTGCGTCCCGACTGCCACTGTTGGCCCGATAGCCGCGACCCGACTGTGCCTTGTCTTCTGTTTCCTGCGTCCCGACTGCAACTATTGGCCCGATAGCCGCGACCTGAACGCCGCTGTTGCCCTCAAACCCGCGGTCGGCCTGTTCTGACCCGCCACAGACCCGCGGTCTGATTTCTGCTCTTTTTCTGTTTTTGAGCCCAGCCCCTCTTGCTGCAATATTTTCTGCATTTGAACAGCCCTCTGTCCCACCTGCAGCCTACTTCCTTACAGCCTTTCTGCAACATAATTTCTGTTCCTTTTACAGAATCTTTTTAAAATTTCAGTATTTTTATTTTCAGAAAATTTTGCCAATTAAAAGAATCAATTTCAGCATTATTGATAGATTGGAAGTTGCCCTCCCTTGTGGCACTTCTGTTTTTGGGTTCAACACCTCACGAGCACACACTCTGTCACATTAAATCAAGTGAGCCTTAAAAAGTACCTAACTAAACCAACATTCTAACCCCACTTGGGGAACACTAAAGAATCATTGTAGTTAGGTAGGATCAGGGGGATAGGCTTCCAATAACACCCCTTGGTCATTTCACTTGAGACATAGTTGTTGTCCAACTAGGGAACCAAAATCCCCTAGTACTTTTTGGCACGGTCACGACCAGTTTATCAGAGGGCCTCTCCCTTAGGAGGGTTGAAGTCGGGAGACTGGTTCCGGAGGCCTGAGTGGAATACCGCACTCCATTCAGTAACCGAAGGGCTACCTTTCGCGGTTCGCGGGATATCCCTGTATAGGGGTATTGCGGTCAACGAACTAAACGGCAGATTCACCTTTCTGGACGTGTCATGAACGGGGTATCTTAGTTGCCATTCTTCTAGGATTGACTACCCGGTATCCCTCCCGGTAGGGGGATATCATAGCCACTTGGCTTTCCTACTCATATTGTCTGACTTGGATTTCATCACCTTGCAGAGGATATGTTTAGTTAAGTCAGAATACTGTTAGCTAGGTGTTTGCATGCTCCTTTACCTCCCTTGGTCTAGTGAGTCCACCATTTTTCTTTTCTAGGAAGCCTGCTGCTTGTTGGTATTCTGACCATCTTTGTTGTTACTCCACCTATTGTAGCACAGCTGTTGCAGTGGGTGTTTTGAGTTGGTTGTTGGCCTGAGTGCCTTGCTTTTTAGCTCTCCTTCTGCACACTCGGTTGCATTAGGATTTTTGAGCTGTTTTCATACTCACCTCAACCCACAGAGATTTAGACACCATCTGTCACCATTGAGTCCCCGAGACATTCTCGGCGCCTCAGGGGCGAGCCCCCACAGCACGGTTCTCTCGACACCACTCGTCATAGATTCCGATCATTGTCCGTTGATACCACTCATCACAGATCTAGAGCCTTGTCACTTGACTCCACCCGTCAGCGACGTAGGTCTCCGTCACCAGATAGTGACGCACCTTACTTTACCTCTGATTCTGACGAAGAGTCTGAGAACCCTATTTATACTGCCCCTACTAGCCCCATGGCTGGCACGACTTCCACTCCATTTGTCATAGGGACCATTGGTGGCATATCCACCACTACTACACCAGTTACTACACCTGTTTTTGGTATGCCCTCCATGGGGCAACCATCTACCGTTCCCCTCACGGTACCTATTCCCACAGCAGGAATACCTATCCCCACTACATCAGTGGCTCACACTACCCATGGTGGTGCTGGACCATCCTCCACTACCTCAGTTCCCCCACTTGGGGGCACCACCCTAAATCTTGTCCCTCCACTTGGGGGCACTGGCCCCAACTTGGTCCATAGCACTACTGTGTCGCAGCCTTCTTCCAGTTTGCCATTCATGGCTAGCCTCAACCTACCTGACCTGGCCAGATTGACCAACGATCCTATTCGACACGACCCTATGTGGCCTCATATGCCTACCAAACTACCCTCTGACATCCCTAAATTCGAGGGTAAGGCCGGTGAGGACCCACAGAACCACATCATGTCTTTCCACCTATGGTGTTCCTCTAACTCCATTGTGGATGACTCTGTTCGCCTCCGTCTCTTACAGCGCACTTTCACGGGCTCTGCAGCCAAGTGGTATATTGAGCAGCCTCATGGGACCCACGCCACCTTTTCTTCCCTGGCCTCGACCTTCCTGCAGTTCTTCCAGTTGCCAGTCCGCTATGACGCGGGCGTTGAGATCCTTCTATCTTGTAGACAAAACACGGCTACCCATATCACGGACCACATCCATGAGTGGCGTAGACGCCGTAGCTTATGCAAGATTAAACTAGATGACCGTATCTTCCTCGATTGGTTCCTCAAGTCCCTGCTTCCTGTCATCGCTAAGGATGTAGCTTCAGAAAGACCCCAGTCTGAAGAAGAGGCCATCCTTAAGGCACAGCAGTTCGACCTCATTTACGCCCAGTCGGGTTACCTTTATACCATTATACCTGACGCCCCTCGCGGCGAGTCCTCCCATCATGATGCGCCGGGGGCATCCCACGCTGCAGATGGTATCATTGGCCGCGTTTCTTCGCATCCCCAACCATTTTCTATAGCACGTCCTACCCCTGGCCCCGACCTATCGCGGGCTACTTCACAGTCTGGAGCAACCAACTCGTATGCTCCCATGACACATCACCATTCCCATGGGCCCTCATGTCCACCACAGTGCTTCGGGTATGCGACTCCTGCTTATGCTCCTCCAGTCGCCCCTCAGCCTTACTACCATCAGCAGGCTGCCCCAGCTCCTGCGCCTTCACCAGCCCCACCAGCTTATTATCCGCCCCAGGCAGCCCCTGCGGCACATCCACAACCTGCTCCGCAGTCCTATCAGCAACCCCCTCAAGTCGCTGCACCTGCTCAGCCTCAACCTACATATCATCCTCCGCAGCCTGCTCCTGCACCTGCACAACCTCAAAATCCACCTGCTGCCCAAGGGCAAGTTTACGCCCAACACAACCCGCAGCAAAACCAGAATAACCAACGTAACCAGGGCCAACAGAACCGCGGCAAGGGCCGTAATCGGGGAAACAACCAACCTGCAGACCAAGCTGGTCAACCGGCTAATCCCCCTGACAACAATAATGCGGCCCCCGCTAATCAAAACCCTGATCGCCCGCCCAAGCAGGCCAAAAACCCCAATCTGCGAACGAACCACCCTTGTTCTATTTGCGGGGTCTATGGACATTACACCCATGCTTGCCCACACTTGGAGCGAGCTCGGCAGCTTTGGGTTGACGAGGCCCATCGCCAAGGGCATGCGGCTCCCCAAGCACCGCCCAACCCCCCCCAACCTCAGCAACCCCCTTTGGTGCTGCAAAACCCCTTACCGACCCAAGGCGTGGTGAACACTCAGCCGTTGGCCCCTCAAGCTAACGTGCAACCCCAACAACAACAGATCACCTACGCTGCCCCTGATCAACCCATGTTTGACTCAGGTACCCACCACTTACTGATGATGTCATCAGCTGACGTCAACCTACAGACCCGTCGGAACCAATATGGCTCCACCTCTGAAGCCACTCCCACGGATAAAACTACTAACGCCCACCCCACCGATCAGGCGTTACGTATCCCTCCGCCTCCCACAGACGGCGCTGCGAAAGCACCTCGTTTCCCACTGCGCCGAATCAATAATAACCCTAATGCACGTGCTGCGTCAAACTACAACATTGTAGACGACCTAGCCCAATCTCCCGCAGCCATGTCTGCGTTAGAAGTCTTGAAGAACTGCCCTTCCCAGCGCAAGACTTTACTTTCCGCCATCGGGGGGATTGACCCAACTGATTCACATTTGATGGCGTTTGATTTAGACCAGTCTGAACCACGCCTACCTTCCAGCTTAGCCTTCCAAGTTACAGTCTCCGTTAGGAATCTTGTTATCCATCGGTGCATCATTGATGAGGGTGCTTCCACATGCGTTATGTCTACATTTGTATGGCAGAAACTAGGATCCCCTCCTCTCCAGCAGTCCACCACTGCGTTACGTGCCTATGACGGTCGTTCGGCCCAGCCCCAAGGCCTCCTGCCCAACGTTCCTGTCCAGTTAGGTGGTAAAACAGTTCTTATTGACATAGAGGTAATCAATGCCCAATTGGATTACAACCTTCTACTTGGCCGCAGCTACATGTATGCCATGCGGGCGGTTGCCTCTTCTGTCTTTCGCACCATGATGTTCCCCCATGAAGGACGCGTGGTTAAGATTGACCAGCTCACCTACTATGATCCCAGTGCTCCCGCGGCACCGGAAAATGTTCTCCCCATGGTTGAACAACCTGTTTCTCCTGCCTCCACCTCGTTCGTTTCCTCTACGGGGCCTGGAGTCTACTCAGACGCGCCGATGACCTCCACCTTTCAATCCATTCCTCCGCCATCATCTACGCCCGAAATGTCTGACTTATGTACCTTGTCCCATGACATCCTCCCACCTAACAATCAACCATCTTTGTTGCCTAAACCACCCTTGGTACCTAGTCACATTGGTGTTACACCGATCCATACGATCCCCTTCCTAGTTCCTCCAGCAGGAGTAGTAAGCGCCCCGGTCATGGCTACCCTTAGCCTTCCTGGGTTAACATTGGGATTACCTGTATGGTATCTTTCGCCTCCCGTTCGCCCGCCGACACCAGATGTCGTCCTCCAGCCGGTGCAACCCATGGCTACTACCACTCAGCCACCTCCCGGTGTCTCTACCCCTTCGTCCTCCACGACAACTCCTCTTCCTCCTCAACCCACTGGGGGCAGAGGTCCACAACCTTACACTGCTGTCCCACCTCCCAAGACAGTCAAGAACCCTCCAGTGTTTCGTGCTCCTCCCAAATGCTCGCTGTGTGACGAGTTGGGCCATGCGACCCACCAATGCCCACAGTTACCCGCATTGCAGAAGCACATGCAAATGCTCGATGATGACCCCAACATCCCAACTGTCGAATTAAACCCCACTCCTAAGCCTAAAGATAAGTCCCTACGTACCAACCACTCATGCGCTATCTGCGGTATTTACGGGCACTATTCACATCATTGTCCTGATCTCCCGGATTACAGAGCAGCTCTCTATGAGATGAACAATCTGGACCTTGAGACGGCACCACCTACCATTGAGGAGATCTACCCCCCGGTCTCTCCCCCTACTGAAGAGGTTAATATCATCTACATGATCTCTTCAACCAACACTTCCACTACCCCCTCGTCAACCGATTTGACGACGCAGACCTTCCGTACTGATGAGGAGATTCTTGAGGCCCTAACGGCCCCGGATTATCCTTGGGATGATATGCACCACCGTTCCTATTTCATCCCAGAAGCGTCTCCCTCTAGCACCGCTACCCAATACGCGGTCGAATCCAAAGACTTCCTCCCCACCAAGGTTGACTGGTTCAAGGACCCTATTCCTGCTCCTGATGCCTTGGAGGAGGGCAACATGGCCAACATCTCACCTGTCATCCAAGTTGATATTGCTGCTCCAGGTCGTGCCCCTGAACTCATTACTTTAGGAGCATTCTGCAGTAAACAAGAGATTGAGGACTACACACACCTTTTCAACAAATTCCGTGATGTCTTTGCCTGGTCTTATACCGAAATGCCTGGTCTTGATCCCGCCATTATAGAGCACCACATTGACACATGGCCTGATGTACCCCCCGTTCGTCAGAAACAACATCCTCTTCCTCCCTCAAAATTTCCAGGATATGCCCCTGAACTCATCACTTTAGGAGCCTCCTGCAGCGAGCGGGAGATTGAGGATTATACACAACTCTTCCAAGAGTTCCGTGATGTCTTCGCTTGGCCCTCTCACGGAATGCCTGGTCTTGACCTCGCCATTATAGAGCACCACCTTGACACCTCTGAGTCAAGGGGCATAATAGATTCTCTCGACCCTGGGATAGGGGGCATGATCAATCATTTTGAACCTTCCCCATCACATCTATCTCAACACGTCAATGAACCCATCGTTCAAACCCACACATATGTGATCCATAATCACAAACCCCATGCACATAGCATGGGGGCAAGTCATTAACCCTGCTCACTTTTTCACATTTGTGATCTCAACCATTTTTGAGGTCACGTGTCACTTGTACATTGGATTTTATACACCTAGTTATTTCCTTTGACCATTCCGGAGTCCTTATGACCTCCGTTTTTCGCACCATTTGCACTGCCGGATTCATATTTCCGTGCCCGTGATGATGCTTGAGATCATTTCTCGCTCTCATCCCCCGATCTTTCGGGTATTTTCGGACACCACTAGTCGCCTCGGTTTGCGTGCCACATCGGCCGTTCTCCGTTTTTCACATGTTTTATATCATCGGATTCATTTTTCCGAGCTGGTGATGATGCTTGAGATCATTTCTCGCGCTCACCTCCAGATTTTCCGGGCATTTTTCAAAATGCCCCCGTCACCTCGGTTTGCGTGCCACATCGGCCGTCACCCGTTTTTGACATCCTTTATATTGCCGGATTCATTTTTCCGAGCCCGTGATGATGCTTGAGATCATTTCTCGCTCTCACTTGGTACAATTTCAACATTGTGTCCCAACACCTTGCTGCCTCGGTTTGCGCGCCACGTCGGCCGCCATCGGATTGTTCCACATTTTTACATGCGCCATTCACTCCTGTCATACTGCAAATGTTTCGTTATTTTGCCACCATTTCATCTACCCTGCAAGGAGGTCCATCAGTGTTCCCACCTACCCTCGTTCTTGGTCATCATTCCTAAACCTTGATTGAACACTTCCTCCTTGCCTGGCCATTCCTTTTGTTCGGTATAATTTTTTCCCTTTTTCGGGCCGGACAAGTCCTTTACGAAAAAGGCACTTAGGGAGTTTCCGTTAAGCTCTTTTCTGACTCCTAAAAGAATGAAAAGATCGCCGAGCAATCTTGCTTCCTTTCATGCTCGTTAAAGTACCTGAAAGGGCGTCTATCTGGTATAAGTTTAACCCTTTTCCGGACCTGGTAGACTAATTACGAAAAAGGAATACTCTAGTCACACCGGCTAGAAGAGTTCTTCATTGCATCCTTTTATGCTTCTTTGGGCCTTGGAGACTAAATCTACGAAAAAGCAACCCCCTGGAGTCTTCTTACTTGCTTTCAGACTCTCTAAAATTGAAAGCAACCACGAGCATGTACTGTCCTGGGCTCGTAAAATCCACACGACAGTACCATTCCACTACCTCAGAGTCTTCTTATCGCTTTCAGACTCCTTAAAATTGAAAGCAACCACGAGCATGAACTGTCCTGGGCTCGTAAAATCCACACGACAGTACCATTTTACACACACTTCTTCTAGTTCCTTAACCCATGAAGAAGTACCCTCCTGTGCCTCCTGGCACTATGATCGATCATCTCGGCAGCACCCCCAATTAGGTCGCCTTTGTTCAGAGTATTCTGCAGTCTCCTGCCACGTTACACCAGCTTGAGTCTCCCTCAGCCAGTTATTCCCCCAGATCCATTACAGCTATGATCCCTTTCCCCTGAGTCAGTTTCATATGCTGCCAGATCATTTCCATTATCATACTCTGAACAAAGGAAGTTTGAGTCCACCCACTCTACTTGCCCAGTTGTCCCCCCACAGTTTATCAGTCCTGCCATCAGCACTATCACATTTCGGTCTTGTACCTCGCGCTCCTGTCAAGGAAACATCATTGCCTTGATAGGGGCAGGTCTCCCTCTGTCGACGACAGCCCCTCTATTCCAGAGGATAGGCCCAGAGGTCCCTACGCCTTGGACTTATCACCATCTGTGGTAGGTGCCTACGGATCATTCCGAGAGGAGACATCATTGCCTCTCCGAGTGGTTGTTCCTCACATGCTCGACTTCAGCACCTTGATCGCATCGTTGAGGATCGCGTAGGATTATATTCCATCAGTTTTTTGTCGAAGACCCCGGATTTCCCCCGACTCTAGCACATTGATGAGTCACTTCGGAACGCCCAGTTGTATGTTCCCGTGGATGTCCGGGCTGCGTTGGCGTTTGTATTCGGAAGCCATCCAGTTTCATGCTTCCTTGAGTACCCAGTTTCAGTTCCAGATCAGTTCCAGTTCAGTATACCATGGAGAGTATGACCCCAGTCACTATGATCCAGCAGCTCATCAGTTCCTTTGGTACCAAACTCAGTAGCACTGTTGATTGTTCCGGTGCACCAGTTCTGCAGTTCACACATGATCCGCTCAGCAGTATGTCCCAGATTTGTGTCCCCTCTGGACTCTTATGATGTACACAGTGGTCATGTCTCTTACAGGTCCCCCTTTTCGGGCCTCACAGTTATGTTTATATATCTTGATACGAGCATGGGTATGCCCGCCTCGTCCATATATTGAGATTATTCCTCAGTCAGTGTTTGAGGTCATGTATATTTCAGGTCCCCATTTTTGGACCCCATTGTTATTATGTTATATCCTGATACGAGCATGGGAATGCCCGCCTCGTCCATATGATCAGATGATTCCTCATCCTTTATTGAGGTTATGTACTTTTAGTTCTTGCAGTTGTTCGGGATCGTTGTTCCGGGCTCCAGTTTGTTTCTTCTCTTCTCTCCACATCCCAGGAAAACCATTCATGACTTATGATGTCCATCGGCCATACGATGAGCTCCTGCCCTCGCACATCAGGGGGCAATCTGTTAACACCCAAAAAGTGCTCACTAGCTCATTTACCACATTACATGACTCATTTGTCCATTTTCCTACCATATTTCCATTAAAAATCCCAAAAAACCCATTAAAAAGCCTCCAAAAGGCCTAAAATGCCTCCAAAAGGCCAAAAAACCATCAAAATAGCCTAAAAAAGGCTAAAAAACCCCCTTTTTCCTCCAAAAATAGCAAAAATTCCCTAAAAAGGGAATAAAAGTATAAAATAATGAGGAAAAGGAGGAAAAAACCCTATACAGCTGCCTAAAACCATGTGTTTCCTAAAACCATGGGTCAGCACTCCACCACCAAAAAACTATAAATAGGTGATGGAGATCCCTTATTCCATATCCACAATCACAAGCACCCTTACTCTGCCAAAATCTCTCTCGAAACCCTAGTCCACCTTTGAACTAGTTTCACCTTGAGAGCCACCTTTGGCCCATCCCCAACATTGGAGAAGGAGAAGGAGCATTCTTGGAGCTTGGAGCATCCTCTTGGACACTGCAAAGGGCTTCACCAACCTTGACACTCAAGGTAACATCAATACAAAGACATTCTTTCATTTTGGTGTTTATGCTTCATGCTTGTATTAGAAATAATTTAAATTTTGGTTTATTGCATAATTAGTTTAATATACTGAACTGCTACTAAGGAGTCCATTCTCCTTAGTAGGTGCTCATTGGCACAAGCTAGGGGTAAAACCCTAGCTACAGCTTGTTAGATAAAGATATGGCTTTGCAGAGCCTATGGCTAAGAGGATGTCCCTAGTCTATAGTCAGACAGTTATATTTGTATATTTAGTCTCCAACTATGTATAAATTGTTTTGTGTTTATTTCTAATATATGTTTAACGTAATTATTGCTATGTGATGATTTAATTGCATGGAATTATTGGATTTATGTGATTGCATTCATGTAGAAAATGCATGAAATAACTTCATATTTGTATACATATAAAGTCTGAGTGATCATTTATGTTTTTAGTTATGCTTTAATTATTGAATTTAAACAATAAAAAATGAATTTGAATACCATAGGTGTTTTTAGTTAATAATATGGGTGTTTCGTAGCCCCAATGGAATCATGAGGATACTAGATATGTGACATAAAATGTTCAATGATTACCATCAGGTTCCACTATGGAAATATCAAGGGTTGGATGAGCCCTTGTGGAAATTGAACCTCAATCACTAATTAAAAACTCTACATTTATCGTCAATGGATCTAATATTAGATCCATTGATGAGAAATGAATTAATATTATTTACTATTTATTTTCAAATGTAAAAGGTATTTAATTAGTCAAAAAGTGAGAACATTTTTTGTTCGGTATCATTAAAATCAAAAGGAGATATGTCGTGGGAAAAGTATTGGAGGTTGTTAACAAGACCCAGTATTGTGTTACTAAAGAAAATGTGAATGACTCCAAAGTGATCCTGCAAGCTCTTCTTATAAAAACAAAATAAAAATAAAACAAAATTAAATGAAAACAAACAAAAAAAGTGATGATATGCAAACCACAACAAGAATCCAATTAATCCACATCATAGTTGGCATTATTTTCGGATGCTAACTTCGACACATCCTCGACCAGTCATCGTTGTTGATACAACTTCGACAAGTTTCGACACAACATGACTTCGACAACTTCAGCACTTCGACGGGTTCGATTTTGACACAAATCCGACGGGTTTTGACTTCGACATACTGCGACATGTTCGGCACTTTCGACATGTTCTACAATCTTATAGTTCACGACATCGACAAGCAGTGTTGACATGTGACCAACAAGTGTCGAACTTCGACAGACTATCTCTCTGTCTTCCAGTCGACTATAATGGTTGAATTGTTGAAACCGTTCTAACTTCTTCTTTGTAACTGAACACAACGGGTAGGCACCCAAGCATCTTAGAATTCTATATAAGCATGTATAACATTGTAACATATATCAATTTTGATCTGTTTGTAAGTAATAGAAGAACAGTTCGCATTCCTACATATTGTCTGTATGTATTTGTGTTTATCTGTGTTGTGTAATCCTACTTTTGCACATTCTGTTTATTAAGCCTCCGCCGTAAAAGAGCTGACTCATTCAGTCGAACTATTGTCCCCCTCATGCTTCCTGGACATGACCTGGATCATTAGTATTAGAGCACTCATTTTTGTTCATGCCTAAGTTCTGTGTATACACTTCTCTTGAAGTTACCTGACTTATGCAGGTTCAAACTCGCTCGCAATCTCAGCAATCCAAGTAGACACTAACTCTAGATATGATAGAAGAAACAAACAATAGACATGCAACCGACGAGATAGCACAACTTATTGAGCAAGCTCTGGCTTGGAAATGGAATGAAATGTTCTCTCAGTTCAACGAGATTCTCATGCGATTCGCTTCGACATCCGGAGGATCTTCGATGAGAATTCACTCTGATAAAATCAGCCCCTTCAAAGTGAAAATGAATCTAGACATACTGAATCTTGAAGATAAGATTGACGTAGAATCCGTCGACAATTGGGTGCAACAATTGGAATCCTATTACACTGTAAATCAACTCTCCGAAGCTGAAAAAGTCACCATTGAGTCCTTAAAGATGTCTACCTCCGTGCACTGCTGGTGGGAGAATCTCTCGACAAAGATGGAGAAAAGGGGAGAACCCATTGACAGATGGGATAAATTCGTCAAAACACATTCAAAAGGAATTTTACCCACCTAAATACCTTGAGCAACAGTATAAGAAGTGGCAACAACTAAGGCAACGAAAAGACAAATCAGTACAGCGTTACACCGACGAGTTCTATCGACTCATGGCAAGACTTGGCATCCAAGAAGAAGAGAAATTGTTTGTTCTGAAGTACGTTAGTGGATTGTCCCAGTACATTTAGCAAGAGATGGAATTTATGACTGTCAATATGCTTGCGGATGCTTTCCACTATGCTAGTAAGCTGGAAACCAAGCAGAAAGGAAAATCACGTTTCTCAACAAAGCCGACATCAGGATGACCACCTGACAAGAAGGCACCAGCTGACTTCGAAAAGTCAAAATATTCTCAGCCAACACCACCAAAGCCAGATGACGCAAAGAAGCCTTTTCACAACAGGGAACGTAGCAAACAAACGCTGACCGAAAAATGGTGAGATTACCACCACTCATCTTGGCATGATACGTCTGAACGCAAAGCTCGAAAGACGTTTTTGACAAAAGTGTCAACCTCCGACGTGTTTGACAAGACGGTGGAAGAATCTAATCTAGATGCAATGACCATTTTGGCCTCGACTGCTCCAGTAGCATCGACTATTGTCAACGAGGAGGAACAAGAATGCCTATTCCATACACAGATATAGGTTGAGAGTAGCCCATGGCATCTGATTGTGGACAATGGGAGCCAGAAAAACTTCATTTCTTAAGAAATTGTGAAGAAACTGGGTCTTGTTACGACTCTGCATCCTCAGCCTTACAACATTGGTTGGATGAAGGATGGACAAGAAATTCGGATCACTCGACAATGCAAACTCGCCTACTTCATAAATCCTTTTGAAGATGAAGTACTCTGTGACGTAGCATCACTCTCCATAGCCGAAGCCCTGTTTGGGAAAGCTTACCTCTGGGATAGACATGGAAGTTATCAGTCACGGCCTTAGAAGGTGATTGTCAAAATCCGAAATCGATGGTTCAGCATACTAGAGCGTCAACCTACACCAACGGTTGCACTGATATCTTCCAAACAGACAAAGAAGTTCATCAATCATGATCAAAAGTTCGCATTAATCATGATCAAGCCACAACATTCTAAGAAGACTGCAGCAACGAGTCGAGTCACCGACCAATGCAGTTCTCGACAGAAGCAGCAAGTCGATCATATTCTTGATGAGTACCAGAACCACTTTCAAGCTCCAGATGGAGTACCTCAACATTTTTAGGTAAAACACTCCATTGAACTTGTTCCTAGTTCTTCTTTGCCTAACGTATCTGTTTACAGAAGATCCATTCTCAAAAATGAAGAGATTCGCAGACAAATCCAAGAATTAATCGACAAAGGTCACATCTGACCCAGTTCCTCTCCTTGTGGAAGTCCATTCACCTTAGTTCTGAAGAAAGACAGGACTTGGCGCATGTGCATCGACTACAGAGCTCTCAACAAAATATTGGTGAAGAATCGGTACCCTCTACCGCGGATAGACGAGCTCATTGACTGTCTGAAATGTGATAAAATATTTACTAAGCTCGACCTCAAGTTGAGATACCGTCAGATTCCAATCGAGCCCTCATATGTGTGCAAAACTGCTTTCAAGACCAAGGAAGGATTGTTTGAATGGTTAGTCATCCCTTTCGGCTTAACCAATGCACCTGTGACCTTCATGTGACATATGGATAACCTTCTTCGACCTTTCATCGACAAATGGGTTATTGTCTATCTCAACGGCATATTGATTTTCATTCGATCATGGGAAGAACATGTCTGACATCTTCGGCAAGTCCTTGACACTCTCCAGCAACATCGGCTTTATCTAAACATGGACAAGTGCTCTTTTGTGATGACCAATATTAAATATTTGGGGTGTGTAATTGACTCTGCAGGCATTCACGTCTACCCGAAAAAATTACAGATCCTCAAAGATTGGCCATTCCTAGAAGCATTCAAGAACTAAGAAGTTTTCTTGGTTTGGCAAATTTCTATCGACGGTTCATACTCAGCTTCAGTCACATAGCCTAGCCCTTGAATCAGTCGACGAGGGGAAACGGGAAAACTGTCTTCCAATGGACATAAACACATCAAGCAGCTTTTGAACATCTCAAAAACAGGCTCTGCACTGCACTAGTACTTGTGTTACCTGATTTGCATCAGCCCTTTGATATTGAGATGGACGCATCGGACTATGCCTTGGGCGCACTGATCAATCAGTCTGGTCACCCAGTCGCTTTTCATTCCGAGACTTTTAACGACATAGTTAGAATATAATCGAAGTACGAAAAAGAACTGTATGCCATTGTGCAATCTCTCAAGCAATGGAGGCATTACATCCTTGGAAAGGAAACAATCATTCTCACTGATCACAAGCCTTTACAGTTCGCTCCGACAGAATAAAAGTTGTAGACAAACTGACAAATCAAGTGGATTAATTACCTACAACAATTCTAGTTGGTGATTATGTATCAGAAAGGTAAAGCTAACGCTGCCGTTGATTGCCTCAGTCGACCACCTATTACTCTCCTTTTGACAGTGATGAGTATGCAGGGACACGACAAGACCACTTGGAAACAGTTGTACGAGGACGACACCAACTCCTTAGTAGTCTACCGACAGTTACAGACTAACAAGTTGTCGACCTCAGACTCTGACTACTTCCTGAAAGATACCTTTCTATACAAGCTTGGACATCTTTGTGTACTGACCACTGAGCAATGACAGCAGCTCATTTGGGACGCGCACTACAGCAAGATTGTAGGACACTTTGGAGTAGCAAAAACACTTGCTATTCTGCAGAAGTATTTCTTCAGACCTACACTTAAATCCGATGTCAACAAGTACATTTGATCATGCGTGATTTGTGCCATTGCTAAGCCATCTAATTGACGCCATGGATTGTACACACCTCTGCCAGTTCCTAGTCGACCATGGGAATCTATTTCTATGGACTACTTAACGGGTTATCCTACTGCCAGACATCATCATGACGTGATAATAGTAGTAGTTGACTAATTTTCCAAGATGGCCATTCTCATACCATGTAAGAAGATCACGACAACACAGCAGACCGCTCAGCTCTTCTTTACACATGTTTGGAAACACTTTGGTTTACCCAAAACCATCATTTCTGACCGAGATGCGAGATTCATCAGCATCTTTTGGAAGATCCTTTGGAAACAACTGGATACACAACTCTCATTGTCGACAGCTTTCCATCCTCAGACTGACGGATATATCGAAGTTGTAAATCACTTGGTAGTACAATTTCTTTGCATGTACAATCACCAACATCGACGCACATGGGATGATAGTCTTCCATACATTTAGCATAGTTACAATAGTGCTCAATGCGGCTCTACAGGAAAGAGTCCATTTAAGATCTATTATGGATTTCAACCCTCAGTGCCTATTGACTTGATCAACTCCTCGACACAGCCAAAGTCCGACACAAACCACAGCTAGCGAGAAGTTGATAAAGCAGTCAAGTTTCGAGAAAAGTTTTGTGACATCCAAAAGCAAGCACATGATATGTTGCATAGAGCAAACGAGAAAGCTAAGGCCCGACACGACAAGCATCGCATTCCTCATACATTCCAAATTGGGGATAAGGTTTGGCTACATCTTAAGAAGGAGCGCTTCACTAGTCCTTTCAAAATACTCAAACCTTTGTGATATGGTCCATACAGTGTTCTTCGACAGATTGGAGAAAATACTTTCCAACTCGACATTCCTAGATGCCTGGGTCTGCATCCATTTTTCAATATGGATCTGCTTCAACCATAACATACACCTTTGTTGTAACAAAATGAATTCTCCATAGCAACACCCGAAGACATCCATCCATATTTTCAGGAGCCTCTTCCTTGTGACACCATTGTGGGATGACGAGTACGCCTTACAAGGACGAACACAATTCCCTTGTTTCAGGTTTTCAAAGATGGACAAATCCCATCCCAAGGAAAGTGGTACTCTACTACTGAAATAACCGACAAGTTTCCTCATCTTCATGAGAAAACAATGGGGTCCATTATTTCTTAAGGAAGGAGGCCTGATCCACATCATAGTTGGCATTTTTTCGAATTCTAACTTCGACACATCCTCGACCAGTCATCGTTGTTGATACAACTTCGATAAGTTTCGACACGACATGACTTCGACAAATTCAGCGCTTCGACAGGTTCGATTTCGACACCACTCTGACGGGTCTCGACTTCGACATACTATGACACATTCGGCACTTTCGACATGTTCTACAATCTTACAGTTCGTGACATCGACAAGTAGCATCGACATGCGACTAGTGACTGTCGAACTTTGACAAACTATCTCTCTGTATTCCAGTCGACTGTAACGGTTGAAACCATTCTAACTTCTTCTTTGTAACTGAATGCAACGGGAAGGCACCCAAGCATCTCGGAATTCTATATAATCATGTATAACATTGTAACCTATATCAGTTTTGATCTGTTTGCAAGTAATAGAAGAACAGTTCGCATTCCTGCATATTGTCTATACGTATTTGTGTTTATTTGTGTTGCGTAATCCTGCTTTTACACATTCTATTTATTAAGCTTCTGCCATAACAAATCTGACTCATTCAGTCGAACTGTTGTCCCCCTCGTGCTTCCTGGACATGACCCAGATCACCAGTGCTAGAACCAATTTATATTTCCCAATGGTCAAGCTTGTTATATGTAGTGTCACCTAGGAGGTGTGGGATTCAAAGGAAGACAACAATATCCCTTAAAGAGGTCCTTTTTGTCCACACTAAATGCTAAATAACTTGAAGAACAAATGGGAGAAATGATTTCCCCTTGGAGTAAGGTGGCAAGGGAGCTTGAGGAATGCTAATAGGTGTGGGAAGAGATGGAAGAAGTTCCAACACAACTCTATATCATAGACTTGCTATATTTTTTTGTACTTAGATGCATTCCCATGGCTTCCTTTTATAGGCCAAGAGGTGGCCACAAAAAATCTAGATGCAAGTATGAACCCCATCACCTCATGAACTAGATCCAAAGTACACAAAGGGGTTTATTCAATGCTTGAAGAGCCAATTTCAGTTTGTGAGGGAGCTTTCATGAGCCTTCAATGTGAGGTTGGTAGTTAAGATCCTACCCTTTTTTACAGTAGCATGAATCTCAAAGGATAAACCATGCTAGGATAGTGCGGACATAGAACTGATAACACCCATTGTAGCACGGGATAAAATGGATTTACCTGCGCTACCTCTATTTTTTAGCATTTTTGGACTCATTTTGTTTCCAAGATCTAATGAGGATGTCTTCATGAGCTGCATGTTATATGTTGATGACACCTTACTACAATATTAGATCAAATGTCACATGTGTTTGAAATTTGAGCATTAACAGATGACCCCTGATGTATGATGCTTGGAGGGTACTGTAGAGCCGATAATGCATCATCGTTTCTTTTGTTCTCTCAAGTTCTTGTAAGTTATAAAACATGTGTGGATGGAAAGGTCCTCTAGGGGGGGAGATTACTGGTGACAAATGGTGAATTTGTAACAAATAATAGTTTTTTATACGAATGAGGTAGGCATACCCATGATCATGAAAATATGTTAATATGATTACAATGAGAGGGTACCGAGGGGTAAACTCATACTAGAGCTAGTACATGGATGAATGAGGCTATAATCCATATGAGACTAAATGAACCAGGAAATAATGTTACCAGTGCCAAAGAAGTGGAACTATTGGTGATCATGATAATCCCACTGGGGTAGGGGACCAAAATAGTTGTGAATTTGGTAGATCGGCAACCTCACTATACTACTGCTACCATGATTTATAAATGTGAAAATTGCTACATTCAAAATAAATGACTCCCCCTGATGCAATAGATGTCTTGACATTGAACATAGGTGTATGTACCCCGAGCCTATCAAAGGGTATTGGGGACATATCATTATATCTCTAGGGATAATTAGAATATTTTATCACAGCAGAATAATTTTATAAATATTTAATTTCCTTTTCTACATTTTAATTATGACAAAATATCGATAATTCCACATAAATTAAAATAAAATTCATAACTGAAAAATAAAATTGAACCAAGGTTTGGAAACATTATCCAACACTATATAACATCATTATGAATCCATCCCAAGCCATAAAACATGTTACTTGCACCTAAAAAGGACATTTTCACTTAATCGTGATTAACTAGTAATTAGTGTACTAATTACGACACATAGCGACACTTAGCGCATAATTGATGACACTTAACATAAATTTATTTGTTTATCACCTAATAATCATTTATCAATACCAATGGCTAATTAACACCTAATATCAGGCAAATATGGCCTAATTATCATTTTCCAATTAATTAAACAAAACAATTACGAAAATGACTCCACAAGACAGGTTAACTAGTATTTAACACAAACAACTAGTCCTACACGAATTCAACACACAACCATGCCAATGAACCAAAAATTGAAGATACATCCATTATAAATATATTTAATCATGCACATACATCGAAATAAATTTTCATTTTCAGGTCATATCCTTTCACATAAACGATGATTCTTTCAAGCTAAATCAGTGCAACTAGTTAATAAACACTGCTAGGAATTTAACCCAATCATTTTTACTGACTTCCGGAGCACACATAGGAGAGGGTAAATATCTAGAAAATATAATTCCATAGAAAAAGTAAAGAACCCAAAAACAGCGCATATGGAGGTGCATTCCAAAAATTACGAAAACATAGATTCAATTTACAAACTAGTTACCAATTTCCACCGATTTGAAGCTAGTTTCCAATTCTAGTTTCCAAATGAAAAACAATAAGAAAGTATTGACTAATGTATTTCATGGATATCATATTAGAGGTACACTTTATATAAATTTCTATATATTTCCACTCATCAATAGTCCTCTTATTAATTCATCAAACTAGCTAAATCTACTTCTCCAAATTGTCTAGAAATTGAGTAATCAAGATAAATGCATAAAAGAATTGCAAATTCATTGGGAAGCCATTCCAACTATAAATAAAATTTATTATGAGTCTTATCATAGGTGTAACTCATGTAAAAATTTCGTCAAACACTTCTCATGCAAATTCATAAATCCATTTAAAACAATTATTTCGAAGGAGCTAGTGAATGGAAACAAAACTAGGATTTCGATAAGCAAATATATAACTATCTAGGAAATATTCCACACAGTTATTCATACATTTAATGTGTAATTATCAGATCTAATATCAGTTATCTCACTTGGGAATTTTCTCAAACATTTCACATGCCAAGTCTCGAAACTAAACAAAACAACCCAACCAGTGAACTAGTTTTCGAATAGATGCTAGAAACATTGTAGAGAGGTTTTTCAATAATTCCTAAGATATTGCACAAAAAAGAACACATAATATAAATAACAGAGGAACAATTATCATATCTTTATCATAGGTGTCAAATAAACATTTTTCTCAAGCATTTGCTCACAAAATACCAAAAACTAGTAGCATAATGTAACTAAAATCTATGAGAAATTTATTCATAATTAGCTCATATATTTTCTCATACATTTCATGTGAAAACATATAAGAATCATATACGATCCAATTAATTCAAATAAACATGAAATAAAGTACTTATATTGCAAAATACAAAACCGAAATCAAACGTGCCACGTTCCACCCAACAGTAGACACAATGCAAGCCAAAACTCACTTTGCAATGGTCACCCCCGAGCCGAAACCATGATGCCACAAGAAAGAGTGCACTCAACCACAAAAATAATCTAACATTGTTCCAACAACATTCCAATAGCAAGTGGATTCCACATCACTTCCAATCCAGGATCTCTAGTGGCAATTCCAGGACAACTTGTTTAGGAGAAATCAGTCCGACCACAACCCAATGGAAATTCTTCTTTGAATTCCACTCCAAGGAAATTCCAGTGGCTCCAGGACAAAAAATTTAGAAATATATCAGTCCAACCTCAAATCCAATGGCAAGTGGATTCCACATCACTTCCAATCTAGGATCTCCAAAGGAAATTCTAGGACAAAAGAGTGGCAATTCCAGAGTAACTCAACTTGGGAACAGGCTCAGCAAGGGCACACCAAATAGAAAAAAATCATGTCAAGAGAAACAAAAACCAATCACACCAGTACCATAGCAAAAAAAAGGGCCAAGATCATGCATAACCAACAAGAGAGACTAGCTCACATCCCTCCAAATCCCATTCCCCAAGAGAAATTTGAACTGGGGGGAGAGAGAGACACAAGGGAGGAGTTATATTCCCCAAATTAGAAAAATGGGATTTACACTTCTCAATAGGGTGCATTAGAGGAGAGAGGAAGAGTCCTCATCAAGGTGGGAGTTACAAATTTTCATGAGGGTCGCACTAGGTGAGGGGGAAACTCTAACTCCAAATAAAATTAATCCTGGAATAAAATAAAAACTAAGGGTAGTATAACACATAAGGGTACATAAATCAAGAGGGTCCACCAAGTCCACAAGAAGGGTGTATCACATCCACATAGTTCAATACACAAGGAAGCACTTTGGAAACAACCCCTTGCTTGTAACATCATGGTTCCTCATACTGTCTTTTTTTGCATCGGTCGTCTGGTTGTTTTTATTTTATTAATTAATAATAAAACATAATAATAATACTGTGCAAACCATAGTCTAGGCACCTTGTGCCACTATGCCAACATAACAGCAATAATAATATGTCAAGGGGCTAAACCAGAGGGTCATTACATCCCTCCCCCCTTAAACCATGCATTGTCCTTGATGCATACACACGCATGCCTTTATAAAAGGATAACATACATTCCCATACATGACTCAGAAAAATAACATGTTTCTAACCACAATACTTCCCACTACCACCTACTTTCCTATCCCTCTCCACTACCTATGGGAGAACCGAGACTAGTAGGGTGGACTCAAGGAAGCAAGTGTCGATCTTCAATCCCTATCACAGGGTCTTCAATCCTCTTTACAAGGAATTCAAACCTCAACAAAGATACATCCACCTAAAAATCATATTGCATTCACTCGTATTATTAACATCAGGTATATAAAAAAAATATGTGATACATGATATAAAGATATTCTTCTACAAAGATACTTTTCACATTCCAACAAAGAAACGGTTAGCAACAAACATATATATATATATACTATTCATTTAGATACATAAAATTCATCTTCAAGATACATGATACATGAAATACATCATTATATACAAGGTACACGAGATATAGATACTTCTTCAACAAAAGAATTGAAATGCATCTACCTGAATATTATTCTAATCAATTTCAATCATATGAAATGCATCAGGTGTATCAATCAATTTCATGAAGGGCATCAAGTATACCATTCAATATCATGAAGAGCATCAAGTGTGTACTCTTTCTTCATGAAATGGATTCCAGTCAATCAATCACATGAGATGCATATACTTTACCTACAGATACAAAAAATGCATCATGCATATGCTCTATCAATAAGATGCATGAAATGCATCTAAGCTATATGAAATGAATTCCATTCAGTCAATCACATGATATGCATTACCAAGATTCTTTTACATGATTTATCACCCAAATACTTTCCCTACAAGGTGTTTGAATATTCTCACCATCTCATTTTGGTCTTGCATGCATTTTGCGTGTATCCATGCATTAGAAGTTGAGTCTTCTAGCACCTTGTCCTTACTTTGGGGACCCCAGAGCTTGTTTTTGGCCATCATTATCCCTCCTATCCACTCAGAGCACCTTGGTTACATCACTTAAGTCCAAATTCGCCCTCGTGCATGATTTTAGGACTTAGCACAGTCAGTTCCACGATTTAGGGCACCTTGTCCCCTTGATTTCCTAGTTAACTGACTGTTACACCTAGTTTCACTACTACTGAGAGTAGGAGTACCTATTTTGACCAATACAAGTCAGTGTTTCTCCCCCTTGGAATATCCTTCCCTATTTTGGTTCCCACATGATTAAGTTATTCTCATTTCTACCTCAGTTAGCTGATTATTCATCATTGGTGGCCACATAACCTTATTAGGAGATGGCACCAATGCAAACTAAGCCTATACTTGAGGTGAATTCGAATCCTTCCAGGAGTATAGAGTTCATCCCAGTGTAACACTTTTTTATTGCCAGCTTACAGTTGATTAAAGTATCAACAACATTTTTTCATGTTTGTTTCAGTTTTATGAGTGAATTGATCCATGTCTTTGTCTAATTATTCTCAGTAATAACAGTGTGAAATTGTGAGGTTTGTTCAAGCTCAGTGATCTACCCCTGTGGAATTTTACACGGTATCAGATCTCATGAGAGATTTTCAATGCAGTAGTTGTAGAAGTAGTAGTAGTTGCAGTAGTAGTAGTAGTTGCATCAATAGCAGTAGTTGCAGCAGTAGCAACAGTTTCCGCAATAGATTGAGCAGTTGATGTTGATGTATATGTAACTTCAGAATGTATTTCATATATGTATATTGTACTCCTATAGAGATGGTATTATTCCTCTATGCGGAAGTGTTTGTATTCCTATAGAGATGTTATTATTCCTCTATACGGAAGTGTCGTCATTTATATTGTAAGTGTCGTAACTTATACTTGATGGGTTATTAGACCACCTTGTTGGGGTCGACCCTGTATAAGTGTTGGAGCCTAGGCCGTAGCTACGGTAAAGCTGTGAATTTTGGGGAAAAAGCACAAGTATGAAAGGAAAGTGCTAATTTTGGGACAAGCACTAAGTTTTGGGTAAGAAGGAGACGGTGCGCAGTACGGTGCCAGATGGACAAGCTCAGCGAAGATCACGGACCGGAAATCACGGAGCTCGCGCGCACGTCATAGAAGAATGAAGGTGGCTCAGCTACCATAATAAATAAGGCGATGGAGTAGAGGGCTCAGCTACCCTCATTTAAAGGCTAAGTACAGAAGTTATGGTTGCTCGGATCAAGGAGGAGCAACGGACCAGAGCATTGAAGGCGAAGGACAAGCGCCCATACCCACAATCTGCGCCGAAAGTCAAGGAGCCTGCAGGAAGCAGCGACATGACTACAAGCGGCGCCTACAGTACACCTAGCCATGTGCGTGGTTAGGGTTTTTGGGAATCACTGTTGGGAAAGGCCCACAGTTTTGTAAAGGTGTGACCGTCATGGCCACCTATATATATGTATACATGATAAGAAGAAGAGTTAGATATTTTTGGGGATAGTTAGATGGTTAGACTGTTCGATAGTCAGTCTCAAGGATAGATCATGTGTTGATTATCCTTTGCTATGTTTTCTACCGAGTGTGTAGAACTAGAGTAAGAATCGGATAGCCGAGGAGTTAATCCCTGAGTTGCCAGACAGTCTGAGTTGACGTCCGCGCCTTTGTAATCTCTGTAGAGAAGAGACTAGATTGAGAGAAGGGCTCCCAGCTGTGTGCGTGGAGTTTCCTGTAAGAATCTAAGGCTGCAGCTATGTGCGCAACATGTTGTATAACTCTATCATTTTCTGGTTAATATAACACTCCCGAGGACGTGGTTTCCCTCGAGGAGGTGAACTTTGCATATTTCTTCTTGTTATAATGTTTGCGTGAATGATTAACTGTTTAAGTTCATTACCTGTGTATACAAGACTCTTGCATTATCTTTGTGACTGTGTAAGTGAGTTTGGGAAGGTCCCTTGATAGCTATAAGTGTTAGGTACTGAAGAAGTGGTGGAGCACTGTCGCGGCAGCGATCGAGGAATGCGATACTGCGCTGGGCGCGCAGGGCGAAGAGGTACTTAACGCGTCGACGCAAGGAATACTTGCCTTCTGCGCCAGAGAGGAGACTTGCGCAGCGGGCCTGCTGAGGAAGGAAGCCGCGCAGTTGCGCCGAGGGGCCTACGGGAAAGTCGGACCACCGACATCTGAGGAACCGGAAGAGGAAGAACAATCTCCGCGTCACCAAGGTTAAGGAAACCTGATTCTTTAACCCCCCCATAGCCACTTCGGGTGAGACCTCAAGCTGCTGCGCAGCTCGTTGCCGAGAGGGCCAGTGCGCCAAGGGGTTTGTTGCTGCGCTTCATTAAAACCCGGGTCTGCCCAAGAAAGCAGCCAACAATAAGTCATGTGGGTCGAAGGGTTATTATACCACTCTATTGGGGGTCAGCCATGTGGGTCAAAGGGTTATTAGACCACCCTATTGGGTGTCGGTCCAGTCAGCATTATGTTATGTGGTTAAGTTAAGGTCGACCTAGTAAAAGTTATTAGGCAAGTCAAGTCAAGTATAAATAGAGTGCGGTAGGCACTCTATTTCATCATTCTATCCTCTCTCACACTCTCGGGAGAGTGGTGCACTTGTGGAGGAGGAGAAGCTACTGCTAGGAGATTTCTATCTCTTATGCTTAGATTGTATCATTGCTCTATCTATATATTGGGAAGTTATTGGGGTTTTTCACCATTATGGTTTTCCCCAAGTAAACTCTGTATCTGTTATGTGCTTGCATTATTGTGTCCATGATTGATATGCTATAGATATGTTGTACATGTTGTTCTCTCAGTTAAGATCCTAGGTCAGATTGAAGTAAATTCTGAAAAATTAACATGGTATCAAAGCTAGCCTAAAAGAAGGCATGGTATGGCATGTATGACACTTGTTGCAATTGCGAAGCTAGGGCTTGATATAGCAAAAACGAGTCATCATAGCACTTTCGCTATAAATAAATTTCGGCGAAATTTCAGGGTCTGAAAATCATACAGGGCGAAGCTAAGATCCCCATGTACCTTGTGTCCAAAGGAAAACCTCTAATTCATTGTACTTTGTGATTTATGATCTGTACAATATAGGGTTTCTGCCTCTTCCAGATCTCAGTCATAAACAGGTGACCTTGGAAACAAGGTCATAACCTGGGATAGGAATATCCAAATGAAATTTAGTAAAGAGTGACAGGTAGTGCATGGACTTTAATTTCTTACGTAACCTTTTTAGAGGAGGAAATTGAACGAGTGACACGTGGAACACCGTACAAGTTTGATCTCCTGTTTTATCCCATAAACAGGTCATGTTCCGACACTTGGCATAACTCTCTCTCAGAGAATCCATTTGAGGTCAGAACTATGGGTTTGGAAAGATGACAGATCGAGCTATCACAGGAAAATGTTTCAGAACCTGTGGATCGAAAAGTTCATAGTTACACCAGAAACAATCAAGTACATATTTCTATCAAAACAGAATTATTTTTTAGCACCTTCATTCATGGCTTCCGGAATTTAGGGTTTCAGAGAAAGTTGGAATTTTTGTAATCGGAGACTACGGCTGAATGCTATTCATAAAAATCAAAATTTAGAGACCAATATCAGAATTTTTGGTTGGGAAAAAGGCCGGGCTTGATCAGACCCTAGTTCGGGACTTTGATCGGAAAAGTGGAAAATTAGGGCTTCTGCAAAAATGGGAATTTTTGAAATCCGTGACCACGGCTGGAAGCTCCTCAAAAAACTAGAAGCTTAGAGATTTGGATCAAACCTTTTGATTGGATAGAAGGGTGGGATTTATCAAACCCTAGTTCAGGGTCATGTCCAGTGAATCTGGAAGTTTCAAAGGCAAATTTGAGGGGTGAAACTTTGCAGTTTTCAAATTCTGAGTATACCAGCTTGATCAGCTCATCAAGGCGCATATTTCTATCCTTTCGGAAGTTTGAAATTCAAAGTTTGAATTTTTAGGGTTTCTCTGACAAACCCTAATCCAACTCCAGATCCAGTTCCTACAAATCAAGTGGATTGGGTTAATCCTAGAAGAGAATGGATTGGTCACCTGCATAAGTGAAGAAGTTCCTATTTCAGAGGGAGATGAGGCTAAGGCCTTACATAAGAAGATTACAAGCAATCTCGATAGGTATGACTTATCCAGGTATGTTTCGAGATTTGTTCATGATTAAGTTTATGATATGTTTGTCTTCATGCTATTATGGTTAGTACAATATTGATTAAATTTAGACTTGTCGTATCACCTTAATAAAATTATGAATGCATGATAGAAGATATTCATTGATTAGGGTGTTGACACTTATGATTGTACTAATGCATTATGGTGTTGTATGAGGTTTATGTTGTCCGCTAACATGAAAGGTACACCAAGAAAGACAAATCATGTTCTAGTTCAAGAACATATGATCATGATGACATGAAGACAAAGATTCATCCATTGTCATGGATCACTTAGAATATCTATTTATGAGGTATGTATAACTTGGTTCTATAATGGTTAACCAATGAGATATGCAAGTTACTAGCACAAGTCATTGAAGAGAACAAGAAGACATCATGTGGGTATGTTAGACATAACTAGCTAACATACCAATCTAGGTATTTTTTTCCTATATCAAGTTAGAATCCTACCTTGTGTTAGGATCCCTTATATAAGTATACTTGGTATGATTGGTTATGTTTATTCATAAAATTAGAAATGTAAGTAATCAAGGGTTTATGCATATTATGTCTCTTATCTTGATTGATGATTTAACTAACTAGAAGAGTCCTATGATCAAATAAGAATATGCATGAGTAAAAGAAGACTTCCCTGAAACCTTGAATACTAATGTTTATTATCTGTGTTTGAAATGATCATGAGTATACATGTTTAATATTATTGTGTTTTGATAGTATTAAGATTATACTAATCAATGTGTGATTATGTATGAGACCTTGAGGATAACACAATGATGATACTAATAAGCATGCATAGTGATCGGTATAAGTTCAAGGACAGGTAATCTAGGAATCAAAGATCAAGAGGGAGCACACTCCAGCTATTCCTGCAAGGAAGAAAAGATCAAGAGGGAGCACACTCCAGTTGTTCCTGCAAGGAAGCAAAGATCAAGAAGGAGCACACTTCAGTAGTTTCTGCAAGGATGCAGATATTCAGAGGGAGTTGACCACTTCTCACAATCCACATCAGAATGGAGTTGCAGAAAAGAAGCAAAGACTGAGAGGGAGTCAACCCAACAAACAAACAAAGATAAGTATTTGAATTATAATTCCTTGCATATTTTATTGTTTAAATAATACTGTTCAATAATGTATATACTCATGTTCCTAGAATTAGGTGGTGTATTGCATATTAGAATAGTTGCATTGATGAACAATATACTACTAATATACATGGGTAAGTGGCCTATGGCACTGTACAACAATCCATTGCTACTTATCTAGAATGAAACCTCTTTGTTGACATGTTGGGAGTTGTGCACACTCTTAACAATGTTCTGGTAGAGATTGGAAGGAATCTAGAAAGTTACGGGATATGGATAAATGTTGTATTGAAGCATTGGCTAAGATAATTGCATGACTGTATGACATATTTCTTTATGTGTAAGAATTTGTTCTGAAAACCATGACATGTTTTCCAATCATGCAATTTAACTTGTTGTGTAGGAAAGATCGTAAACCATCACCTACAAAAGAAGGACTACAACATTTGTTCAACAACAAAGTTATATATTGAAAATATTGAAGTTCCCAGGATCTGGGAAGAATGCCATGATCGAGGAGTACCAGTTGATCATGAAGATGTTTGGGACCTTAAGGGGAGTCTGTAGTGACTTCCAAGAGGATCTACAAGATCAAGCATGCTGCAGGTGGTACTGCAGGTGGTAGCATAGAGACTTTCGCTCCTGTAGCCAAATACACTTCCATTAGATCCGTACTTGCTCTAGCTGTAGTGATGAAATAGAAGATACACCAGATGGATATCAAGATAGCTTTCTTGAATGGTGTAGTTGAAGAAGAAGTGTATGTGGAGCAGACACTTGGTTCTGAGACAGATGACAAGGAGTCAAATATGTGCAGAACTTGGTATGGTAGGATAGACAGCTTCCTATCCCGTTTGGGCTTTACCAAGAATAAAGCGGATTCCAACCTTTACTACAAGGTTGAGGAAGGCAATCCAGTGATACTACTTTTGTATATGGATGACCTGTTTATTACAGGTGAAGATAGATTGATTGCCGACACCCAGTGAAAGCTTGCTACTGAGTTAGAGATGAAGAACTTGTGGATGATGCACTATTTTGTAGGTATGGAGGTGTGGCAGAGTGCAGATGGAATCTTCCTTGGACAAGGGAAGTATGAAGTAGAGATCCTGAAGAAGTTCAGGATGATGGACTGCAAGCCCATGGCCACACCTATGGCATCGAACCTAAAGCATTTTGTGTGATGCTTCATCTGAGTCGGTTGATGTCTCTATGTATAATCAGATGATTGGGTCCTTGATGTACCTGATGAACACGAGACCAGATATTTTCTTTGTGGTGAACACATTGAGCCAGTTCCTGACGGATCCGAGAGGTGTTCACCTAGTTGTTGTAAAGCATATTCTGAGGTACCTGAAGGGTACGGTTGATTATGGGCTCAAGTATGATGCGAATCAAAAGTTTAACCTACAGGGTTATGTTGATTCAGACTGGGCAGGCAGTGCTGAAGATAGGAAGAGCACTTATGTGTGTTGCTTCATTATGGGATCAGGTGTGATCTCTTGGTTTAGCAGGAAGCAGTCCTGCGTATCACTGAGTACAGCCGAAGTAGAGTATGTTGCAGCTTGTTCAGCTAGTTGTGAGGCAGTATGGCTTCGAAAGCTACTGTCTGAGTTATTTGATCTACCGCTGGAGGCTACTGGTATATTTTGTGACAAACAGAGTTGTGTGAAGCTATCTAAGAACTCGATGTTCCACGATAGGTCGAAACACATAGAGATCAAATATCACTATATCAAGGATATGGTGCAGAGAGGAGTAGTGAAGATCCTGTATGTTGCGATGGATGAGCAGATTGCAGATGTATTGACGAAGCCACTAGCCAGAGTGACGTTTGAGTACTTCAGAGAGAGGCTTGGTGTTCTTCAGATCAACAAAACTTCGAGGAAGAAGTGATGGAGACATTTACTGTAGCCATTCCTACCATGGTGGAAGGGGGATCCTTCACATGGATGTGGATGTAAGAGTTGGATGATGAGCATTAGGACGATAATCCAGTTACTGCTCTGTATATGCATCAGGATAATGCTGGATATGATCAGTTGGATCATTTATATGTATATGTATGTACGCATCATGTTGGATGCTGGATATGCTCAACTGGATAATTTATATGTATATGTATGTACGCATCATGTTGGATGTTGGATATGAACAGTTGGATCATTTATATGTATTTGTATATGCATCATGTTGGATGCTTGGACCATGTATCTGTATATGTATCAGGTGGATACTGTGTATGATCAGGTAGATCATGTATGTTGATATATATCAGGTGGATACATTGTATGATTAGGTGGATCATGTATGGTGATATGTATCAAGTAGATACTTGGTATGCATCAGGTAGATGCATTGTATGATCAGGATGATCATGGATGACGAGCTTCAAGATGTTGCTCCAGATGACTTGCATCAAGACAATGCAGTGATGATG
This sequence comes from Larix kaempferi, assembly GCA_027924585.1. Lineage (NCBI taxonomy): Eukaryota > Viridiplantae > Streptophyta > Pinopsida > Pinales > Pinaceae > Larix > Larix kaempferi. Next base: position 1,410,421 of record BSBM01000674.1, on the reverse strand, counting down.
ATCATGTGTACATCAGGATGATGTATGGTGAGTATCAGGTTGATACTCTGTGGCCGTGGATAGGTTGTTCAAAGGAAATCCTAGATTTGTTCTAGGTCACATCCAGTATGAAAAAGGATTGGCATTGTGTATCACATGTAAGACCTGGGAGATCCGATAGGTTGGGTTCTGTGCTTGTAATAAGTCCTGGGATGCTCTTTCGAGGGTTTGTGATAGTGGGCCACATGTAAGACCTAAAAGATCTGATAGGTTGGGTTGTGTGCCCATAATAAGTCTTGGGATGCTCTTTCGAGGGTTTGTGGTGGGCTGCTACATGTAAGACCTAGGAGATCCGATAGGTTGGGCTGTGTGCTCGTAATAAGTCCTGGGATGCTCTTTCGACGGTTTGTGATAGTGGGCCACATGTAAGACCTAGGAGATCAGATAGGTTGGGCTGTGTGCCCATAATAAGTCCTAGGATTCTCTTTCGAGGGTTTGTAGCAGAGGTCACATGTAATCAGTCCTGGAGATCTTATCGGTCGTTCTTAGGCACATAAATGTTCCTAGGATGCTCTTTAGAGTTCTTGCCGGTTGTGCTATGCACATAAACGTTCCTGGGACACTCTTTTAAGGTTTTGTGACAGTCACATGTAATAATTCCTGGAAATATGGGTAGGATGAAAAAGGCCTCAGATGATCTTTAGGGTTCTTGCTAGTCAAGAGACTCTTTTAAGGTTTTGTGATGCACATAATAAGTCCTGAGGATTCCACAGTATGGTCAGTGATGATGAAGACCTATAGGTGGTGGGTCTACATCCAGTATGAAAAGGGATTGGCTCTGTAGAACTTCCTATGACGAGTAGATTCAGAGATTGATTGAGATAGCAGTAGCAGTGACGATGACGATTATCCAGTGATGATGATCCAGAGAAGAAGACTTGTGCTAGAAGACCTATGTCGAGAAATACCTTCCTAGTTAAGAGGGAGTGTTGATGTATATGTAACTTCGGAATGTATTTCATATATGTATATTGTACTCCTATAGAGATGGTATTATTCCTCTATACGAAAGTGTTTGTATTCCTATAGAGATGTTGTTATTCCTCTATAGGGAAGTGTCGTCATTTATATTGTAAGTGTCGTACCTTATACTTGATGGGTTATTAGACCACCTTGTTGGGGTCGGCCCTATATAAGTCATGTGGGTCGAAGGGTAATTAGACCACCATATTGGGGGTCGGCCATGTGGGTCAAAGGGTTATTAGACCACCCTATTGGGTGTCGGCCCAGTCATCATTATGTTATGTGGTTAAGTTAAGGCCGACCTTGTAAAGGTTATTAGGCAATTCAAGTCAAGTATAAATAGAGTGTGGGAGGCACTCTATTTCATCATTCTATTCTCTCTAACACTCTCGAGAGAGTGCCGCACTTGTGGAGGAGGAGAAGCTGCTGCTAGGAGATTTCTATCTCTTATGCTTGGGTTGTATCATTGCTCTATCTATCTCTGAAGAAGTTATTGGGGTTTTTCACCTTTATGGTTTTCCCCAAGTAAACTCTGTGTCTCTTGTGTGCTTGCATTATTGTGTCCATGATTGATATGTTGTAGATATGCTATACATGTTGTTCTCTCAGTTAAGATCCTAGATCAGATTGAAGTAAATTCTGAAAAATTAACAGTTGATTTCAGTAGAGCACCACAAGCATTTGGATTTCCATAGCAGATCCTGGTGCCATTCCATTGAATTCATTGGAGAAATCCTTTGAGGTCTATCCAGGTGTGAAGGATCTCGATAAAAGTGCCTACTGTCCTAAAGTAGTGTTCAATAGATTCAGTAACAATCCTCAAGATATTTTTCCATTGTTTTTGCAGGAATTCTATAATAGCTTCCATGAATCTGAAAGCAATTCCTCCTCTCTCTCCATTCAACTATGATGGGTGGAAAGCAAATATGATAGCATATCTGAAGAGACATTGAGGTATTTTTGACATGTATATTGGTGTTATGAGAGATTTTGCTTCCTATGAAGAAGATAATGATTGGATAAATGAATGTGACATAGCCGTTGGAGCAATGTATATTGCTATGTCTCCTAGTATGTGCTACCTCATGGAAACTGTTGAATATCCAAGTGATCTATGGGCCCAAATGGACAAAGAATTTTGCAAGTAGAATGAAGAGATTGGTGCAAATTATTTGGAGAACAAGCCCAATGATACCTCCTTAAGTGTTCTCTCTAATTATGTCTCAGCCTCAATCATCTCTCATGATGAATTTTTTCAAGATGAAGAAGAAGTTGCAGATTCAACACAAAAAGTTTATGTTGAAGACATTCCTTCCTATCTTGCTCTAGAAGTTGAAGACAATTTAGAATTGTCCTCTTCCCATGTAGTTGATATAGATGAAAGTGATACAACTAATGAAGATGATCCTTTTGTAGAGATTATCCATTCCTCAATCATGTTCTCAATGTATTCTATTTCGAATTCTAAATGAGATAAGCCAATTCATGCTCTAGAATCTGAAGAGGTTCTTAAATAATCTCTTTCACATGATTCTGCTGGTCTGCATAATGATGATCTATTGAATGTTTTGGAGGTTAAATCATAGTTTGGAGATGATGCATTCACCCTCCTTGATCACATGCTTCCTATGAACTTCTATTTTATCATTGGCACATGCGCTGACAGTTTCACTAAAGATGGAGGAGACTACGATTCGCTTGGGTTCAAGTCTCAGGAACATTTTGGTGATTTTGGTTTTGATCTCACCCCTGTTGGTTCAAAGGAGATCACAAGAAACCATCTATCAATTCTTGTAGATGATTCAATTTCCACTGATCACAAGTTCAACTTTCAAGAGAAATTAGATCTGATTGGAGCTAATCCTACCTCAGTTGGTTCGAATTATAGGTTCAAGGATGATCTTCATATTTTTGGATTTGTTCTCACCATGTTTGGTTTGAAGAGCAAGTTGAGGAAGCCTCTTGGTTCGCTTTCATCCACTGAAGGAGAATTCAAGAACATGTTTTTGGAGCATGATCCACTTCTTCCCAAGAGGAAGATACCTCCAGACATTGAATCAAGCATCACACCTACTTGAGTCTTGAGCAACAATTTTTGGTGTCTTTCAGTCTATCTTGAGGGTTTTTTTTTTTCCCACTGGGTTTTCCTTCTTTCCTCACTTTTTTAGATTGTTGCATTAGCAACCAAGGCCCTAATTTACTTATATTTTTCCTCATGGTCCGGCTTAAGGGGGGGTGTTGGAATATTCTCACCATCTCATTTTGGTCTTGCATGCATCCATGCATTCCATGCATTAGCGATTGAGTCTCCTAGCACCTAGTCCTTACTTTGTCCCCCCTAGAGCTTGTTTTTGGCCATCATTTGTCCTCCTATTCACTCAGAGCGCCTTGGTTACATCAATGAAGTCCAAATTCGCCCTCATGCATGATTTTATGAGTTAACACAATCTGTTCCATGATTTAGGGAACCTTTTCCCCTTGACTTCCTAGTTAACTGACTGTTACACCTATTTTCATTGCTACTGAGTGTAGGAGAACCTATTTTGACCACTACAAGTCATTATTTATCCCCCTTGGAGTCTCCTTCCCTATTTTGGTGCCCATATGATTCAGTTATGCTCAGTTCTACCTCAGCCATCTAATTATTCATCATCGGTGGCCACTGAACCTTATTGGGAGATGTTTCTAATGCAAACTAAGCCTATACTTGAGGTGAACTCGAATCCTTCCTAGAGTATCGAATTCATTCTATTGTAACAGTTTTTTATTTCCATCTTACAGTTGATTAATGTATCAACAACAATTTTTCATGTGTGTTTCAGTTTGATGAGTGAATTGATCCATGTCTTTGTCTAATTCTTCTTAGTAATAATAGTGTTAAATTGTGAGGTTTGTTCAATCTCAGTGATCTACCCCTATGGAATTTCACACAAGGGTGCATGAGATTTACCATGATACTTTACAAAGATTCATTTCAACAAAGGTATTTGATATACCACAAGGATACCCTAATAAGATACTTTCAGCAATGATCACAGGGATATTTTTATAACAATGGTACTTGTATTAGTATTGGATATATAAGGATACATGAAGTACACTGTCAAAAAAGGTACTTGAATCATGCTTTAATCAGTCACATAGTTAGTACATACTTTTTAACAAGATATACAAAATACCACTAGGATATTACCAGATACTTACACATGAAATGTCACCAAGATACCACCAAAATACCTTTCAACAAATATCACAAAGACACATTTCTAATGAATATCACAAAGATAACGATCACAAACATGCCTTTCTAATCAAGATCGCAAAGATATAGATCACAAAGATATTTTTCTATCAAAGATTGCAAAGATCACCTAAACATTTTATGCACTCAATGTAACAAGTAAGCAGACTTATATACAACAATTACAATATAACTAAGAAACCAAAAAGGGCCATGGCTACTAGTATTTAAACATACTACCTTTCATATCCACACAAGAATAAGTATTCTTTAGATAACATTCAAAAATCCATTATACATCAACTAATAGTAGTTAGTATCAACCAGTAATATCAACCAATATCAATCATACATCAGTCATACAGGTACCAGTCCATAATACATCAATTCATAATACCTCAACCATATATTAATCATATGTCGATCATATATTAATCATACACCAATATCAACGAATAACAACTTTACAAGCATCAACTGACGATACAAACATCAATCATAGTACATCAACCATAATACATCAACGAGAATACATCAACCAGAACACATCAACCAGGATACATCAACCAAAATCAAAATACATCAATCAGAATACATCAACCTGAGTACATCAACCTGAACACATAAATCAAGATACATCAACCAGGATACATCAACCTAAACACATCAATTATAATACATCAGCCATCAACCAAAAGAAAAATACATCAATCAAATCAAGATACATCAATTAGAATATATTAATCAAATTACATTAATATTTAACAATCACATCTAACCCACATCTGATAAACATGAATTAGTTTCTCAATAACATCACCCAAGCACATCAATCATACCAATATCAACCAATGACGACAATAGCAACCAATAGAAAGCATATGAATAACAATATCATCCATACATCATCCACTCAACATCAACCATTGTTCGTCAGTCATAGACACAACAATGATAACAACCAAGAACAACTGATAATAGCCATACATAAAATAATGACAATATCGTACATGTATCAACCATTGATCAACCATCATCAATCATTAGCAACCAATAGTATCAAACAACATAATCAACCATTCAAACACCATACATCGACCATAGCAATCATTTCAAATATTTACTATTTATCATAACACTATATATAATTATTAGCACATGATGATATATATAATATCCATATATTAATAATACATATGTACAACCAACATCATCACACAACTACTACTAATACTGCACTTATGTAAACACTCAACATATACACAATCATACATTATGTTGCTAATTATTTACACATAGCACACTAATTATACCTTCAACCAAATTACATTCATATTCATCTCAAGAAACCAAACATCCTACCACCAAAATATTCTAACATTCTGTGATAAAATAATTACTAGCTATACAACACACCATCATACACTCATAACATACATGTAATATCCCTTCTGTGCAAATTCTCAAATTCACCCAATTTAGAATCTAGGAATGAGATACACAAATTGTTCCAAAAGATTCCAAATGTTTTTGAATGGTGCAAGGAGGGACTTGGGAGGGAATATGAAACTTTAATAAAACCTTTAGACACCCAACCCTCTGATATAAACATCCATGGTAGTCAATTTACAAGGATGGAATATTTGGGACAAAACTAGTCAATTGGATTGGTGAAAATCCCCTCTAGGTCTGCCAATATTTGTCCTTCCAAACAGTGTACAACCTTCCCTAATATTCAATATGAGACTTGGATCTATTAGAGGGAATCAAGGAAAACATGTGTGCAACATTATATCAGGTATTAGGGTCAGATAGGTCTCCCAAAGGACAACAACTTCTAAGGAGTACAATTTATGAAAAAATGGTAGACTAGGGGAAATGAATTTATTGCACAAACTTTAATAAGACTTCAAGGGTATGGATACAACATTTTGGTCCTTCATTTAGCTCCATATGCAGCTCGAAACATAGACAAAAAATCAGAAAAAATATAATATCAAACACGTACAATATCATCCTGAAATCACCATGAGAATAAAATGAGGGAAATAACTCGAATCTCAATATTACTTGGAATTATTACATGAAAGGATTGGTGTTTCGAGCTTTAGATGTCATGATCAATTTATTATAGATTTATTTAGCAGATAACATTTTCATATGCTTGAAATATCAGTCCCCCATAAACTATATGCAATAAAGAGTGCGCTATCACACATGTACATGATCAACATTGAGAAAGTGTTGAGAGAAAGATAGTAGAGGAAGAAGAGAGAACATGAATCGAACTCAAAGGGGCTCGAACCTGCATCAAAATGTCTCCATGAAGCTATGTTGAGAGGTCGGAATGGCCTCTCCTTCAACCAACTTGGATAGGAATCGTGCACCCACGAAATTGGTTCAATGTGTCATGTTCCTATTTTGTCAGCACCATGGAGTAGATCAAACCCCATGGATCCTAATGAAAGATTGGAATTAATTAATTAATGAGAAATTAATTTTGAATTCTAGTCATTTAATTAATTAGGAGTGTGGATTAATTTTTATCCAAATTTTATTATGTTACTTGGAATATTTAATTTTCATGCATTTAATAATTTTATCTTAAATAAATGAGGATAATGCTCCACTAGGGCACATTAGTGGATGAGGTTGACTTGGAGATGGTTTGAAGAAGAAGTTAAGGAGAAATCACCCAAATCTAGAAAATCAAGAAAAAGGAAATAAAGATGGAGCAAATCAGAAAAGGAGCAAAAAATCAGGAAAAGCAGCATAAAGCATAAAGCAACATAAAAGCAGAAAGAAGGATAAATCGGAAAAGAAGGATAAATCATAAAATCCAGATAAAAAAAAAAAAGTGGAAAAGAAAACTGAAAGTGGAAAAGCAAACAGAAAAGGAAAAAGAAGGAAAGCAAAGCAAAAGGAAAAAAGGAAGTAAAGCTAGCTTTCCTTATCCACTCATGGAGGGCGCATTAGAAAAGGAGACTTGCTCCTCAAGTCATCCTCTTTCTATAAATGAACCAGTGTGCACCCCCTTCACCATTTTTGTCAGTTTGATGTTTTGATTGAGAGCAATTGTGCCTCAAAGACTTGGGAGATGTGCCCCTAATCCAAGCTGAGAAATGTGCCCCTGCTTCCTGTGAGAGGATGATGGTATTCAGACCTTATCACTAACTTTATTTTTAGGTATTGTATCTTATCAACTCGAATTTGAAGTTCAAAAGAGGCATCATTCAGTTCATGGTTCGAATCTCCAAGTTTCCTATGGATTTCTAGAACTAGATTATTGTGTATAAGAGGAGAGGAGTTGTTTTAATGATTTGAGGGGACTATTGTCCCATAAATGACGTAATGACAGTAAATATAAACCTTTGATATCAATCATGTCATTTAATATTACAGAAGTCTTAATTATTCTCATATTTCTCCACCCTCTCTAGATTTGCATAGAAATTGACTAGTTTTCAGACTATCTTGAATAAATGAATGAGTAGAGGTCCAAATAAGTTTCTTTCTATTCCTGATTTTAATTAACATGTTATATGCACAAATCCATTTATGATTTGAATAATTCATGAGCCTTCTCTATATGTTTGGGAGTTCCTGAATTTTACTAGTTTTGTAATCCTGAAATGCAATTTTTCTTGTATCTTTGTGAATATTTCTCATAACTTCCTTAAACTTTCTGGAGAAACCTATTACTATGTATTGACTTATATTTCATGTTTTTTATCCTCTATGAGTCAGAAACATTCATCCATAGCTTCCATTCCATGTTTAGAGCAATACTAGTCTACATATGCTGGGGTGCCCAGGAGCGTTGGAGTAGATTTCATCCTATATGATATTGAAACATAAATGGTCCTAGTAATTTTTACATAGGTATTAAAAAATATCATCTCCTAACTTCCTTCCATATCTTTTGATCTTGTCCACTCATAGTCCAACTAACTCCCTGAAACATTGTTTTAAATTGATTCTTTGAAGAAGAGAGATTTTGTATCACTAATCCTAGCTGGTACATTATAGTGGTATTAGAGCACTTTCCTTGGCTCAGCCCATGGAAATTAAATCTCATGTGAAGAAATATCTCAAAACTATTTTCAAGTTGCAGTTATAAAACTAGATTTAGTCATGGAATATGAAGGTTTTGAGTTATACGAGGAAGAAGAAATCATTTACATTGATGGATGCCTACCAAGAGATGATGATGGTTACATTTGTGAATAGATATACATAGATCAATGGTATGAACCACCGATGTCCAATCCTAAGAAGGAGTTAGCAAAGAGGATATCTACAGGTAAAAAATTTTCCTGCCACTACCAGGAGTATCTGGCTTTGAGAGAAGAGATTCGTAAGGCCATTTCCTTCAAAGATTATTTTTATTGCAGATTTGGGTTTGAGATCAAGGATGAATCTTTGGATTTAAAAGAGAGCAGAAAACCACCCATAGAGGAAACAAGTGTTTCCACCTCTGTGAGCAAAGAAGAAGAAAGAGGAATCGAAAGTGAAGCCTCATTGGATGCCATTGTTTCTAGCATGAAGAGACTTTTCAAATTATATTCAAACAAAGTCTCCAATAATACTACTTCTAGGGTTACCAAGGAGCAAGATGCATCAGATATCTTGAAGGAGAAAAATCACAGTAACAATCATCCATCAAAGGAGAGGAGTAACAATTTTCCAAGAGAAGAGCCGTGTGTTTCCTCTAATGAATGCACTGAGCAAGAACAAGAGGACTTTAAGCTAAGGAAGGAAGGTAAATTTGATATCAGTAGCATCAATTCTTTTTTTATCAATCTGAAGAATATCCCATTAAGTTAATCACAAAAGAGAAAGGATCAACCCTTCAAGCTTTCTCAGAACATCCTTATGGAGAAAAATACAACCACACTTTAGTTGAGAGTGAACCTAGAGATTTGGAGGGGGATCATGCCATCACCAGTCCACATCATGAAGAGATAGAGGTGTCACAATGGTATTACAACCATTCTGATTTTTGCATTCACCAAATTCCTTTGTTTCATCTTGATATGGCAGCCATTTTCGGTGATAAGGTTGGCAGAAAGCATCCTTCTAGTACTGAGATCCAAATTTTTGTGAAGGATGAATTTTTAAAAGAGAGTTTGCAAGATTATCAAGAGTGGCATGAAAACACATGTGATCAGATGTGTGTGTATAATAGTACACATGGCATTATGGAGCAACATCATTTCCAAGGTAAACATAAGGAGTCCTCATATTTACATGTGTTTCAAGAAAGCATTGACTTGCAGGATGATTTCCAAGCACCTGTTTGACTCTAGAGAGATTAGGATTCTCTTTCATGTAAGGAAGGATTATCCTTGATGAATATGGATTATTACATTCCATTTGTATCAACAAGAAAAGAATCATATTCAACATTGAATTTGATGGATAGCTACATGACTGAGATGGAGACTCAAGATTGTGCAAGACTAGCTCACATGGGTAAGACTTATTTTTGCATTAGTAATGGATCTATTGTTGCATTCAAATTTGTTATGATCAATGAGCAGCATGAAAGGCATAAATGGATGCAATATGATGCTTACCATACATTTCAATTCATACCTTGGAGGAAAAATTACATAGAAAATGAAGAGTTATTCCATGGCATGATATTCATAGTAAAGCATAGTGACATTGTGGGGGCTACTAAGGGCCTCGCCACCATTCAACGCACAAGTATGGACTACTTACATAATATTCAGGTCATATGGAAGTCACTACAAAAACATGAGAAGTTTCTTGAATACCACCCACCGGGTAGGCCACCTGATAGGGTTGTTGGGTCTAGGAAATGCCCCTTTTTGCCCATCCTTATTTCATCATTTTCCCCTAATTACATCCTATTTCTACAAGCCATATATATGCCTTCCCTCCAGATCAACCAATAATATCGACAGGTATAATTCATTATTTCTTTATTCATTTTATGCCTAAGATTGTTATAGTTCAGGCTCCTAGCCTTTGAATTATGATAACTTGTGTGGTTTCATTTAGTCAAAGCTCAAAGAACAGGTGTATCAGCTACCATGCCTTGAAAGCAATCATACGTGGTGCTAGCTATTACTCTTTTAGCTCAATTCCTCAGGTTTTCAAGGGACAGCGCATCTCTCCACGTGAGTTGTAACAGGTAGCTATAACAGATTGTTGTAATAGAGTGTAGCTGTGACAGACAGGTCGCCTTCCAGATTGCTAATCCATTGATCTATGGCTCACCAGCATAACAACATCTTTTATGATTAAACAACCTCATTCAATGCGTCTGTAACAGTTAGCTGTGACTCAGAAGCATGTCGATCAGAGATCTTCATTGCTACATGGGATTAGTGGATCATGAACTACACTTTGTATGTATAAAGATGGGAAGGCTTCCTTTGCCTGGGGTTGGTTAATCATCAATTGTTGTACGGGCTGTAACAGAGATTGAGACTGTGAATTTCCTTTTTTTAATGAAGAGCAGAGTTACTTCCATTTCTGTGTCTTAATTTGTGGTGATTCATGGCGTCTCTGTTAGAAGGCTAGGGCCCGCCTTCTCACAGAGATTGCCAATTTAGTTAGATAGTTAGATTTATTCATTTCATGTTGTGTGTTGTGGAATTGCATTAGGTGTATTTCTGATGGCTGCAACAGTGATTTTATGATTGCATTCTTTATTGGTAGTTTATCTCCTACATATGAATAGCTGTAACTGCGTGGTGTGACAGTCGACTGGGTAGGTTAGTTTGATTATGCATGTGTGTTCAATAGCTATGACAGCCGAGCTCAGTTCCAATTCCCTTCAGTCATTTATGCTTTCTAGGATTTCCCTTGATTATCAGTTAGAGTTCAATCTTATGTTTTAATTATGGTTGTTGTTGTATCATAAATTGGATTCATAGATTAGATAGATTATGGTTGAGTTGCAATAGTCACTGGATGAATCATTTTGGTAAAGATTGAATACTGTAGTTTGATAATGATAGGATTTAACTTCTTGCAAAAGTAATCTAGTTCATTCTCATTCTTAGAACATTAAACTGATGGGTTGATTTCTGTAGGAAGGTAGTTGCATTTTGAATCCCTAGATGTATGAATTAGATTAGTTTTCTTTATGGAATGAGTTTGGCTGAGTAGATACGTAGGATTTTTATCTCCATTCACTTAATCAACTACTGAAATTGTTTATGCATAGATAGTTCTATTGCCATTGAAATAAAAGACCTCCTTGGGTTTGACAATTTATATTGAGCATTCTGTATGTTGGTTTTAATTAATTGACATATAGGGTGACCAACATTTTGGCACCGTTGCCAGGGATGGTAATAGATAAACATAGTTAGTAGTTGGTTTTATTTGATTTCATTTTAGTTTAATCATTCACAGCATGCATGAATACAAGAAAAACAAATCGAGAACCCCCTTTAAGTACTAACATTGTAGGTGGAAGAGGCCGAGGTCGTAATACAGGTCAGGGAAGACACACATACATTGATGAAATAATTGCTAAGGCTGATTCTTCCACTAGAACACCGTGGAAATCTACAGGAAGGAGAGATTATGTGCCTCCAAATATTGAGAATTCAACATCAATAGTGGAGAATACAACTGGACCTTCAACTCCTATTGCAGAAAATAAACCTCTTGAAGATAAGGGAAGCACTGTGGGTGCACTAGATAGAGAGGATATTTATCTTATCAATGGAAGCAGAGTTAATAAAGAAGTGTGGTTGGAGACTCTCCGAGTAGCAAAGGAAGAGAGGAGGCGAGAAGAAGAGAGGAGAAGAGAAGAAGAAGCAAAAGCAGAGGAGGAATGCATAAAGGAAGCTATTGAATCTTGGACTAGAACCATGGATTGTAGGGAATAGGAAGGAGAGGATGAACATAGGGAGAACCGAGAAGAAGAAGTGGAAGATAATCATCCTGGTAATACTGTGGCTACATTAGAATTCCCTATCCTCTAGACACCTGGAGCACCTCCCATGAAAAACATTTCACCATCAGTTCTCCCGAATTTTCATGGTAAGTCTTCTGAGGAACCTGATGAGTTTCTTTTTGAGTTTGATATCCTCTGTAATAGTTATGATTACACCTCTAGTGCTCAAAAGCTGAAACTATTCCCAACCACCTTGAAAGGAAATGCTCTATGCTGGTTCATGAGTCTAGGTCGTGAGACCATTACTAATTGGGACCAAATGAAAAACACCTTCCTTTCTAAATATCAAGAATATTGTAGAACTATGGATAGAAAGGAGGAGTTGTTTAAAATGGTTCAGAAGGATGAAGAGAGCTTGGAAGACTTTTTGGAAAGATTGATGTACAATTTACAAAGGTCTCGGAACGTTGAGATTGGAAAGGATGTACTCAAGATCATTTTACTACGAGGAATTAGAGAAGACTGCCTTGATATGTTGAATTTGCTGGGAAAAGGGGGCATCTCGAAGGAACCTTTCCAGAAGATTTTTGAATTATGTCGAAGGTACTCAAGGGGATCCTCTAGAACAAAGAAACGATACAAAGATTGAGACCAGGATGTCTTCATTAGGACTCAGAAGTCAGCTAGTGGAGGAGCCACTCGAGAAGAAATAGGAAACTTACTGGAGAATTTTAAAATAGACATGATGAGCTCCATTTCCTCATAGTTAGATGTCATGAGAGCAAAGCAGAGGCAAGTAGTAGAAGACCTTACACTTGGTGTATTATGTCCTAAATGTAGGAAAAAGCACTCATTGAAAGAATGCCCACTGGACAAAGCAGAGATATGTAGGATATGCGAACTGAAGCATGATACTAAGGAATTTCCTTCATTACCTAAGGTCAAAGTAGTTCTACAGGAATCCATTCCAGATGTGGAGCAGGCTTACTTCATTGCATAGAAGAAACCATGGCAGCCTCGCAATCAAGGTATGAATCAAGACCCATCATTTTTTCTGAATAATATGAATGGTATGAACAATATGAATAATATGAATACACAATTCCCTTCACATTATTCTGGTAACCATTGGCATCCATCTCAGAACGAAATGCAAAATCCTATTTTTTGGACACCATGGTCACAGCAGTCAAACAATCAAGCTCCTTGGAATTCCAACTGGAGAAATTCTTACCAAGGAAATCAATTTCTCCAACACCAAACTCAGTATCAACAGTATTCTCCTCAACAGTATCAACACCAACAGTATCAGCAACCACAACTCCTATTTCAAAACAATGCCACACCTGTCAATGCACCACTTCGACCATAGCTTCCTGCACAACCTAACCCAAACCCAAACAATAAAGTAGTCCATCAATTTGAGACTGCCAACATGCCTGCGTATTCCATCACCCAAATTCCCTGCAATGATACACGACTACGATCAGGGAGGGTAGTGGAACCTATTATCACTAAATAGGTTTCATCCCCAGTGATTGAAACTGGAGTGAATCAACACTACGAGAATATGGTCAATTAAGCAAGCCCCATCATTGAGGATGTTGAAACTCCTACCGAAACAGTAGATGAAACTCAGGAGCTAACACATGATGAATCATGGCCTACACAGTTGATAAGAGAACCACCATAACATGAATGATTGGCCCTGCAGAAAATAGTGGAACAGCCTCGATTCAATCTCTTAGGAGAATTGAAAAATTTGTATGTCAAAATTCCACTGTTACAAGCCCTCCATGATGTACCCATTTATGCCAAGACTGTTAGAGATTTTTGTATCAAGAAACCAGGAAGAAATCCTAGGGATCCTCCCTCTATCCATGTATTGGGAAAATTTTTTGAATTGATAATGGGAAAGACTCCTGTGGTGAAATACGATGACCCTGGAAACCCTATTGTTACAGTTCACATAGGAAACACACAAATCCCCAACATCTTGGTAGAATTAGGCACGACTATTAACGTTATGACCATAGAAACTGTGAAGAAACTTGGACTCACTAACCTTCGGCCAACCCCTAATATTTTGGAACTTGCTGACAGATCAACAATAAATCCTGAGGGGATCCTAGATGACCTCGTGATCTCAGTTGACTCCTGGGAATACCTTGCGGATTTCTTGGTGTTACAGTTGAAATCCCAGTTAGGGGGACACCCACTGATCCTGGGAAGACAGTGGTTGGCCACAGCAGATGCCTGTATCAGCTGTCGGTCAGGATCTATGACCATTTCATATGGGACTGAGATCAAGAGCCTAAGCTTGTACCCTCCATCTCGACCAAGCATAGAAGCTGAAACTCCATTGTGGGAATATTTGGAGGAGGAAGAAGGTGTGCAGCTGTTATTAACAATAGGGAGAGCCTTAACGTTTAAAGATGAAATAGAGGATGATGCCATTAATAGTTTCATCAGTGATCCCACGTCAGTCAATAAAAATGTCTATCAAATCTTGGACAACACTTTAGCTGCAACAAAACAAGAAAATGTTATAGAAGAAACTCTAGTCAGTGATGCCATTATAATTCTAGTACTCAAAAATTCGAAGAGTGTTGTAGTAGAAATCGGGCCAGGGAAAACGTTGAACATCAATCCAAATCTTGCGCCTAGCGAGCTGGAACAGTTAGTCACTTTGTTGAAACAGCATAGGGAAGCTTTCGCTTGGGAATACACAGACATGAAAGGGATTCCTTCCGATCTATGCACCCATCACATTTATATTAAGAGCGACTCCAGGCCTGTGTGTCAACCACAACGAAGGATGAACTCGAACCTAAGAGACATAGTGAAAGAGGAGATCCAAAAAAATTTGGAAGCAGGATTTATATACCCAATTTTAGACAGTGAGTGGGTTTCTCCACTCGTGATTGTGCCAAAGAAGAATGGGAAATGGAGGGTCTACGTGGATTACAGAGAATTGAACAAAGCAACGCAGAAGGACCACTTCCCCTTACCTTTCATCGATCAAGCCCTTGATTCCTTGTATGGGAAAAAGTATTTTTCCTTTCTGGATGGATTTAGTGGCTACAACCAAATTCAGATTGCTCTAGAAGACCATGACAAAACCACTTTCAATTGTCCTTGGGGAAATTTTGCATACCGAGTACTTCCTTTTGGGTTGTGCAATGCAACAGCCACATTTCAGAGAGTAGTGATTGGAATCTTTTCAGAAATGGTAAATGATTGCATGGAGATTTTTATGGATGACTTTACTCCATATGGTGATAGTTATGAAGAAGCACTGAAAAATTTAGAAAAGGTCTTGAAACGGTGTGAACAAAGCCAGCTCTCTTTAAGCACTAAAAAGTGCCATATGATGATGTGTGAGGGCATAGTGCTGGGGCACTTCATCTCTTCTAAGGGTATCTAGGTAGATCCATCCAAAATCAAGGTAATTGAAAATATACCAACTCCTGGAACACAGAAGGATGTACATAGCTTCTTGGGGCATACTGGCTATTACAGAAGGTTCATAGAATTTTTTTCGAAACTAGCTTCTCCTTTGTTCACTCTATTGATGAAGGATGCACAGTTTGTCTGGAATGATGCATGCCAAACAGCGTTTACTGAGCTAAACAAAAGTCTATCTATGGCACCCATCTTACGAGGGCCCAACTCGGCTCTTCCTTTTCATATTTCTTCATATGCTTCAGACACTGCCATTGGAGCAGTTTTGGGATAGCAGGAAGGTAGTCCTCCTTATGCAATTTATTACATTAGTAAGAACTAATCTCCTGCTGAACTAAATTATACTGTCACAGAAAAGGAATTTCTTGCCATTGTTTATGCCATCAACAAATTTAGACATTATATTACTGGATATTCTACTTTTGTGTACACTGAACATTCTGCTATCAAATATTTAATGAATAAACCAATCACGAATGCTAGAGTTAGTAGATTGCTATTACTGTTACAGGAATTTGATATCACAATTATTGATAGAACAGGGAAGGAAAATGTTGTTGGAGGTTTTTTATCTCGACTTACTAACAGTGATGACAATTTACCAGTCGAAGATTCCTTCCATGATGAACATTTGTTTGCGGTATCAGCTCATTCCCCATGGTATGCAGATATTGCTAACTTTTTGGCTGTAGGTAAGCTCCCAGCACATCTGTCGAAGAGAGAAAAAGAAATATCATACAATAGAGTGCTAGGTATTGCTGGATTGATGGCCATATTTTCTACACAGGGCTTCATTTAGAGATCAGAAGATGTGTTAGAGAATATGAGATCTTAAGCATTCTTAAATCTTGCCATGATGAGCCCTGTGGGGGACATTTTGCTGACAAAAGGATAGGTCATAAACTTTTGAGAATGGGCTATTTATGGCCCACATTGTTTAGGGATGCAAAGAAGTATGTTCAGGTATGTGATAGCTGCCAAAGGATGGTCCAACCCAACAGATTAGATGAAATGCCTTTGCAGCCACAGCTCGTGGTTGAACCATTTGATAGATGGGCTCTAGATTTTGTAGGGCCTATCAGCCCTCCCTCAAGATAGAAAGTTCACATCTTGGTTTGTACAGATTACATGACCAAATGGGTAGACATTGTAGCTTTGGTTAAGGCTAATGATCAGGCTGTGATTGATTTCCTGTATGAAGAAATTTTCACTTGGTTTGGAGTACCCAAGGAAATCATCACAGATGGTGGACCGCAGTTTGTGTCTCACAAGCTAGAAGCGCTGTTACAGAAATTTCATATTCAACACAGAATAACCTCACCATATCATCCACAGGACAGTGGCCAAGTGGAGAGTTCAAACAAGGTTATTGAGACTATTTTGACAAAAACAGTGAAAATCCATCAGCAAAGAGACTTCCAGAGGCATTGTGGGCCTATCGCACTACATGGCGTAACACCACTGGTTTTTCCCCATATGAGTTAGTGTATGGTAAGAATGTTGTTTTCCCAATTGAATTTGAAATCAGGACTTTCAAAACAGCTATAGAAGCACAAAGGAACTGATTGAATCAACTTAATGAATTGGATGAAAAGCGCACAGCAGCGGTAAATCATACAACTTTAATCCAATAGCAGCGCTCTAAGTGGCATGACATATTCATAAAGAAGAAAGTCTTCCAGGAAGGAGACTAGGCTCTGTTATATGATTCACCATTTAAGAGGGATTTCAAAGTCAAGCTATGCACTCGTTGGTTGGGACCTTGTCAAATAGATCGTGTATTTGACAATGGAACAGTTCGGTTGATCACCATTGATGAAAACAAGACACCATTATTTGCAAATGGTCATCGGTTGCGACTATATCACAAACCGATCACAACGGATGCTTTCATTTCATAGGTTGCAGCAGATCCAGATTATAAGTTAACGCCAGGGCAAGGAGTTTTCTCAACCCCTGTGAATTTTTAGGACTGCAATATCCACATCATTTGTACATAAATAATTCATTTTTTTTCATTCTGTATTTTATCTATTTTTCATTTTTCACTTGATCGGTTTGTCTTGAAGATTTGTGTGCAGGGATTAATTGGAGGAACAACAGTCATGACTGGGCCAAACGATTGCAAGTACCTTACATTGTTTCCTAATTTAATAAAGCTCTTTGAAGAAGATGGATGATTCGTTAGTTTTTCAGTAGCCAGCTGAGAGTCCACCTATTACTAAATTTTTTTTGCACAACTGCAACTCCTTACCTTGCTCATTCTTACTATTTCCGCAGCTGTAACCCCGTCATTTTTCCATTCACTTCATTTCTTCCAACAGTTGCGACTCTGCCATTTTTTCCCATTCCGCTAGTCTAGCAGCTGCGACTCCGCTATTTCCATTTCATTTTTGCTATTTTCTAGCAGCTGTGAATCCGCTATTCTTGCTTATTCCACTAAGTCTAGCAGGTATGACTCCACTATTTCCACTTCATTTTCACTATTTTCCAGCAGCTGCGACTCCGCCATTTTTGTCGATTCTACTAAATTTAGTAGCTGCAACTCGACTATTCTTCATTCATTTTACTTTTTCTCCATATAGCTGCAACTCCGCTAGAATTTCTTCATGCATGCTACAACTCCACTAGTTGTCCTTTTTTCGAATTAATGCCGGTAATAATGACTCAATCTGGCATCAATTTGAATGCTTGCTCCATGGATCCAATCACATTCCGCCAAGAAGACATCATTAGGTGTCTCGGGCATCTGTCAGTGGAATGGCAACAGCCAAATCACCTCAGCACATGTGCATTTATGCTCGTTTTATTGGGAGGTGGGCTATAATGATAATTCATGGTTGAATGCATAACGCAAAAGGTACGGATTCAAACTTTTACATGATTAAGCGTGAAATTGAATATAGTAATAATGATTATGCCCTGTCTTTTAGTCCCTGTCATCAAGGTCGTACCATTTAACCACCAGGATACCCCAATTAAGCCAACTTTCCATAACTATCTCATTTTACTAGGATTTCATACCTGTGCCGACTTTCTAAAAATACCCAATTTTAAACTCCAACGATTCCTTGCATGTTCATACGCTGCAACCCCCACGTTTGGACTGTTACTTGTTGTATTCGTCACCTGGATTTTGAAGAAGGCTAATGTGGGAAACCTAGTCTGGCATGAACCCATGAATACGGAAGCCTTGCGTGCTAACGTAGAAGTGCTTAACATTTTCATAACAGCAGGTTGGATGGAATATTTTGAATGGTTGAACGGTTTCCACATAGAAACCACATTATAATTCACCCTCAACCTGACTGATACTCACTTTGAGGTCATGGGACTGCGCGTGGATGTTACAAAAGAAATCATAGCAGAGGTTACTGGCTTACCTGGGGTTGTAAAGAAACTATTTGGATGGAAGGCACAGAATGCGACGGCTGTAAGAGAATTTCTAGCAGTTGGGGAGAATGTTCGTCCAAAGCGCCGTGGTTTAGAATTGGTGTCATTACCACGACACTAGAATTAGGTGGCAGCCTTTGTGAAGAAATATATTTCTTGTGAAGGAAGGTACCAAACTGTTTCTTTCTCTGAACTTCCTTTATTGTCTCACTTACGCCATGGTATTTTAGTAAATATGCCATTCTATCTTTTTAAAGCCCTGCAAACCATGGCTGGATATGCAAAAACAACCCAACACCCAATTTCCTCCCTTACCAATCATGGCCTAGTTAAATTGTTAGTCTTAAGGGCCCTTGCAAATCACAATTTAACCTGGGAGTAATTTCTTGCGGGGGTCTGGCCATTTAGAGGACCTGTATTAGAAGTGGGGGGTATTAGAGAAGGTGAAGAGGACCGGCGTTCCTCAAATCCAGTTGGGGGGGAGGTTGGAGCATGAGGAAACCAGAAGGAGGACAAAGATGAGGTAAATATGGGGGATGTTGCAACAGCAACAAAACCTGTTATTGAAGAAATGGTGATGGAAGCCATGGCATAGGAGGAAGTGACATTAGAAGATGCAATTGCAGAAGCATAAACGAAGGAAGAAGAAGCTGAAACTGGAGTAGTTGTTAAAGCTACAATAGTAGAGCCTGCAACTGCAGAAGCAGAAATTCAAGCAGAAGCAGGAGGAGAAGTAAATGTGGAAGTTTTTGATGTTGTGTCCTCTCCTGAGATATGGGGGACCATTATTGAGGAGGAGAAGACTGAAGAGAAGACCCCTGTGTCAAAGAGACGAAGAAAGCTAGGGGACAAGGGTCAGGCATCCACTACAGCAAATGTAGCTAGGGTTTTCGCCCTAGCTTGTGCAAATGAGCACCTACTAAGGAGAATGGACTCCTTAGTAGCAGTTCAATAAACAGAAATAAAAAAGACAATACATTGAAATGAAAATTACTTCTAAACATGTGCATGAGACATAAGAGGCAAGAAATAATAAATGGCTTTCTTTGTATTAAAATTTATATCTCCAATGTGAAGGTTGGTGGAGTTCTTGCAATGGTCCAAGAGGGTTGCTCCAAACTCCAGCTTTGCTCCTTCTCTTTCTCCAAATGGTTGAAAATGGGCCAAAAGGGGCACTCAAAGGTGAAAGTAGCTCAAGGGTGAGCTAGGGTTTCAAGAGTGATTTTGGCAGAGTAAGGGTATACTTGATTGTGGATATGAAATGAGGGATCTCCATCACCTATTTATAGTTTTTCAGTGGCGGAGTGCTGGCCCATGGTTTTGGGAACCATATGGTTTAGGTCAGCTGTATAGGGTTTTTTCCTCCTTTTTTCCTCTTTTTTGGTATTTTTTATATTTTTTATTCCCTTTTTATAGGGTTTTTGCTATTTTGGAGGAATTTTGGATATTTTTGGAGGGAAAAGGGGTTTTTTAAACCTTTTGGAGGCTTTTTTTGGTGGTTTCGTGGCCTTTTGGAGGCTTTTTTGGTGGTTTCGTGGCCTTTTGGAGGCTTTTTGGGCCTTTTGGAGGCTTTTTACTAGGATTTTAGGGTTTTGAAGGCAAATATGGTAGGAAATATGGAGAAATGAGTCATGTAATGGGGTAGATGAGGTAGTGAGCACTTTTTGGGTGTTAACAGATTGCCCCCTGATGTGTGAGGGCAGGAGCTCATCGTATGGATGATAGACATCATAAGTCTTTTAATGGTTTTCCTGGGGTGTGGAGAAGAGAAGGAACGAACTAGAGCCTAGAACAACGGTCACGAACAAACTGCAAAAACTAAAAGTACATGACCTCAATAATGTATGAAGAATAATCTGAACATATGGACGAGGCAGGCATTCCCATGCTCGTATCAAGATATAGAACAATAATAACAATGGGGTCCAAAATATGGGGACCTAAAATATACATGGCCTCAAATAAGGAATGAGGAGGAATCTCAATATATGGACGAGGCGGGCATACCCATGCTCGTATCAAGATACATAAAAATAACAATGAGGCCCGAAAAAGGGGACCTGTAAGATACATAGAGAACCACTGTGTACATCATAAGGGTCTAGAGGGGACACCAATCGGGGACATACTGCTGACCTGACCCTGTCTGAGTTGAAGGACTGATACACTGGAATGACAATAGTGCTACTGAGTGTGGTACCAGAGGAACTGATGAGCTGCTGGATCATCGTGACAAGGGGTCACACTCTCAATGGTACACTGAACTGGAAATGAACTGTGTACTCAAGGAAGCATATAACTGGATGGCTTCCGAATACAATCACCAACGCAACCTGGACATCCACGGGAACATATAACTGGGCGTTCCAAAGTGACTCACCAATGTACTAGAGTCGGGGGAAATCCGGGGTCTTCGACCAATAACTGAAGGGATATAAACCCTGCGCGATTCTCAACGATGCGATCAAGGTGTTGAAGTCGAGCATGTGAGAAACAACCACTCAGAGAGGCAATGATGACTCCTCTCAAAATGGTCCGTAGGCACTCACCACTGATGGTGATGGGTCCAAGGTGCAGGGACCTCTGGGTCTATCCTCTGGAATAGAGGGGCTGTCGTCGACAGAGGGAGACCTGCAACTAGCAAGGCAATGATGTTTCCTTGATAGGAGCACGAGGTGGAAAACCAAAGTGTGAGAGTACTGATGGTAGGACTGACATACTGTGGGGGATAACTGGGCAAGTAAAGTGGGTGGACTCAAACTTCCTTTGTTCAGAGTATGATGGCGGGGATGATCGGGCAGCATATGAAATTGACTAATGGGAAAGGGATCATGGCTGTAGTGGATCAAGGATAGTGACTGGGATGAGTGGGACTCAAGCTAGTGTAAAATGACAGGAGACTGCAGAATACTCTGAACAAAGGTGACCTGATTGGGGGTGCTGCCGAGATGATCGATCATAGTGCCAAGGGGCACAAGGGGACTTCTTCATGGGTTAAGGAACTAGAAGAAGTGTGTGTAAAATGGTACTGTCGTGTGGATTTATACGAGCCCAGGACAGTTCATGCTCGTGATTGCTTTCAATTTTAAGGAGTCTGAAAGCGATAAGAAGACTCTGAAATAATGGAAAGGTACTGTCGTGTGGATTTGTACGAGCCCAGGACAGTGCATGCTCGTGGTTGCTTTCAATTTTATAGAGTCTGAAAGCGATAAGAAGACCCCAGGGGGTTTCTTTTTCGTGTGTTAGTCTCCAAGGCCCAAAGAAGCATAAAAGGATGTAATGAAGAACTCTTCTAGCCGGTGTGACTAGAGTATTCCTTTTTCGTAATTATTCTACCAGGTCCGGAAAAGGGTTAAACTTATACCAGATAGACGCCCTTTCAGGTACTTTAACGAGCATGAAAGGAAGCAAGATTGCTCAGCGATCTTTTCATTGTTTTAGGAGTCAGAAAAGAGCTTAACAGAAACTCCCTAAGTGCCTTTTTCATAAAGGACTTGTCCGGCCCGAAAAAGGGATAAAATTATACCGAACAAAAGGAATGGTCAAGCAAGGAGGAAGTGCTCAATCAAGGAACATTGATGATGACCAAGAACGAGGGTGGGGGGGAACACTGATGGGCCTCCTTGCGGGATGATGAATGGTGGAAAAATATTGAAATAATTGCAGTATGACAGAAGTGAATGGCTCATGTAAAAATGTGGAACAATTCGATGGCAGCCGATGTGGCGCGCAAACCGAGGAAGCAAGGTGTTGGGACACAATGTTGAAACTGTACCAGGTGAGAGCGAGAAATGATCTCAAGCATCATCACGAGCGTGGAAAAATGAATCCGACGATATAAAAAGTGTCAAAAATGGATAACGGCCGATGTGGCATGCAAACCGAGGGGACAGGGGGCGTTTTGGAAAAAATACCCAAAAAATCTGGAGGTGAGAGCGAGAAATGATCTCAAGCATCATCACGGGCTCGAAAAAAGAATCTGATGATATAAAATATATCAAAAATGGGCTACGGCCGATGTGGCATGCAAACCGGGGTGACAAGGTGTCGAGACACAATGTTGATATTGGTCCTGGTGAGAGCGAGAAATGATCTCAAGCATCATCACAGGCACGGAAATATGAATCCGGCAATGCAAATGGTGCGAAAAATGGAGGTCATAAGGACTCCGGAATGGTCAAAGGAAATAACTGGGTTAAAAAATGGTTACAAATAAAGGTGAGCCCACCAAGCCAAGGATGCAGTGGTGGAGAGAAATGATGACCCGTGGGGGAAAAATACTAGGCGTATCAAATCAAATTATATATACAAGTGACATATGACCTCAAAAATGGTTGAGATCACGCATGTGAAAAAGTGAGCAGGGTTAATGACCTGCCCCCATGCTATGTGCAGGGGGTTTGTGATTGTGGATCACATATGTGTTGGTTTGAATGATGGGTTCATTGACATGCCGAGATAAATGTGATGGGGTAGGGTCAAAATGATTGATCATGCCCCCTATCCCAGGGTCAAGGTAATCTATTATGCCCCTTGACTCAGAGGTGTCAAGGTGGTGTTCCATGATAGCGGGGTCAAGACCAGGCATTTCGGTATAGGACCAGGCAAAGACATCACGGAACTCTTGGAAAAGTTTTTTGTACTCTCCAATCTCATACTCACTGCAGCAAGCTCCTAATGTGATGATTTCAAGAGCGCCAGGTGGGTTAGAGATATCTATGTGGATGACGGGTGAGATGTTGGCCATGTTACCCTCCTCAAAGGCCTCAGGAGCGGGAATAGGATCCTTAAACCAGTCGACTTTGGTGGGAAGGAAATCTTTGGACTCAACCGCAAATTGGGTAGCTGTGGTGGAGGAGGAGTCTTCTGGGAGGAAATACGAACAATGGTGCATGCTGTCCCAGGGATAATCCGGGGCAGTGAGAGCCTCAAGAATCTCCTCATCATTGCGGAAATTTCGAGCTATCAAATCGGTTGACAAGGGAATGGTAGTTGAAGAGATCATATAAATGGTGTTAATCTCTCCGGATGGGGATGAGATCGGGGGGTGGATCTCCTCAATTGTGGGGGGTGCCGTCTCAAGGTCCAAATTATTCATCTCGTAGAGAGATGCTCTGTAATCTGGGAGATCAGGATAGTGATGTGAGTAATGGCCGTAAATACTGCATATTGCACAAGGGTGGTTGGTATGCAGTGATTTATCACGAGGCTTAGGGGTTGGATCGAGTTTGACAACTGGGATGTTGGGGTCGTCGTCAAGCATTTTCGTGTGTTCCTATAATGTGGGTAACTGTGGAAATTGATGAGTCGGATGGCCTAACTCATCACACAATGAGCATTTAGGGGGAGCACGAAACACGGGGGGGGGGGGGGGGTTTAACTGCTTTGGGCGGAGGTACAGCAGTATATGGTTGTGGGCCTCTTCCCCCAGTGTGATTAAGAAGAGGGGGGGGGGTTTGTAGATGACGAAGGGGTAGTGACACCGAGAGGTGGTTGACTAGTAGTAGCAATGGGTTGCACTGGTTGTAGGATGACATTTGGTGTCGGCGGGGGAACGGGAGGCAAAATATACCACACGGGTAATCCTAAGGTTAACCGAGGGAGGCTAAGGGTAGCCATAATCGGGGCGCTTACTACTCCCGAGGGAGGGAGTAGGAAGGGGATGGTGTGGATGGGTGTAACACCAATGTGACTAGGTACCAATGGTGGTTTGGGTAATAAGGGCGGTTGGTTGTTGGGTGTTTGCGTACTGTGGGAAATTGTACATAGGTCAGATACTTCGGGGGCAGATGACGGGGGAGGAATGGATTGGAATGTTGAAGTCATCGGCATATCTGAGTAAAATCGAGGTCCCACAGAGGAAACCAACGAGGTAGTTGCACCACAAACAGGTTGTTCAACCATGGGGAGAACATTCTCGGGTGCAGCGGGGGCATTTGGATCGTAATAGGTGAGTTGGTCGACCTTGACCACGCGTCCATCATGGGGGAACATCATGGTATGAAAAACAGAAGAGGCAACTACCCGTATGGCATACATGTAGCTGCGGCCATGTAAGAGGTTATAGTCAAGTTGGGCATTGATGACCTCTATATCAATGAGTACGGTTTTACCAGCCAAGTGGACGGGGACATTAGCTAAGAGGCCTTGGGGTTGAGCCGAATGGCCGTCGTAGGCTCGCAACGTAGTGGTGGACTGCTGAATAGTAGGGGATCCCAACTTCTGCCAAACGAATGTGGACATAACGCATGTAGAGGCACCTTCATTGATGATGCATCGATGGATGACAAGATTCTGAATGGAAACAAAAACTTGGAATGCTAAAGTGGAAAGCAGGCGTGGTTCGGACTGGTCCAAATCGAAGGCCATCAATTGCGAATCATTTGGGTCAATAGCACCAATGGCAGAAAGTAAAGTCTTACGCTGTGAAGGACAGTTTTTAAGATTTCCAATGTAGACACGGCTACGGGAGATTGGGCTACGTCATCTACAATGTTGTAATTTGACGCAGCACGAACATTGGGGTTATTGTTGATGCGACGAAGTGGAAAGCGAGGTGCTTTGGAGGTGCCATCGAGTGGAGCTGGGGGTATACGTAACGTCTTATCAGTGGGATTAGCATTAGTGTTTTTGTCAGCAGGAGAGGCTTCAGGGGTGGTGCCATATTGGTTCCGACGGATTTGGAGGTTGACATCAGCAGAGGACATCATCAACAAGTGGTGGGTACCTGAATCGAACATGGGTTGATCAGGAGCAGCATGAGTGATCTGTTGTTGTGGTGGCGCGTTGCCTTGAGGGGGAGCCAACGGCTGAGTGTTCACTACGCCTTGGGTAGGTAAGGGGTTTTGCAGCACCAAAGGTTGATGCTAAGGTGGTGGGGGGTTGGGTGGCGCCTGAGGAGCCGTGTGCCCTTGGAAATGGGCATCATCAGTCCAAAGTTGCCGAGCTCGCTCCAAATGTGGGCAAGTGTGTGTGTAGTGGTCGTAGACCCCGCAAATTGAACAAGGATGGTTTGTTCGCAGATTAGGATTTTTGGCTTGCTTGGGCGGCCGATCAGGGTTCTGGTTGGTAGGTGTCGCGTTATTGTTGTTTGGGGGATTGGGAGGTTGACCACCTTGGTCTGGAGGTTGGTTGTTCCCACGGTTACGGCCTTTTCCACGGTTTTGCTGGCCCTGTTGGCGATGGTTGTTTTGGTTCTGCTGCGGATTCTGTTCGGCGTATACTTGCCCTTGGGCAGCAGAGGGGTTCTGGGGTTGTGTAGGTGCGGGAGCAGGCTATTGTGGATATTAAGTAGGGGGAGGCTACGCAGGTGCTGAACCTTGTGGGGGTTGCTGATATGTCTGCGGAGCGGGTTGTGGGTTTGCTGCAGGGGCTGCCTGTAGTGGGTAATAAGCTTGTTGGGATTGAGAGGATACAGGAGCTAGCGCAGCCTGTGGGTGGTAATATGGCTGAGGTGCGAATGGGGGGGCGTAAGCGGGGGGTGCATGACCAAAGCACTAAGGTGGACATGAGGGTTCGTGGGTATGGTGGTGATGTGCCATGGGAGCATACGAATTGGTTGCTCCAGATTGGGATGTAGCCTACGAAAGGTCGGGGCCATGGCTAGGACGTGCTATGGAAAAGGGTTGGGGATGCAAGGCAATACGACCAATGATGCCATCTACGGCATGGGATGCCCCCGACGCATCGTGTTGGGAGGAATCGCCCCGAGGGGCGTCAGGTATGATGGTATATAAATAACCCGACTGGGCGTAAATGAGGTCAAATTGCTGGGCTTTGAGGATGGCCTCTTCTTCAGACTGGGTTCGTTCGGATGCCACATCCTTGGCAATGACAGGAAGGAGGGATTTTAGAAACCAATCTAAGAAGATAAGGTTGTCTAATTTGATTTTGCAGAGGCTGCGGTGTCGACGCCGCTCATGAATGTGGTCATTGATGTGGGTAGCCATGTTCTGTCTACAAGACAGTAGGATCTCAACTCCCACGTCATAGCGGACAGGTAACTGAAAGAAATGTAGGAAGGTTGAGGCAAGGGAGTTAAAGGTGGCATGGGTCCCATGGGGCTGCTCGATGTACCACTTAGCTGCAGAGCCAGTGAAGGTGCGCTGTAACAGACGGAGGCGAACAGAGTCATCCACTATGGAGTTGGAGGAACACAATAGATGGAAGGAAATAATATCGTTCTGGGGGTCCTCACCTGCCTTGCCCTCAAACTTAGGGATGTCGGAGGGGAGCTTAGTGGGCATGTGAGGCCACGCAGGGTCATGTCTGATGGGATCATTAGTCATTCTAGCTAGGTCAGGAAGGTTGAGGCTATCCATGAATGGAAAACTAGTAGAAGGATGTGACATACTAGTGGGTGTGACCATGTTGGGGCCAATGGAGTCGCCAAAACTGTAGCTAGGGTTTTCGCCCTAGCTTGTGCAAATGAGCACCTACTAAGGAGAATGGACTCCTTAGTAGCAGTTCAATAAACAGAAATAAAAAGACAATACATTGAAATGAAAATTACTTCTAAAGATGTTCATGAGACATAAGAGGCAAGAATAAATAAATGGCTTTCTTTGTATTAAAATTTATACCTCCAATGTGAAGGTTGGTGGAGTTCTTGCAATGGTCCAAGAGGGTTGCTCCAAACTCCAGCTTTGCTCCTTCTCTTTCTCCAAATGGTTGGAAATGGACCAAAAGGGGCACTCAAAGGTGAAAGTAGCTCAAGGGTGAGCTAGGGTTTCAAGAGTGATTTTGGCAGAGTAAGGGTATACTTGATTGTGGATATGAAATGAGGGATCTCCATCACCTATTTATAGTTTTTCAGTGGTGGAGTGTTGGCCCATGGTTTTGGGAACCATATGGTTTAGGTCAGCTGTATAGGGTTTTTTCCTCTTTTTTGGTATTTTTTATATTTTTTATTCCCTTTTTATAGGGTTTTTGCTATTTTGGAGGAATTTTGGATATTTTTGGAGGGAAAAGGGGTTTTTTAGCCTTTTGGAGGCTTTTTTGGTGGTTTTGTGGCCATTTGGAGGCTTTTGGGGCCTTTTGGAGGCTTTTTACTGGGATTTTAGGGTTTTGAAGGCAAATATGGTAGGAAATATGGACAGATGAGTCATGTAATGGGGTAGATGAGGTATTGAGAACCTTTTGGGTGTTAACAGCAAAGAAAAGAAAAACCAGAGCTGTCACAACATTATTAGCATCATGTAGTGGAGGCTAGCTAGACGAAATGTTGAACAAAAGGAGGACTCAATCAATGGCAGCAGCAGAGACAGCAGGTGCAATTGGGGTTAATAGTGAAGTACCCTTAGCAGAGATAGCAGGTGCAATTGGGGTTAATAGTGAAGTACCCTCAGCAGAGACAACAGGAGCAGTCAGAGCAAATATTGAGTTACCTATGGCAGAAATAACACCTGTAACAGAGGTAGATATAGAAATTCCAATTCTAAACTTCAAGTCACCTGCTGTTACATAGGAACCTCCCATAGAAGAACCTCAAATCGAAAACCTCCTGTGTTTGAAAATGAATTATTAAAGGAGGAAGTGCAGACATTGCGAAATGAGTTGGAAAGATTGAAGGGAGCAGTTGGAAAACAAGCAGAGAAGAATTTTGACACATTGTTAGATGTTGCAAATTTATTAGAAAAATCATCTCTTGCATTAGAAAATGAGGAGCAAGGAGAGGTTGCTTTCCCAGAGTGTGGAGACATATTCTTTGCAGCAGGACATAGAGTTATGGTGTTGGGAGTTGTATCACAAAAGCATGCACAGATAGAGTAGGAGGAAAAAAAACACCAGAAATAGAATTGATGGGGGGAAATGAGCCAAAAATTGAAGTGATTCCTGATTTGAATATAGGAGATGAAATAGTGCAGTCCCATCCATCAAGGCATACTGAACTTCTTCAGGACTAGTCTCATTAGTCAGAGGGATTTGACATAACCCAGAAACAATCTCAACAGTTCGAAGAAATTGAAGGGCAGGGGGCTGTTACACAAGAACCAGCACCCTTGGAAATATATAATGAGGCTGCAACTCAAACAACAATATTTGACATCAAGGATCAAGAAGAGAACACTGTTACACAAGAACCGGTGTTTTCAAAATCATTTGTTGAAGTTGCAACACAAACTGAGATGGCTGAGATTGAAATATAAAGAAAGGATGTTGTTACACAAGAACTAGCAGTCCTGAGAATATTTGCTGAGACTGTAACACAAACTGAGATGGATGAGGTTGAGATGGAAAGAAAGGATATTGTTACACAAGAACCAACATCCCCAAAATCAATTTTTGAGACTACATTACAGGCATGGACCACTACAACACCAATGAAGGATGAAACTGTTACATTGTAAGTACAGCGGGGGACAAGGTAGGAATACAGCCTTCTCAGGAAGTCATTTATCTAGACTTTGATGATGAAAAGGATGTGGAGAACAGAATAATTCAAAGGTTAGAGAAAAATATTCTCTAGCTAAATCTCGAGTTGGATAAATGGCATAAATATATTGATCAGTACATGACAGGTATGATTTCTCTCCAAGAACGTAGAAATGTCATTAGGGAGTTGAGAGAAAAGTGGGCTGGATATTTATTCTTCCAAAAACTCCGGTGGGAGAAACTTCAAGAAAAAATGGAAGGATTTAAGAAACTTAAGTCCCTGCACAAGAAAAAGACAAAATGTATACTCTTTCCCTAGAATTACTGAGTTGCAGGGCTCCATCCCCCTCTGACCCTATCTTTCTCCACGAGCAGACAACTTTATTTCATTTAAGGGCTTTGAAGGATGGGAGATCATTTGATTTAGCAACAGCTACCCAGTTTTTAGAAACTTTCGTGAAAAATGATTTTGAGGATCAACATTTGTTATGTGAATTGTATTTACATGATAGGGCTTGTTATATTGACTCTCCATCCAATCCCTTGCCTTGTTTGGGGGATGTTCAGCTGAGGGCATTTGCCTCTTTTTTCATCAGCCATGTAAAATGGCGAGATGCTTTCCAAACTATCCTCTAGAATGAGGAGAATTCTACTCTCTGGATTAGGGGTGAACCTCAGGATCCAAAAGGACTCATAGCAAATCATGCTAGATCTCTCAAGGTTCCGACAATTGCCCAATACTTTGAAATTTTGCGAGATAAAATCCTCACTACCTGTGTCCCGATGATTCTTAATATGCATTAGAGTGCTCTGGAAGGTAGTGAATACAGATGGCTATATTCTTCTTCATCTCTAAAGGAAGGGAACCCATACTGCTTTGAGAATTTCAGGAAAGCCTTAACAAGGGTTCCTAGATATGTGCAATGCATGGAAAATTGTGGACCTTGATGGATTGGATTAAGATTCAGATTCCGTCTTATATGTCTACCTGTGAGTCCTTACAGGAACAGCTTTGCTTTGACTAAAGAAGAAGAGAAGCTGTGTTGGGAGAAATGGACAGCCAACTATGGGTTTGTGCCTCAAGGGGAAACACCAGAATTTGCCTACAATCTCACAAATCTTCACAGATTCAACTCAGACTCAGATTCAGACTAGTTGAGGTTGTTGCATGGGGACATGCAATCAGATAGTTGGGGGTGATGTTGGGTCTAGGAAATGCCCCTTTTTGGCCATCCCTATTTCATCATTTTTCCGTAATTACATCCTATTTCTACAAGCCATATATATGCCTTCCCTCCAGATCAACCAATAATATCGACAGGTATAATTCATTATTTCTTTATTCATTTTACACCTAAGATTGTTATAGTTCAGGATCCTAGCCTTTGAATTATGCTAACTTGTGTGGTTTCATTTAGTCAAATCATAAAGCACAGGTGTCTCAGCTACCATGCCTTGAAAGCAATCATATGTGGTGCCAGCTGTTACTCTTTTAGATCAATTCCTCAGGTTTTCAAGCGACAATGCATCTCTCCACACGAGCTGTAACAGATTGCGGTAACAGAGTGTAGCTGCGACAGACAGGTTGCCTTCCATATTGGTAATCCGTTGATCTATGGCTCGCCAGCATAACAACATCTTTGATGATTAAACAACTGTTAACACCCAAAAAGTGTTCACTACCTCATCTACCACATTATATGGCTCATTTGTCCATTTTCCTACCATATTTCCCTTAAAATCCCAAAAAATCCCATTTAAAAGCCTCCAAAAGGCCACAAAACCCTCAAAATAGCCTAAAAAAGGCTAAAAAACCCCCTTTTCCTCCAAAAATAGCAAAAATCCCTAAAAGGGGAATAAAAAATATAAAATAATGAGGAAAAGGAAGAAAAAACCCTATACAGCTACACAAAACCATGTGTTTCCCAAAACCATGGGTCAGCACTCCACCACCAAAAAACTATAAATAGGTGATGGAGATCCCTTATTCCATATCCACAATCACAAGCACCCTTACTCTGCCAAAATCTCTCTCGAAACCCTAGTTCACCATTGAACTACTTTCACCTTGAGAGCCACCTTTGGCCCATTCCCACCATTGGAGAAGGAGAAGGAGCATATTGAAGCTTGGAGCATCCTCTCGGACATTGCAAAGGGCTTCATCAAACCTTCACATTGAAGGTAATATCAATACAAAAAAGCCATTCTTTAAATTTGATGTTTATGTTTCATGCATGTTTTAGAATTAATTTCATTGTTGTTTTAATTTAATTATTTACATTTACTGAACTGCTACTAAGGATTCCATTCTCCTTAGTAGGTGCTCATTTGCACAAGCTAGGGGTAAAACCCTAGCTACAGTTTTTGTCGACTCCCCTAGATTTTGAATTTTTGGTTTCGTTTTTAATTTTTTCTTTTCGGCTGTCCCTTTCGGCCGCCGCATACCGCGTCTTTTCCCTCTGCAGTCGCGTCCCGACCGCGCCTTTCAGGCCTTTACCTGCGATCCGACCGCGGCTCTCAGACTACTTCCGACGCCCTGCCGGCAGATTCAAGTCTGTTACCTGCGATCCGACCGTGGCTAATCAGCCTGTTTGCCGCGATCTGACTACGCCTGTCGGCCATTTTCCTGCGTCCCGACTGCGGCTATCTGCCTCTTTCGAGCTTCCCGACTGCGTCTGTTAGCCCTTTTGCCGCGACCCGACTACGTCTTTTTCCCTATTTTCTGCGTCCCGACTGCGTCTGTTGGCCCGAAAGCCGCGACCTGACCGCCACTGTTGCCCTAAAACCCGCGGTCTGCCTGTTCTGTTTCACCACAGACCTGCGGTCTGATTTCTGCATTTTTCCTGTTTTGAGCCCAGCCCCTTTTGCTGCAATATTTTCTGCATTTGAACAGCCCCTTGTCCTACCTGCAGCTCACTTCCTTACAGCCTTTCTGCAACATAATTTATGTTCCCTTTATAGAATCTTTTTAAAATTTCAGTATTTTTAATTCAGAAAATTTTGCAAGTTAAAAGTTTCAATTCCAGCATTATTGATAGTTAGAAGTTGTCCCCCTTGTGGCACTTCTATTTCGGGTTCATAACCTCACGAGCACACACTCTGTCACATAAATCAAGTGAGCCTTAAAAAGTACCTAATTCAACCAACATTCTAACCCCACTTGGGGAACACAAAAGAATCATTGTAGTTAGGTAGGATCGGGGGGATAGGCTTCCAATAACACCCCTCGGTTACTTTCACTTGAGACATAGTTGTTGTCCAAATAGGGAACCAAAATCCCCTAGTACTTTTTGGCACGGTCACGACCAGTTTATCAGAGGGCCTCTCCCTTAGGAGGGTTGAAGTCGGGAGACTGGTTCCGGAGGCCTGAGTGGAATACCGCACTCCATTCAGTAACCGAAGGGCTACCTTTCGCGGTTCGCGGGATATCCCTGTATAGGGGTATTGCGGTCAACGAACTAAATGGCAAATTCACCTTTCTGGACGTGTCATGAACGGGGTATCTTAGTTGCCATTCTTCTAGGATTGACTACCCGGTGTCCCTCCCGGTAGGGGGATATCATAGCCACTTGGCTTTCCTACTCATATTGTCTAACTTGGATTTCATCACCTTGCAGAAGATATGTTTAGTTGAGTCAGAATACTTTTAGTTAGGTGTTTGCATGCTCCTTTACCTCCCTTTGGTCTAGTGAGTCCACCATTTTTTCTTTTTAGGAAACCTGCTGCTTGTTGGTATTCTGACCATCTTTGTTGACACTCCACCTACTGTAGCACAGCTATTGCAGTGGGTGTTTTGAGTTGGTTGTTGGCCTGAGTGCCTTGTTTTTTAGCTCTCCTTTTGCACACTCGGTTGCATTAGGCCTTTCTGAGCTGTTTTTATACTCACCTCAACCCACAAAGATTTGACACCATCCGTCACCATTGAGTCCCCGAGACATTCTCGGCGCCTCAGGGGTGAGCCCCCACAGCACGGTTCTCTTGACACCACACGTCATAGATTCCGATCGTTATCCGTTGATACCACTCATCACAGATCTAGAGCCTTGTCACTTGACTCC
Organism: Larix kaempferi; assembly: GCA_027924585.1. Classification (NCBI taxonomy): domain Eukaryota; kingdom Viridiplantae; phylum Streptophyta; class Pinopsida; order Pinales; family Pinaceae; genus Larix; species Larix kaempferi. Next base: position 1,377,003 of record BSBM01000674.1, on the reverse strand, counting down.
ACTCGTCAGCGACGTAGGACTCCATCACCAGATAGTGACGCCCCTTACTTTACATCCGATTCTGACGAAGAGTCTGAGAACCCTATTTACACTGCCCCTACTAGCCCCATGGCTGGCATGACTTCCACTCCGTTTGTGATAGGGACCATTGGTGGCACATCCACCATTACACCAGTTACTACACCTGTTTTGGGTATGCCCTCCATGGGACCCTCATCTACTGTTCCCCTCACAGTACCTATTCCCGCAGCGGGAATACCTATCCCCACTACATCAGTGGCTCACACTACCCATGGTGGTGCTGGACCATCCTCCACTACCTCAGTTCCCCCACTTGGGGGCACCACCCCAAATCCTGTCCCTCCACTTGGGGGCATTGTCCCCAACTTGGTCCAACCCACTACTGTGTCACATCCTTCTTCCAGTTTGCCGTTCATGGCTAGCCTCAACCTACCTGACTTGGCCAGACTGACCAACGACCCTATTTGACACGACCCTACGTGGCCTCATATGCCTACCAAGCTCCCCTCTGACATCCCTAAGTTCGAGGGAAAGGCCGGTGAGGACCCACAAAACCATATCATGTCTTTCCACCTATGGTGTTCCTCTAACTACATAGTGGATGACTCTGTTCACCTCCGTCTCTTACAGCGCACCTTCACTGGCTCTGCAGCCAAATGGTATATCGAGCAACCTCATGGGACCCATGCCACCTTTGCTTCCCTTGCCTCGACATTCCTGCAGTTCTTCCAGTTTCCTGTCCGCTATGACGCGGGCGTTGAGATCCTTCTATCTTGTAGACAAAACACGGCGACCCATATCACGGACCACATCCACGAGTGGCGTCGACGCCGTAGCTTATGCAAGATCAAACTAGACGACCGTATCTTCCTAGATTGGTTCCTCAAGTCCCTTCTTCCTGTTATCGCTAAGGATGTAGCTTCCGAAAGACCCCAGTCTGAAGAAGAGGCCATCCTTAAGGCACAGCAGTTTGACGTCATTTACGCCCAGTTGGGTTACCTTTATACCATTATACCTGACGCCCCTCGCGGTGAGTCCTCCCATCACGATGAGCCGGGGGCATCCCACGCCGCAGACGGCATCATCGGTCGTGTTTCTTCGCATCCTCAACCCTTTTCTATAGCACGACCTACCCCTGGCCCCGACCTGTCGTGGGAAACCTCACAGTCTGGAGCAACCACCTCGTATGCTCCCATGACACACCCCCATGGACCCTCATGTCCACCACAGTGCTTCGGTTATGCGACTCTTGCTTATGCTCCCCCAGTCACACCTCAGCCTTACTACCATCAGCAGGCTGCCCCAGCTCCTGCGCCTTCACAAGCCCAACCTGCTTATTATCCGCCACAGGCAGCCCCTGCGGCACACCCACAACCCACTCCGCAGCCATATCAGCAACCCTCTCAGGTTGCTGCACCTGCTCAGCCTCAACCTGCATACCATCCACCGCAGCCTGCTCCCGCACCTGCGCAACCTCAAAATCCACCTGCTGCCCAAGGGCAAGTTTACGCCCAGCAAAACCCACAGCAAAACCAGAACAACCAATGTAACTAGTGTCAACAGAACCGCGGCAAGGGCCGTAATCGGGGGAACAACCAACCTGCCGACCAAGCTGGTCAACCAGCAAATCCCCCCGACAACAACAATGCATCCCCCGCTAGTCAAAACCCTGATCGCCCGCCCAAGCAGGCTAAAAACCCCAATTTGTGAACAAACCACCCTTGTTCTATTTGCAGGGTCTATGGACACTACACACATGCTTGCCCACACTTAGAGCGAGCTCAGCAACTCTGGGTTGACGAGGCCCATCGCCAAGGGCATGCGGCTCCCCAAGCACCGCCCAACCCCCCCAACCTCAACAACCCCCTTTGGTGCTGCAAAACCCCTTACCAACCCAAGGCATGGTGAACACTCAGCCATTGGCCCCTCAAGCTAACGCGCAACCCCAACAACAACAGATCACATACGCCGCCCCTGGTCAACCCATGTTTGACTCAGGTACCCATCACTTGTTGATGATGTCTTCTAATGATGTCAACCTACAGACCCGTCGGAACCAATATGGCTCCACCTCTGAAGCCCTTCCCACTCATAAAACCACTAACGCTCATCCCACTGATCAAGCGTTATGTATCCCTCCCCCGCCGGTCGATGGCGCTCCCAAAGCAGCTCGTTTCCCACTTCGCCGTATCAACAACAACCCCAATGCGCGTGCTGCGTCTAACTACAACATTGTAGACGACCTAGCCCAATCTCCCGCAGCCATGTCTGCATTAGAAGTCTTGAAGAACTGCCCTTCCCAGCGCAAGACTTTACTCTCCGCCATTGGGGGGATTGACCCAAATGATTCGAATTTGATGGCATTTGATTTGGACCAGTCCGAACCACGCCTGCCTTCCACCTTAGCTTTCCAAGTTTCTGTTTCCATTCGGAATCTTGTCATCCATCAATGCATCATCGATGAGGGTGCCTCCACATGCGTTATGTCTACATTCGTATGGTAGAAATTGGGATCCCCCACACTCCAGCAGTCAACCACTGCGTTACGCGCCTACGACGGACGTTCGGCTCAGCCCCAAGGTCTCCTAGCCAATGTCCCTGTCCAGTTAGGTGGTAAAACTGTCCTCATCGATATCGAGGTCATCAATGCCCAGCTTGATTACAACCTCTTACTCGGTCGCAGCTACATGTATGCTATGTGGGCGGTTGCTTCCTCGGTCTTTCGTACCATGATGTTCCCCCATGATGGACGCGTGGTCAAGATCGACCAACTTACTTACTATGATCCCAGCGCTCTCGCGGCACCTGAAAATGTTCTCCCCATGGTTGAACAACCTGTTTCTCCTGCCACCACCTCGTTTATTTCCTCTACGGGGCCTGGAGTCTACTCAGACGCACCGATGACTTCCACCTTCCAATCTATTCCACCTCCCTCGGCCCCCACGGACGTGTCTGACTTATGTACCTTGTCCCACGACAACCAACCACCTAACAATCAACCACCCTTGTTGCCTAAACCTCCATTGGTACCTAGCCACATTGGTGTTACACCTATCCATACGATCCCTTTCCTAGTCCCTCCATCAGGAGTAGTAAGCGCCCCGGTCATGGATACCCTTAGCCTCCCTGGGTTGACTTTGGGATTACCCGTATGGTATCTTTCGCCTCCTGTTCGCCCGTCGACACCAGACGTCATCCTCCAGCCGGTGCAACCCATGGCTACTACCACTCAGCCACCTCTCGGTGTCTCTACCCCTTCGTCCTCCACGAATACTCCTCCTACTCCCAAACCCACTGGGGGCAGAGGTCCACAACCTTACACTGCTGTACCACCTCCCAAGACAGTAAAAAACCCTCCAGTATTTCGTGCTCCCCCCAAATGCTCGCTGTGCGACGAGTTGGGCCATGCGACCCACCAATGCCCACAGTTACCAGCATTGCAGAAGCATATGCAGATGCTCGATGATGACCCCAACATCCCAATTGTCGAACTAAACCCCACTCCCAAGCCTAAAGATAAGTCCCTACGTACCAACCACTCCTGCACCATATGCGGTATTTACGGGCATTATTCACATCATTGTCCCGATCTCCCGGATTACAGAGCGTATCTCTATGAGATGAACAATCTAGATCTTGAGACGGCACCACCCACCATTGAGGAAATCTACCCCCTGGTTTCTCCCCCTTCTGGAGAGGTTAATATCATCTATATGATCTCTTCAACCACTACCCCCTCGTCAACCGATTTGACGACGCAAACTTTCCGTACCGATGAGGAGATTCTTGAGGCCCTGACTGCCCCGGATTATCCCTGGGATGATATGCATCATCGTTCCTACTTCATCCCAGAAGCATCTTCCTCTAGCTCCGCTACCCAATACGCGGTTGAATCCAAAGACTTCCTCCCCACAAAGGTCGACTGGTTCAAGGACCCTATTCCTGCTCCTGATGCCTTCGAGGAAGGTAACATGGCCAACATCTCACCTGTCATCCAAGTTGATATCGCTGCCCCAGGACGTGCCCCTAAACTCATTACTTTAGGAGCATTCTGCAGTAAACAAGAGATTGAGGACTACACAAACCTTTTCAAAGAATTTCGTGATGTCTTTTCCTGGTCCTATACTGAAATGCCTGGTCTTGACCCCGCAATTATAGAGCACCACATCGACACATGGCCTGATGTACCCCCCATCCGTCAGAAGGAGCGTCCCATTCATCCTTCCAAACTCCCAGCTGTTAAAGCCGAGATTGAGAAGCTGCGCAAGGCCGGGTTCATTTATCCTATTGCCTATACCACTTGGGTTTCAAACCCCGTTCCTGTTAACAAAAAACAAGGCACCCTTCGAGTATGTACTGACTTCCGCGATTTAAACCGCGCCTGTCCCAAGGATAATTTCCCCACGCCATTTATTGACCAGCTCATCGATGCGTGCGCGGGGCATGAAGTCCTCTCCTTCATGGATGGTTTTTCCGGATACAACCAGATTCAGATCCGTAAGGAGGATCAGTACAAAACTGCCTTTACTACCCCATGGGGCACCTTTGCCTATCGCGTTATGCCTTTCGGCCTAAAAAATGCTGGTGCCACTTTCCAGCGGGCCATGACCTACTGCTTTCACGACTTGGTCCATATCCTGTTAGTCTACCTTGATGACCTTACAGCTCGTTCCTGGAAACGATCCGACCACCTTAACGACCTTCGACAAGTTTTTCTGTGTTGTCGCAAATACCAAATCCGCTTGAACCCACACAAGTGTGTCTTTTGCGTTCCGGCAGGCCGATTGTTAGGTTTCATTGTTTCCCAGAAAGGAATTACTGTTGACCCTCTAAAAGTCTAAGCCATCTTAGACCTTCCCTCTCCTCGCACGCTCCGGCAACTCCAAAGTCTGCAGGGGCGATCCAACTTCCTTCGACGCTTCGTTCCTGATTATGCCACCACCGTTCACGGTTTCTTGCTCCTGCTCCGTACCCACATACCCTTCGTCTGGGATGAGCAAGCAGAAGCTGCATTCGAAGCCCTCAAGAAGGCTCTCACACAAGCCCCTTTGATCTCCCCTCCGGATTTCTCCCAGGACTTCATCCTATACGTCTCGGCTTCCGAGCATGCCGTGTCCGGAGTCTTGGTTCAAGAAGACGCTTCTCACCAGAAGCATGTCATTTACTACGTCAGCCAGACCTTGTCTGGTCCACCCCTCCGTTATCCATATGAGGAGAGACTTGCCCTCGCCGTAGTCTTTTCCGTACAAAAATTGCGACACTATATCCTAATGAGTCACACCACCGTTGTCGTCGACTCTAACCCCATGGTCTATCTTCTAAACCGGCGACTACTGCAAGGTCGTGTTGCTAAATGGGTCATTATCCTCCAGGAATATGACCTTACCTTTAAAACACCTAAGAGCACTAAAGCCCTCGCGCTTGCCCAGCTCATTACTGATCTCCCTCCCCTTCTCCCGGCCAAACCAATCTCCGATGAGTTACCCGACAATCACCTGTTCACTATCTCGTATGACGACCCATGGTACGGTGATATCTTATTATACCTACGCACGCAGAAATTCAGACCCAAAGTTACCCGTAATGGACGCCGTCGCATCCGTCACCAGGCCTCCCGATATCTCCTCTTAGGCGATGTCCTCTACCGGCGCGGAGTTGACACAATTCTTCGTCGTTGCCTTACACACGAAGAAGCTGAACACGTCCTTAATGACTGTCATAGCGGTGCCTGCGGAGGCCATTTCTCAGGGATGGCCACCGCCCAAAAGGTCATCCGCGCCGGATACTTCTAGCCCACACTTTTCACCGACTGCATCACTGCGGTCAAACACTGCCATAACTGCCAACTTTTTTCCCCCAAGGCCCGGACACCTCCTGCTCCGTTACACCCAGTCGTCACCGTTGGTCCTTTTTGTAAGTGGGCCATAGACTTCATGGAATGTAGACCCCAGTCTGCCAACGGCCACAAATATATCATTGTTGCTGTTGATTACTTCACCAAATGGGCGGAAGCCATGCCTACCTTCAATTGTACTGCCGACACTGCGGCCCGCTTCTTTTTCAACCATGTCATCGCTCGATTCGAGGTTCCTAAGCAGTTAGTCTCTGACCATGGTTCACACTTCGAAGATGCCGTCTGGCGTGAGTTATCCACCCTCCTTAAGTATGAGCACCAATTTTCCTCTGCTTACTACCCCCAAGGGAACGGCCAAGTAGAGGCCATCAATAAAATCCTAAAAACTATCCTTCAACGAACGGTTGACAAGCATAAGTCCAATTGGCATCACATGTTGTTCCCTGCCTTGTGGGATTACCGCACATCCACTAAGACCGCCACTAGTTTTACACCATTCCATCTAGTTCACGGAGTAGAATCTGTTCTCCCCATCGAGTGTCAGATTCCTGCCTTACAGATCACTGCGGAGCTTCTCCCTGACACCTCCCCCCTCGAGCAGTGTTTGCTGCAACTCGAACAAGCTGATGAAGACCGTCATACCACTCTCCAGAACATCGAAGCTGCCAAAAACCGCTCCAAAGCTGGTTATGACAAACATGTTCACCCTCGAACTTTCCATGAAGGGGACCTCGTCCTCGCCTACGACCAAGCCCATGACAAAACCGGTAAAGGGAAGTTTGAATCTATGTGGCAAGGCCCTTACGTCGTGCAGACCTGCCTCGGCAAGGGGGCATACATCTTAGCTGACTCCGAAGGCCGTCCTTTGCGCAACCCTCGTAATGGGTTGTATCTCAAGCTCTTTTACCCATAAAAGAAACCTGCGGCCTCATTGGTCTACGTTGTACAATGTACTTTCTTGTTGTTTCCATTTTACGAACCGTTTCCACCATTGGAATCAGCACGACGAGACTGTCATGATGGTCACTTCGTTGCATTATTTCTGTTCCGTCATTTTTTGCCCATTTTTCCGACGCCACTAGTCGCCTCGGTTTGCGTGCCACATCGGTCGTTCTCCGTTTTTCACATGTTTTATATCATCGGATTCATTTTTCCGAGCTGGTGATGATGCTTGAGATCATTTCTCGCTCTCACCCCCAGATTTTTAGGGTATTTTTTCCAAAACGCCCTCGTCACCTCGGTGTGCGTGCCACATCGGTCGTTACCCGTTTTTGACACCCTTTATATTGCCGGATTCATTTTTTCGAGCTCGTGATGATGCTTGAGATCATTTCTCGCTCTCACTTGGTACAATTTCCACATTGTGTCCCAACACCTTGTTGCCTCGGTTTGCGCGCCACATCGGTCGCTATCGGATTGTTCCACATTTTTTACATGAGCCATTCACTCCTGTCATACTGCAAATATTTTGTTATTTTGCCACCATTTCATCTACCCCGCAAGGAGGCCCACCAGTGTTCCCCCCTACCCTCGTTCTTGATCATCATTACTGATCCTTGATTGAACACTTCCTCCTTGCCTGGCCATTCCTTTTGTTCGGTATAATTTTATCCCTTTTTCGGGCCGGACAACTCCTTTACGAAAAAGGCACTTAGGGAGTTTCCGTTAAGCTCTTTTCTGACTCCTAAAAGAATGAAAAGATCGCTGAGCAATCTTGCTTCCTTTCATGCTCGTTAAACTACCTGAAAGGGCATCTATCTGGTATAAGTTTAACCCTTTTCCGGACCTGGTAGACTAATTACGAAAAAGGAATACTCTAGTCACACCGGCTAGAAGAGTTCTTCATTGCATCCTTTTATGCTTCTTTGGGCCTTGGAGACTAAATCTACGAAAAAGCAACCCCCTGGAGTCTTCTTATTTGCTTTCAGACTCTCTAAAATTGAAAGCAACCACGAGCATGCACTGTCCTGGGCTCGTACAATCCACACGACAGTACCATTCCATCACATCAGAATCTTCTTATCGCTTTCAGACTCCTTAAAATTGAAAGCAACCACGAGCATGAACTGTCCTGGGCTCGTAAAATCCACACGACAGTACCATTTTACACACACTTCTTCTAGTTCATTAACCCATGAAGAAGTCTCCTCCCGTGCCTCCTGGCACTATGATCGATCATCTCGGCAGCACCCCCAATCAGGTCGCCTTTGTTCAGAGTATTCTGCAGTCTCCTGCCATTTTATACCAACTTGAGTCCCCCTCAACCCAGTTACCCTCCCAGATCCATTACAGCTATAATCACTTTCCCATCAGTCAGTTTCATATGCTGCCAGATCATTCCCATTATCATACTCTGAACAAAGGAAGTTTGAGTCCACCCACTCTACTTGCCCAGTTGTCACCCACAGTTTATCAGTCCTGCCATCAGTACTATCACATTTCGGTCTTGTACCTCGCGCTCCTGTCAAGGAAACATCATTGCCTTGATGGTTGCAGGTCTCCCTCTGTCGACGACAGCTCCTCTATTCCAGAGGATAGGCCCAGAGGTCCCTACGCCTTGGACTTATCACCATCTGTGTTAAGTGCCTACGGATCATTCTGAGAGGAGTCATTATTGCCTCTCCGAGTGGTTGTTCCTCACATGCTCGACTTCAGCACCTTGATCGCATCGTTGAGGATCGCGTAGGATTATATCCCATCAGTTTTTAGTCGAAGACCCCGGATTTACCCCGACTCTAGCACATTGGTGAGTCATTTCGGAACGCCCAGTTGTATGTTCCTGTGGATGTCCGGGCTGCGTTGGCGTTTGTATTCGGAAGCCATCCAGTTACATGCTTCCTTGAGTACCCAGATCAGTTCCAGTGCAGTGTATCATTACGAGTGTACCCCTTGTCACTCTGATCCAGCAGCTTATTAACCCCTTTGGTACCACACTCAGTAGCACTGTTGATTATTCCAGTGTATCAGTTTTTCAGCTTAGACATGGTCCACCCAGCAGTATGTCCCAGATTTTATGTCCCCTCTGGACTCTTATGATGTACACAGTGGCTATGTATCTTACAGGTCCCCCTTTTCGGGCCTCACAGTTATGTTTATATATCTTGATACGAGCATGGGTATGCCCGCCTCGTCCATATATTGAGATTATTCCTCAGTCAGTGTTTGAGGTCATGTCTATTTCAGGTCCCCATTTTTTGGACCCCATTGTTATTATTATGTTATATCCTGATACGAGCATGGGAATGCTCGCCTCGTCCATATGATCAGATGATTCCTCATCCATTATTGAGGTTATGTACTTTTAGTTCTTGCAGTTGTTCGGGATCGTTGTTCCGGGCTCCAGTTTGTTTCTTCTCTTCTCTCCACTCCCCAGGAAAACCATTCATGACTTATGATGTCCATCGGCCATACGATGAGCTCCTGCCCTCGCACATCAGGGGGCAATCTGTTAACACCCAAAAAGTGTTCACTACCTCATCTACCACATTATATGGCTCATTTGTCCATTTTCCTACCATATTTCCCTTAAAATCCCAAAAAATCCCATTTAAAAGCCTCCAAAAGGCCACAAAACCCTCAAAATAGCCTAAAAAAGGCTAAAAAAACCCCCTTTTCCTCCAAAAATAGCAAAAATCCCCTAAAAGGGGAATAAAAAATATAAAATAATGAGGAAAAGGAAGAAAAAACCCTATACAGCTGCACAAAACCATGTGTTTCCCAAAACCATGGGTCAGCACTCCACCACCAAAAAACTATAAATAGGTGATGGAGATCCCTTATTCCATATCCACAATCACAAGCACCCTTACTCTGCCAAAATCTCTCTCGAAACCCTAGTTCACCATTGAACTACTTTCACCTTGAGAGACACCTTTGGCCCATTCCCACCATTGCAGAAGGAGAAGGAGCATATTGAAGCTTGGAGCATCCTCTCGGACATTGCAAAGGGCTTCATCAAACCTTCACATTGAAGGTAATATCAATACAAAAAATCCATTCTTTAAATTTGATGTTTATGTTTCATGCATGTTTTAGAATTAATTTCATTGTTGTTTTAATTTAATTATTTACATTTACTGAACTGCTACTAAGGAGTCCATTCTCCTTAGTAGGTGCTCATTTGCACAAGCTAGGGGTAAAACCCTAGCTACAACAACCTCATTCAATGCGGCTATAACAGTTAGCTGTGACTTAGTAGCATGTCAATCATAGATCTTCACTGCTACACGGGATTAGTGGATCATGAACTACATTTTGTATGTATAAATATGGGAAGGCTTCCTATGCCTGGGTTTGGTTAATCATCAATTGTTGTATGGGCTATAATAGAGATTGAGACTGTGAATTTCCATCTTTTAATGAAGAGCAGAGTTACTTCCATTTCTGTGTCTTAATTTGTGGTGATTCATGGCGTCTCTGTTAGAAGGCCAGGGCCTTCCTTCTCACAAAGATTGTCGATTTAGTTAGATAGTTAGATTTATTCATTTCCTGTTGTGTGTTGTGGAATTGCATTAGGTGTATTTCTGATAGCTAAAACAGTGAGTTTATGATTGCATTCTTTATTGGTAGTTTATCTCCTGCATATGAATAGTTGTAACTACGTGGTTTGACAGTCGACTGTGTAGGTAAGTTTGATTATGCATGTGTGTTCAATAGCTGTGACAGTCGAGCTCAATTCCAATTCCCTTCGGTCATTTATGCTTTCTAGGATTTCCTTTGATTATTAGTTAGAGTTCAAGCTTATGTTTTAATTCTGGTTGTTGTTGTATCTTAAATTGGATTCATAGATTAAATAGATTATGGTTGAGTTGCAGTAGTCACTGGATGAATCATTTTGGTAAATATTGAATACTGTAGTTTGATAATTATAAGGATTTAACTTCTTGCAAAAGTAATCTAGTTCATTCTCATTCTTAGATCATTAAACTGTTGGGTTTATTTCTGTAGGAAGGTAGTTGCATTTTGAATCCCTAGATGTATGAATTAGATTAGTTTTCTTTATGGAATGAGTTTGGCTGAGCAGATAGGTAGGATTGTTATCTCCATTCACTTAATCAACTACTGAAATTGTTTATGCATAGATAGTGCTTATTGCCATTGAAATAAAAGACCTCCTTGGGTTTGACAATTTATATTGAGCATTATGTATGTTGGTTTTAATTAATTGACATATAGGGTGACCAACAAGGGTGAAGAAGCATGAGGTGGAATTGATGATGGATGTGCAATCTATCAATATATTTCATTACAAGCAATTGAAAAGGTTCAATGAAGGAAATGAAAGGGACCTCAAGAGTTTATTTGACTAGACACACATAAAACCAAGTCCTCTTGCATTTCTTATGGGCTTAGTGAAGAATAAGGTCATAATAGAGTACATGTGCATAAGGAACAAAGTCCTTGACATGGAGAAGATTCAGAAAGCAAAGACTACAACCCAAGGTAAATTTTCACATAAGCTTTTTGACAGAGATTATTTGCATGATCTTATTCATATGTTGCAGGAAGCATAATTGAAGTATGATGAAGATATTTTCAATCTCAATGAAAATTTTATGGCCACCCAATATTCTTTGAGAAGAAATCAAATTGCCCTCTTGGAATCCAAGATGGAGATAGAACAATTTCACCAAGAATTGCAGAAATCACATACTCCCTCCTACATTCAAATCAGCCATCCACTTTCGGTTGATGAAATTCAAAGTTCTATGGACGAACCTCATGATATTTTGGTTCATGATATTCATGATGACATGCATGTGCTTGAGGAGTTTAAGGATGCAGATGGTGACATCCAAGCACATACAACCTTCCAGATCCAAACTGAGCTTCTTCTTGGAGTGAGTCATTCCTTCAATGAGGAGTCAAAAGAGCTCATGCTTGATGGAACAGCCTTTGATGGAGTTGACGCATCCACATATTTGGTGGATACTTGTTGCAGAAATTTGGTTCATCTTTGGACCAATGGAAGAGAGTTGAGCCATTGGGAGCACTCACATAGGGAAGCACCTTGATTCCTAGTCGGAGGATTGGGTTGGAGTGTCTCTTCTTTCCCTATTTGGGAGAAAATACACATGAGGGATATTCTTGCTTTCATCTATGGAGACTTATTGGATACATTTTACACTTTTTGTGAGAAGCATGGGCCTCCATGGACTTGTGATGATTCCTATTCTCTTTGTGATTGGACATGGGACTTTCACCCTTGTCATTGGAACAACAATGTTTTAATTTTTGGAACTTGTGTGCATTGGACATATGAAGTACAATATGATTTGTATGTGCTTGGGGAGTTTGAGTTCAAATAGAATGAATACCAAGCAGCTATTCATTACCAGATAAATGATGATTTGCCTCTAGGTGATGGTTGTACAGTTTTGAACGAGGCACATGATCTCCCTTCGTTTGAGCCTACCATGATGGATGACTAGTATAGAGAGTTGATTCACCGTTCTCCATCCAAATCACTAAGTTAGAGTATGCATTCATCCACTGATTGGGTGGATAGTTACATAAGGGAGTTGAGTACCCCAAGAGGTAAGTTTGTTGCTTGCATTAGTGGAAAGCTTATGGACACATCATCCATATTTTGTGATCAGTTGTATAGGAATTTATGGCTGCTATGTGATGTCTTCAATATACTTGAATGGACATGGGATTTCCATCTATGCCCTAGGAATGGGAATTGCAGTGCTAGTTTGCACATGGCTTATGAGGAGATTCAATATTCCTTTAGGAGTGACGAAATTCCAATTTGGTGGAGTGTTCTAGACATCCCCCATGGTGATATATTATTTTTGTTGATACTTATGTTTGGGAGGATGCAGTTAAGACATTGGGACCCTGGAATTCTTTGTGATGATATTTTTCCACAAGCAAAAGTGTTATCGGAATACATGCAGCAATGGTAGTGGGATCCAGGAATTGATGGTTCATTTCAGTTTGCCTTGATGTATGGAGGAATGCAGCATAAGAAGTGGGACCCTGGGATCAATCTTGAAGATCCAGATATAATCAGAGTGGTGCAGCAGAAACATGGTGGAATTTTTGTATTTTGCTTGGAATTGAGGATTTCAGTTCTAGACAGCCAGCAACATATTTTGAGCAGTAAATTCACTGGTTGGCTTCATAGAAGGTTGGAGTTGGTTTCTTGCTTGAGAAAAAGCAATCTTAGGAGGGGAGGACTGTCATGTTCCTATTTTGTCAGCACCATGAAGCAGTTCAAACCCCATGGATCCTATTTACATATTGGAATTAATTAATTAATGAGGAGTTAATTTTGAATTCCAGGCATTTAATTAATTAGGAGTGTGGATTAATTTTTATCCAAATTTTATTATGCACTTGCAATATTTAATTTTCATGCATTTAATAATTTTATCTTAAATAAATGAGAATAATGCTCCACTAGGGAAAATTAGTGGATGAGGTTGACTTGGAGATGGCTTGAATAATAAGTTAAGGAGAAAGCACCCAAATCTAGAAAATTAGGAAAAATAAAAGAAAGATGGAGCAAATCAGAAAAGCAGCAAAAACTTAGGAAAAGCAGCATAAAGCAGAAAGCAGCATAAAAGAAGAAAGCGGGATAAATCAGAAAAGAAGGAAATTTCAGAAAAGCGGGATAAATAAAAAAATACAGAAAAAAAAAGTAGTAAAATCTAAAGCAGAAAGTGGAAAAGCAAACAAAAAAGGAAAAAGAAGGAAAGCAAATCAAAAAGGAAAAAAGAAAGGAAAGATAGCTTTCCTTATCCACTCGTGGAGGGTGCATTAGATAAGGATACTTTCTCCTCAAGTCATCCTCTCTCTATAAATGAACCATTGCGCACCCCCTTCACGTTTTTTGTCAGTTTGATGTTTTGATTGAGAGCAATTGTGCCTCAGAGACTTGGGAGATGTGTCCCTAGTCCAAGCTGGGAGATGTGCCCCTGCTTCTTGTGAGAGGATGATGATATTACGCCATTATAGATTATTTTATTTCCAGGTATTGTAGTTTATCAAGTCTAATTTGAATTTCATAAGAATCATCATTCATTTCATGGTTCGAATCTCCAATCTTCCTATGGATTTCTAGAGCTAGATTATTGTGTAGAAGAGGAGAGGAGTTTTTGTAATGATTTGCGAGGCATATTGGCCCATATATGATTTAATGATAGTAAATATAAACCTATGATAACATTCATGTCATTTAATATTACAAAAGTCTGAATTATTCTCATATTTCTCCACCCTCTATAGATTTGCATAGAAATTGACTAGTTTTCATACTATCTTAAATAAATGAATGAGTAGAGGTCCAAATGAGTTTATTTCTATTATTGATGTTAATTAACATGTTATATGACCCAATCCATGTCTTATTTGAATAATTAGTGATCCTTCTCTGCATGTTTGGGAGTTCCTGAATTTTACTAGGTGTGCAATCCTGAAATGCAATTTTGCTTGTATCTTTGTGAATATTTCTTAGAAATTCCTTAAAATTTATGGAGTGATATATGACTATGTATTGACTGATATTTCATGTTATTTATCCTCTATGATTCAGAAAAAATAATCCATCGCTTCCAGTCCAATTTTAGAGCAATACTAGTCTGCATATGTTGGGGTGCCTAGGAGCATTGGAGTAGATTTAAAAAAAGAAGACATTGAAACATAAATGGTCTCAGTAATTTTTTCATAGGTATTAACAAATATCATATCCTGCCTTCCTTCCAGATCTTTTGATCTTGTCCACCCACAACCCAACTAGCTCCCTGAAACATTGTTTTTAATTTATTCTTTGAGGAACAGAGTTTTTTATAACTAATCCTAGTTGGTAAATTACACAATGGAAGGGAGTATGAACATCAATCATGCAAGTACAAGCTAAATCTCTCCCAAATTGCAAATATGCAAATAAAAAATTACCAAAAGCTGCTCCATTTCGACTTGGCCTCCTTTTAATAACTTTAGTTGAATCATTTCCCTCCTTAGAACTCAAATTATTTCCTAATTACTCATTAAATTTGAATTAGTTGGGTTTATGACCCTTCATTGGCCCCACATGACACTTGGCTCATCTTTTGTCTCCAACTCCTCCATGAATTCGAATTCGGGAATCTTTTGCATGCTTCGGAGATGTGTAACTCCTCTCATGCACCCTCTTGGTCTATTTTTAGCTCTTGCATTGTCATATATGTCATATAATATGTCATAAGTGTCATACATGTCATAGAATTTGTCATAAGTGTCTTAATGCTTCCATAGTTTTCATAGAATCTGTCATTTTCTATTTTTAGCCCCGTGACTCTTCCTCTTCCTTCATGAATGTTACCTCTTCCCTCCAACTCGAATTTAGGGATGGATCCATGTTTAAAGGAGGAATATTATCTCATGTGGACCCCACATGTCCACTTATGTTCCCCCATGTCCAACTAGGACCTAATGCCACTTCATTTTGGAGCATTTAACATTTATTCCATAATTTATTGGCCTATTTTTCCACCATCAATTTAGAATATTGAATTTTCATGATAAACTATAGACCTTGGGGTTAAATGTCAATATTTTAATTCTTCCACATAACCCTTAGGAATTGGGTAGGCCAACTTAATTATTTATCTAAAAATCATTTAATTGGGGACATGACAGTCCTTCCCACCCAAGATTGCTTGTCCTCAAGCAATTTCAAACATGGATGTTGAAGAACCTTCTTTCCTTCCAAACTTTGCCTCTAACTTGTTTCAAAAATCATTTGAACCTTCATACTTGCTCTGAACAACCTCTTGAAGTTGCCACTGATTTGCCAAAATTTTCAAAATTTCATGTTTCCAAGAAAAGTTATGAGAGGAAAGGGAATGCTTCCACTGCTCCACTCTAATACAATCACTTTTGTAAGTGGTGACTTGAACTTCCAGCTACTTTCTATACCCCAAATTTGAAACCAATGAGACCAAAACTAATCCTAGGGTCCCAAATGATCCTGTAGTATGCATGGTGAGAAATATCTACAACTAAACTCCATAGACACCAAGCATATGAAAACTGAGTCCAACTAAAGAAACTGAAACAATACTTTGCATAACTAAACTCAATGAAATGAAGGTTATCTTTCTCCATCAATCCAACAACCAAGGTACTGTTCCAAATGAACTGAAAACAAGCAATGACGGGATCCCATTGCTTTTGTTGCATTCCAAAATATAGGCATGCTCTACAAAAAAAAATTCAGGAAAAAGATTGCCCAGATCCCACTGCCTTAGTTACAAATCTTTGAGTGGCAGTGTCACATGTGGAAAACTAACATTCCAAAGAATGTCAGGATCCCATTGTCTCATCTGCATCTTTCCAAACATCAGTAACAACAATAAAAATTCATTACTATAAAAAATGCGAGGAAGGATGTAAATATCATACCACCACACTGGAAGTTCAAAATTTCCATTGCACAATTGAAACTTTGAGGGCCCCTACATCAAAATATGACCTTCTTCAAGGTTGGGTCGAGACTAAGAGAGACTCTCCATCATGAGATACATATCCTCAAAGTGAGGCTAAATGCAAACAAGTATCCCCCAATCAACCATATAGTCCTCATGTGCCAAATGCACACAAAAATCAAGAGTGAGACCATTGAAGCTCAAAGGACAAGGGTGAAAGTCCCATGTCTCATCACCAAAAGATAAGGAATCATCCAACAATTAGAAAATATGTCCATGCTGCTCCAAAAGAATGTAATATGCAAACAAATAATCATCCATGTGTTCTTTCATCCAAGAAGTGAATGAAGAACCTCCACTAAAATCTGAACCAAGTGAAGAGCAAAGAAAATAGGGAGACTTCATTTGGCTGAAAGAAGTCTCATCAAGACACCCATGAATATGTGTATCATCAAAAATAAAAAAGGATGTTGCTTCCAATAATAATTTTCTTCAATCATATATTTCTTCACCCAAGTATTGGATGAATTTTCTCCAACATCAAATGAACTAAACAAGGAGCTAGGAAAATCATGAGTGTTCAAGTGATTCAAGTGAACATCATAGGTGCATCCATGTAGATGTGTACCATCATAAGGTAAAAAACGATGCTATTGCAAATTTAAAGAATAAATTTATCTAGTCATGTCATCCTCAAAAGGGGATATAGGATTTTTATACTCCTCATGTGACACCTTCAAAAAGAAACCTTTCACCCAATTTTCATCCCCAGTTGATGTGGCTCAAAAACATGTAGGGGGTGAAGAATTGTGAACCAACCTTAACTCTTTACAAATATTACCCATCAAACATTTTAATGCATCTCCTCCATAATTGGCTGGTCCAACTATTGTGAGATCATGTGCCTCCTCCAAAGCTCTTCAAATATCTCCATAAGGAAGCTCATAATCGCTCTGAGCAAGGACAAGTGTGTTTCTTCATTATTGCTTGAATGTAGCCTCTTCAAGCACCTGCATATCAACATGTACCTCATGTTCCACCATCACATGAGGTTTTTCCTTTGTAACATAAAGTCTTTCAACCATTGAATGACTATTTTATATGTAGGAGGGTGTAAGGGATCTTTGCAACCTCTCTTTAAGTTGCTCAATCTACACCATATATTTTTGGAGTGCATTTTGGGTGGACTCCAACTCATTTGAGAGCTTTTCATTCGATTCTGCATCCTTCAAGGTTATTCCATGATACAAACCAACAAGCTCAATTAAGTAATCTCTATCAAAAAGAAAATTCAAAAAATTACCTTTGGTGTCCAACATTTCCTTCTGTATTTTCTCCATGTATTCAAGGGAATATTTCTCCTCCACACACCAATAATATTTCGAAGCGAGTGCATGTGTGTCATGGAGAGTTTCCAAGGCATTTTGAATCTTATTTTCATCCATCTTCAAGGACCATGCAATAAAATAAGGCTCTTGTAAATCAACCTCTTCTTCTTCCTTCTTGCTTGGACCAACTTCATGAAGCTCAAGTGGTGATGGGGAAGTTGATATTGGTTCTTCTTCAAATGATACAAGGTATTCATATCCATGTTCAATGTAACTTTGGCTTGCAGCAACACTTTCAAAATTTATCTCTATGTCACCAACATAGAGGTGTGAGCACCCATCAGTAGGTACTCCTTCCCAATTCAAGCATCCATCAGTAGATGGTATCTGATTCATGTCCAAAGTAGAGTGTGTCTCAGAATTCTCTTTAGTATTTTCAATGGAATATTCTTCATGCTCATGTGATGTTTCTTAATCTTTTTCAGAGTCACTTGGGAGTTACTTTAAACCCTCTTCATGTAATGATTCTTCTGCTTTATCTATTTCAAAACTACGTGGCTCATGGGTCTCCTCATTTTGCTCCTCCTTTTCACTCAAACATATATGGTTTTCTCTCCATGGTCTTTTGCAAGAATGCAATAAACCTTTCTTCAATAACTTCACACATTCATTCTTGGTCCTATATCCAAACACCCAATCAAAAAATTCTTCAAAAAGAATGGCCTTTTGCATTTCTCCCTTATACAAATCAAGATATGTCTGATATTGTTGGGGAAAGGTTTTACATGTTCCTCTCAATATTTGTAATTCATTCATAGAATTATCTTTGTTGGCTCAGAACATACATATTCATCATACATAGGGTCATATGAATAACCTTCATCCTTATGAAATTGTAATAATTGTTGCATGATGGCACCTCTTCCTCATACCATTCACATTCTTCTTCATATTGCTAACAATCATCTTCATACTGCTCATAAGAATTGTACTCATAGTAGTCATCATAATAGTAATAAATGGCTGCAAATTATTATTCAATGGATGATATTAATGCACAAGTGCAAGGAACATTCTCTGATACCATTCTAATATCCCTTCTGTGCAAATTCTCAAATTCACCCAATTTCGAATCTAGGAATGAGATAAACAAACTATTCCAAAAGCTTCCAAATGTTTTGGAATGGTGCAAGGAGGTACTTGGGAGGGAATATTAAAATTTAATACAAAATTTAGACACCCAAATATCTTCTATAAACATCCATGATCTACAATTTACAAGGAGGGAATATTTGGGAGAAAACTAGTCAATTGGATTGGTGAAAAACCCCCTAGGTCTGCCACTATTTTTCCTTCCAAACACTGTACGACCTTCCCTAATACTAAATATAAGACTTGGATCTATTAGATGGAATCAAATAAAACATGTTTGCATCATTATATCAATTCTTAGGGTCAGATAGGTCTCCCAAAGGACAACAACCTCTAAGGCATACAATTTATGAAAAAGTGGTAGACTAGGGGCAATGAATTTATTGCACAAACTTTAATAAGACTTCAAGGGTCTGCATAAAACATTTTGGTCCTTCATTTAGTTCCATATGAAGCTTAAAACATAGATAAAAACTCAAAAAATATCTGATATCAAACAGGTACAATATCATCCCAAAATCACCATGAGAATACAATGAGGGAAATAGCTCGAATCTCAATATTACTTGGAATTATTACATGAAAGTCTTGGTGTTTCGAGCTGTGTCTCTCATGATTGATTTATTACAGAGTTATTCATAATATAACATGTTTATATGGTTGAAATATCAGTCCTCCATAAACTATATGCAATAAAGAATGCACTATCACACTTGTACATGAACATTGACAAAGTGTTGAGAGAAAGATAGTAGAGAAGAAGAGAGAACATGAATCGAACTCAAAGGGTCTTGAAACTGCATCAATATGTCTCCATGAATCTATTTTTATAGTTATGAATGGACCCTCCTTCAACCAACTTGGATAGGAATCTTGCACCCATGAAATTGGTTCAATGGCAGGGAGGATGAACATCCACCGTGCAAGGACAAGCTAAAGCTCTCCCAAATTCCAAAGATGCAAATAAAAAATGACCAAAAGTTGATCCATTTTGACTTGGCCTCGTTTTAATAACTTTAGTTGAATCATTTCCCTCCTTAGAACTCAAATTATCGCCTAATTACTCATGAAATTCGAATTAGTGGGGGTTATGACCCTTCATTGGCCCCACATGACACTTGGCTCATCTTTTGTCTCCAACTCCTCTATGAATTCGAATTGGAGAATATTTTGGATGCTTTGGAGATGTGTAACTCCTCTCATGCTCCCTCTTGGTCTATTTTTATCTCTTACATTGTCATAAAATCTGTCATAAGTGTCATAGGTGTCATAGAATATGTCATAGCTTGTCATAGTTTTCATATAATATGTAATTGCCTATTTTTATCCCTATGAATCTTCTTCTTCCTTCATGAATGTTACCTCTTCCCTCCAACTCGAATTTGGGGATGGATCCATGTTTAAAGGAGAATATTCTCTCATGTGGGCCCCACATGTCCACTTATGCGCCCCCAAGTCCAACTAGGACCTAATGGCACTTCATTTTGGAACATTTAACATTTATTCCATAATTTATTGGCCTATGTTTCCACTATCAATTTAGAATATTTAATTTTCATGAGAAACTATAGACCTTGGGGTTAAATGTCAATATTTTAATTCTTCTGCATAACCCTTTGGAATTGGGTAGGCCAACTTAATTATTTATCTGAAAATCATTTAATTGGGGATATGACAATACACCATGCTTACTATTACCATGTATTATTTCTATACATACGCCCGTTTGAATACATGCATATTATAATTCTTCAATCAATCATATATCATATTATTATTAATGATATACACATAATATTAGTCATATAACCTATATTTTATACACTCGTATAATTATTATGCTATACCATAATATCCATACAATTATAGCGGTATGATTACTTAATATAATTATGTCATATTAGGTACGCATTATAGCATATATACTAACATAATACTTATGATCACACTATACTTCCAAAAACTTCCAAATACTCCCATGTACTTCACAAACACTTCTGAATATACCCATATACTTTCAAACACTTCCAAATACTCCCAAACACTTCCAAACACTACCAAACGCTCTGAAATACTTTCAACCACTTCCAAATTTTATAGTTACTTCATTACATCGTTCACATCGATACATATAGTATATACACAATAACATATACACGTAATACTAATAATCATTGCATATTATAAAAATACATATTACAGTATACATAAACATACATATAGATATATATACTTTTAACAACTATATATATACCACACATATTATACAATTATATTTATTATATATACTATATATAACATTTATATTATGCTATATTCAATATCATATACCCCTCATCTATCTTACACCACATATTATGTTATGCATATTTAAATTTATGTCATATATATATAACATTATCATACACTACTATACTACCTACTTACACACAGAAAATAAATGAAATGAAATTAATAGAATATGAACCATTAAAGACAAGTGGCTCATTTCCTCCAAAATAGACAAGGAGTTACATATCCATAAATAAAATAGAAGAGAATATGAACCATTAAGGACAAGTGGCTCATTTCATAAAAACAAATAGAGAAGGACTTACATCTCCATAAATAAAATAAAAGAGAATATGAACCATTAAGGACAAGTGTCTCATTTCCTCAAAAAAATAGACAAGGAATTACTCATCAATTTAACCACCACCATCCAAGTGGCATAAATAAGCGTACAAAAGCATACCATCAATAGGAAATCCAAAATCCATATAGGGTATAAATGCCACTTAATAAATCATATTAATATTTAATAATAATAAAACTATATCATCTTAATAACTTATCATTAAATTAATACTGATAATGGTACATAGTACATACTATTATAATGACAATTATTTACTTATCAATTAATAATCATAATGTACCAGTAAATAAATCATACCGCAAGAATCATTTCAATATTAACAATTCAATGAGCAGTAAAAGGGGCAATGCACGATGAACAAGCATTGACCAATCAAGCCATTGAACAACAAAAGAGGCAATGCAGAAGCATCAACCAATCAAGTCACTGAACAACAAAAGATGGAATGCATAAGCATCGACCAATCAAATCAATGAAGCAGTAAAAGAGGAAATGCAAAAGCATTGACCAATCAAATCACTGAACAATAAAGGAGGCAATGCAAGGTGAACATGCATCAACCAATCAATCTACTCGATTATTAGATACGCACCACATAGCACTTACCAATCAATATATTGAACAATAAATATGCAATATTAAATAATTCTAAAGCATACAGCAAATTGATATTTGAATTGAGGCTTTTTATTCTTCCATTAACATAAGGGAGGTTAAATTCTTTCACAAAGCACATTTATAAATTCCCAATGCACATAAACATAAAATTATGAGTTCGTAATAGGCCCAATAGCCGCAGAGTTGGAACCATAGCTATGATACCACCTGTATGTTAGGGTATTTATACACTTAGGAGTTAGTTAAGATCAACTTGTGTAATATATCTGTTAGGGATAGTGTGTTTCTTTAGTATGCATTTGTAAATACTTAATCTGACGGTCACGATATGTTCCCGACATAGAGTGATCTGACGGCTCAACTTCTCTTAGATCAAACCTAACCTTGATCCGTGGCTTAACACCCGATTGGTCCATGATCTCTATTTAAAGAGCATGGACGGTCATTGTTTAGTTGATCGATTATGAGAAGCTCATTTGTAACTTTCTTTCTTTGCATAATAAACTGTCCCGTAAAAGCTATTTGGCCGGGGCCGTGGAGTGTTTCCCTTAAGAGGGTTTAAACCACGTCAAAACATCGGTGTGTTGATCTGTGATCTGTTTGTGTGAAGTGGTTTCTATTAGTGTTCGGTCCTTTGGTAGTACCCTGTGTACCCAAACATGGTATCAGATCTTTTATGAAGTGTCGCTTCCCGTTATGATCTAGATCTTGAACTGTTGTTGCCGAAACTCAAAAGGGTTTATAGTTCTGGTATTTTTGTACATTTCTGGGCTGTGGTAGGTGTTCCATTGCATCCGGAGCATCGTTTCCATTGGGAAATAGTTTTTGTTTGATCGAAAACGGTTCCCGGTTGCTCCAGAAACGCGTATTTCATCAGATCTGAAGGTATAATGTTACAGTGACGCATTTTTTTATTTTCTTTTTTAAAAAAAAGAAAAAATATCATATTTCATTTTTTTTACTGTTAGATTTTTTTGGGTTCGGATTGTTGCTTTCCCATCTGCGTATGCTCTTTGTCGTGCACCTTGAGCGATCTCGGCAAATCAGAAACAGAAAGGGAAAGGGCTTTTCTCGACTGCATATGCTCTTTGCCGTGCACCTTGCACGATCTCGACAAATCAGAAACAGAGAGAAAACGTAGACTTTCCGGGCAAGCTAACAAGATCTAATTCCACAAGTGTGGAAAAGTTTTTTTTTTCGATTTGTGGTGTGTTTTGCAGGAAAAAGGGCAAGCACGCAAACCGAGCAAGAAGAGTAAAAATAAAAATAAAAAAAATAAAAAAACCCTTCCTCATTCCCATATTTTACATACCTTTTAATCTAGCTCACTTGGTTCAAAGTTGCTTTATTCCTTAATAGGTCTTGATTTCAAGTCTTAGGAAGTTACTTTTAAAAGAAAAAGTGCATGCAATTTCTATTTTCAAGTTATTTTATTGTAAAAGTGCATCTCACTTAAATAATAAAAAATAAAAATACAAGTGAGTCACTTAAGTTTTTTTTATTGTTGCACTATTTAAAAGTAATATCATTGTAAAAGTGAAATCACTTATTTTACAAAAGTGGTTCACTTAAAGAAACTTTTTTGTAAAGTGATTGTCAAAAGGTTCATCTTGGGAAGAGGGGGGTTCTTTTTTTTGCTGGACATTCTCTAGCTGCCACACCACTATTGGGAACATCTTCAACAGTTTCTTTGTTCAAGAATAACTTCATCATACAGAGTCAGTTTTCAGTGCCATTTTTTTTTAAACCACCTATTTTTTCGAGCTCTTCACATTCAAACTATTGTTTTCTGCTTTTACAGCCATTAATTTATAAATATGGACGCCCCTTGTGATATTCTACTTAACAGTTCCAACTATTTCTCATGGAAATTTCAGATGGAGGATGTTCTACGAAGTAGGGGACTTTTCAGAATTACCTCAGGGAAAGAAATAGAACCCACTGATGATGATAAGAAAATAAAATGGGCAAATAGATGTGATGAAGCTCGTGGATTGATTGGGATGTCAATCTCTACTAATTTGTGATTCCACATATCTGGAATTGATAAACCTGATGCTGCTTGGGACAAGTTGGAATCTTTGTTTGGTAAACACAATGAAATTCGAGGTCACCAACTCGAAAATGAGTTGATTTCTTTAAATCCAAGTGACTTTTCATGCATTCAAAACTCTTAAACTCTTATGTGCAGAATGTAAGATTGAGAAGGAAGACAAACAATGCATTTATCATATTCTTTCCAAACTTGGACCTGCATATTCTGTTTTTGTATCTACATTTTACTCCATGAGAGCATCCTTGAACGCAGCTAGCTATCAAGAGCCTAGTCTTGAATCCTTTTGTGATTCCTTGATTAGAGAACAAGATAAACTCATTCATCTTGGAATAATCAACAATGCAGATACATCTGGGAAAGCCTTATTGTCCCAACAGAAAGAAAATTCCAAGCCTCCCAAGAAACAAAATTTTTGCAATAATAAGTCAAACAAGGGTCCCAAACCCTCTCAGTCAGCTCCTTCTTTAAAAAATGACAAAGGATCCAAGCCAAAAGGCAAGAAGACTGAGCGTCATTGCAACTATTGCGGGAAAGATAATCATGATGAATCTAAGTGTTTCAAGAAGATGGCAGCCTTGGAAGTAGCAATGAAGAAGCACCACATCAGCCTAGATTCATCTTCAGAATCTTCCTCTCATGGACATGCACTTTGTTCTTCTAGTTATTCTTATAATGCATCTTCTTTTTCTACTTCAAATGAATGGCTCATTGATTATGGAGCATCTTATCATATGGCTAAGGATCAAGCCATCTTTTCTACTATGCATGAATGTAACACCAAACAAATATTTGTTGGTGATGATAGATCTCTAAGTGTTGTAGGAGATGGAATAGTTCCAGTAGATAATGGTCATTTTAGTGATGTACTATGTGTTCCAAGAATTTCCTGGAATTTGGTATCAGTCTATTAGATCACTCATTCTGGTGAAGGTAAAACTGTGACTTTTACACCTCACCAAGTTGTAATCAAGGATTTTAAAGATCTTCAACAGGTCCTAGCTGTAAAAATTCTCACAGCAGATCTAATAGATGATGTATAACTGACAAGAGTAATTATGATTAAGCAGGAAAATAGAAGAAGAGTGAACAATATAGTATAATGAGCAACAAAATAATATGGTACAGTAGAACTCAGATAGAAGCAATAATACCTCACACACACTAATTAATTAATCACAGTATGGACAAATAAATAGTACAATGGTAGAGAGGATTCGAATGCCTAAGGTGGCAATTTAAATTAGCCTCTCAGAGTGATCATAAGATCAATAGAGTGTCATCGGAGCACAGCTAGGTGTCCTCATGATCATCGGAGCGCAACTGGAAGTCTTCATCATCATCAGTGGAGTCATCAATGCTCAAGTAACTGTCAACCATCAGTCAAACTAAATCTGGTAGGTGTAATTGAGTGTAACTCAATGTAACTAAGTGTAACTGACTGTAACTGAGTGTAACTGAGTGTAACTCAATGTAACTAAATGTAACTGACTGTAACTGACTATACCTGACTGTAACTGAGTGACAACTGGACTGGTAGGTGAAGAAGGGCGAGTTGCTCCCTAAAATCAAGGAAGAAGGGTGCATTAAGCAACTAGAGGGATAAAACTGAATAGTGAGAAGCTCATAGGGGCTGGCTAACTAAGGGCTAGGTGCTGGACTGATGACTAGGATGCATGAAAACCCTAGAATGCATGCAAACCCTAAAGGTGCATGCATGACTGAAAATGTAAATGATCAAAATACTGGTGGGACTAGGATGGAGTATAGGAATATCCTAACACCCCCTCTTAATCCATCATGGGCCCTGGTAACTAAGACCAAAGGTCACCCAATACAATGAATAATAACAATCAATAAACCAAGGAAGTGGGAAAATTTCATGGGAAACATACCCCCTCCTCAAAAAATAGACTGTAAGGCACACATAAAAATAAATGCTCCAAACTCAAGCATGTGTGATGCTTGGTCATATGTCTAGAGGTATCTTCTTTTTGGGAAGAAGTGGATCATGCTAAAAAAGCATGTGCTTGTACTTGCTCTTTAGATCGAATGTGATGAGAACAAATCCAACAGTATGAGAATGATCCTTGAACCTGTGATTCGAATCTGCTGAGGTAGGATCAAATCTGTTAAAGTGCATATAGTCTTTTTTCTTCTCCTTCGAACCACCATGGGTGAGATTATGCCAAAAATAACTATTACATGTTTGCTTGAAATCAAAATCAAATTTAAGACTTAAAAAATAGTTTCTTGAGATCTCCTTTGAACCAGCAGGGGTGAGATCAAAACTATCATATGCATGAGAAATTATCCCAAGCAGTAATTGCTTAGAATCCAAATTAGATCCAAGACTTGAATCATGGTTTCTTGAGATCTCCTTTGAACCATGAGAGGTGAGATCAAAACCAGTAGATGCATGAGAAATTATCCCAAGCGAATGGCAATGGCCATATTCTTCAATGACCTTCTGAAAGCATGGAATTATGATCATATAGTAGTATAAAAGAAGATTTGGCTGGAGAGGAGCCAATTCATTACCTTCAAAAGCTATTTTGACGTCCGAAATAATCATGTGATCACGATGCAAACCAACAGACTCTGGTGCAAGAGAGGATTTAGGACCTTCTGCAATATCTAGAGTGTGAGCTGGCACAGAAAGAGAAGAAAGTTTGAGCATGAGTGGAGAATTTTCAAGTTCTTTGTCAACAATTTCAATATGAGATGATACTGGTTCATGATCTGAGAGACCATCAAGAGGAGTGAATGCATCACTTTGCTTGCTTTCGAATGGGTTAGGACCAAGTCCTTCATTCTTTCTGCCAAATTTTTCATCCAGGTGAGCCCATATCTCTTTTGGAGTCCATAACTCCTTTGGAGTTTCAACACCATTACGGTATTTGAATTGGAATCTCTGGCATGCAAACAAAGAAAACATTATTGCTGCAAAGTGCATGTCACTTTTATTTAACCAGTCAATCTTCTCTTCGGGGGATTCGAACTCTCTTTCAAAATAACAATAAAAAAGATATGGATCTTTAAGTCTGCTATCATTCTTGGTTTCCATTCATCATAGTTGAGTGGATCAAGAGGAGCAATTCTTGATGAATACATTGAAGCTGTAGAGGACCTGCAAAAACAATATATAATAACTACAACTGCTACTGCTGCAAAAATGCAGAAACTGTTGCAACTGCTACACTCAAAATCTTGGTAATAACCTGCAAAAAACTCTCAAGAATGGAGATAAACAATACTCTCAACATGCTCTGATACCATGTGAAAATCCTCATAGCAGATCTAAGAGATGATGTATAACTCACAAGAGTAATTATGATTAAGCAGAAAAATAGAAGAAGAGTAAACAATATAGTATAATGAGCAACATAATACTGTGGTACAGTAGAACTCAGATAGAAGCAATAATACTTCACACACACTAATTAATTAATCACATTATGGACAAATAAATAGTACAATGGTAGAGAGGATTCGAATGCCTAAGGTGGCAATTCGAATTAGCCTCTCAGAGTGATCATAAGATCAATAGAGTGTCATCGGAGCACAACTAGGTGTCCTCATGATCATTAGAGCGCAACTGGAAGTTTTCATCATCATCAGTGGAGTCATCAATTCTCAAGTAACTGTCAACCATCAGTCAAACTAACTCTGGTATGTGTAACTGAGTGTAACTCAATGTAACTGAGTGTAACTGACTGTAACTGACTGTAACTGACTGTAACTAAGTGTAACTAAGTGTAATTGACTGTAACTTAGTCTAACTGAGTGTAACTCAATGTAACTAAGTGTAACTAACTGTAACTGACTATAACTGAGTGTAACTGAGTGACAACTGGACTGGTAGGTGAAGAAGGGAGAGTTGCTCCCTAAAATCAAGGAAGAAGGGTGCATTAAGCAACTGGAGGGATAAAACTGAATAGTGAGAAGCTCCTGGGGGCTGGCTAACTGAGGGCTAGGTGCTGGACTGATGACTGGGATGCATGCAAACCCTAGAATTCATGCAAACCCTAAAAGTGCATGCATGATTGAAAATGTAAATGATCAAAATACTAGTGGGACTAGGATGGAGTATAGGAATATCCTAACACCCCCCCTTAATCCATCCTGGGCCCTAGTAACTAAGACCAAAGGTCACCCAATACAATGAATAATAACAATCAATAAACCAAGGAAATGGGAAAATTTCATGGGAAACATACCCCCTCCTCAAAAAATAGACTGTAAGGCACACATAAAAATAAATGCTCGAAACTCAAGCATGTGTGATGCTTGGTCATATGTCTGGAGGTATCTTCTTCTTGGAAAGAAGTGGATCATGCTCAAAACGCATGTGCTTGTACTTGCTCTTCATATCGAATGTGATGAGAACAAATCCAACAGTATGAGAATGATCCTTGAACCTGTGATTCAAATCAGCTGAGGTAGGATCAAATCTTTGAAAGTGCATATAGTCGTTTTTCTTCTCCTTCAAACCACCATGGGTGAGATTATGCCAAAAATAACTATTACATGTTTGCTTGAAATCAAAATCAGATTTAAGACTTAAAAAATAGTTTCTTGAGATCTCCTTTGAACCAGCAAGGGTGAGATAAAAAATATCATATGCATGAGAAATTATCCCAAGCAGTAATTGCTTAGAATCCAAATTAGATCCAAGACTTGAATCATGGTTTCTTGAGATCTCCTTTGAACCATGAGAGGTGAGATCAAAACCAGTAGATGCATGAGAAATTATCCCAAGCGAATGGCAATGGCCATATTCTTCAATGACCTTCTGAAAGCATGGAATTATGATCATATAGTAGTATTAAAGAGGAGTTAGCTAGAGAGGAGCGAATTCATTACCTTCAAAAGCTATTTTGACCTCCGAAATAATCATGTGATAATGATGCAAACCAACAGACTCTGGTGCAAGAGAGGATTTAGGACCTTCTACAATATCTAGAGTGTGAGCTGGCACAGAAAGAGAAGAAGGTTTGAGCATGAGTGGAGAATTTGCAAGTTCTTTGTCAACAATTTCAATATGAGATGATACTGGTTCATGATCTGAGAGACCATCAAGAGGAGCGAATGCATCACTTTGCTTGCTTTCGAATGGGTTAGGACCAAGTCCTTCATTCTTTCTGCCAAATTTTTCATCCAGGTGAGCCCATATCTCTTTTGGAGTTCATAACTCCTTTGGAGTTTCAACACCATTACGGTATTTGAATTGAAATCTCTGGCATGCAAACAAAGAAAACATTATTGCTGCAAAGTGCATATCACTTTTATTTAACCAGTCAATCTTCTCTTCAGGGGATTCGAACTCTCTTTCAAAATAACAATAAAAAAGATCATGGATCTTTAAGTCTGCTATCATTCTTGGTTTCCATTCATCATAGTTGAGTGGATCAAGAGGAGTAATTCCTGATGAATACATTGAAGCTGTAGAGGACCTGCAAAAACAATATATAATAACTACAACTGCTACTACTGCAAAAATGCAAAAACTGTTGCAACTGTTGCACTCGAAATCTTGTTAATAACCTGCAAAAAACTCTCAAGAATGGAGATAAAGAATACTCTCAACATGCTCTGATACCATGTGAAAATCCTCGCAGCAGATCTAAGAGGTGATGTATAACTCACAAGAGTAATTATGATTAAGCAGGAAAATAGAAGAAGAGTGAACAATACAGTATAATGAGCAACAGAATAATATGGTACAATAGAACTCAGATAGAAGCAATAATACTTCACACACACTAATTAGTTAATCACAGTATGGAAAAATAAATAGTAGAATGGTAGAGAGGATTCAAATGCCTAAGGTGGAAATTCGAATTAGCCTCTCAGAGTGATCATAAGATCAATAGAGTGTCATCAGAGCACAACTAGGTGTCCTCATGATCATCGGAGTGCAACTGGAAGTCTTCATCATCATCAGTGGAGTCATCAATGCTCAAGTAACTGTCAACCATCAGTCAAACTAACTCTGGTAGGTATAACTGAGTGTAACTCAATGTAACTAAGTGTAACTGAGTGTAACTGACTGTAACTGACTGTAACTAAGTGTAACTGAGTGTAACTGAGTGTAACTCAATGTAACTAAGTGTAACTGAGTGTAACTGACTGTAACTGAGTGACAACTGGACTGGTAGGTGAAGAAGGGCGAGTTGCTCCCTAAAATCAAGGAAGAAGGGTGCATTAAGCAACTGGAGGGCTAAAAATGAATAGTGAGAAGCTCCTGGGGGCTGGCTAACTGAGGGCTATGTGTTGGACTGATGACTGGGATGCATGCAAACCCTAGAATGCATGCAAACTCTAAAGGTGCATGCATGACTGAAAATGTAAATGATCAAAATACTGGTGGGACTAGGATGGAGTATAGGAATATCCTAACACTAGCTACCGAAATTGTTGATGATATTACCAGGTTGTACAAGTTTAACAACTTTGGATCATCACCTTTTCCTTCAGTTTTTGTTGCTCATAGTGATAACTTGAGAAAACTTTGGCATGAGAGATTTGGTCACTTAAATTATCGCTCATTGCAACAACTATGTAAAGAAAATATGGTGACAGGTCTTTAGATGGTATCTTGCAGGGATGGTGTTTGCTCCGATTATGTACTCGAAAAATATCATCGGGACAGTTTTGACAAACCTGCCTCTTGGCACGCCTCGGTTCCCTTGGAGCTTGTGCATAGTGACATGTGTGGTCCTCTTCCATCTGCTTCATTTTCTAGTTTCAAATATTTCTTAACTTTCATTGATGATTACATCAGACGCACTTGGGTTTATTTCCTAAAACTTAAGAGCGAAGTATTTAACATGTTCTTGGCCTACAAGGCCCTTGTGGAAAAACAATCTGGTCATCAAATTATTAAGTTAAGATCTGATAATGGAGGAGAATATGTTAACAATAAGTTCACTACTTTCTGCACTGAACAAGGCATCCAACAATAGCACACTGTTCCATATACACCACAAGAAAATGGTGTAGCTGAGCGGAAGAACCGCACTTTAAAACAAATGGCTAATTGTATGATCCAATCTAAGGGACTAAGTCTTCAATTTTGGGTTGAAGCCATTAATTGTGCAACTTACATAGTTAATCGCACCCCCACTAAAGCATTACAAGGTATAACACCGGAAGAAGCATGGAGTAAAACTAAACCTGATGTAAGTCACTTCCGTGTGTTTGGTAGTGAAGCATGGGCTCACATTCCGGATGAAAAATGGAAAGCATTGCAGCCTAAAAGTGAAAAGTGCATATTTGTTGGATATTCTGAAGATGTAAAAGGTTATAGACTTGTTCAACCACATTCTCATGATATAATCATTAGAAGATATGTTAAATTTGATGAAAATCTCTTGGCCTACAAGCCTAACTCGGCGATTGTGCCATCTTTGGCCTACGAGCCTGATTCGGCGTTTGTGCCTCCTTCTTCTTCTTCCAACTTCCTTGACAGGTTTCCAACTCCAGTTTCTGATGATGATAGTGAGGATGAAAATCCACCTTCGCCTGCTCATGTTCCTCCAGTTGCAACAGCACAAGTGCTTCCTCGATGGGTCCGTTCAACATGTGAAGCAGCTGGTGATCTTACCGGTGATCCTAGAGATCAACGTCGAACACGTTCTCAGTTTCAGCGAGCCTCTTCTATTTTCGCTAAAGTTTTCGAGAATCATGATCCAGAAAATTTTGCAGAAGCTTTAGGGAATCCAGATTGGGATGCAACCATGGATGAAGAATATCGTTCCTTAATGGCGAACGATACTTGGGATCTTGTACCTCTTCCAAAAGGAAGAAAACTTGTCAGATGTAAATGGGTCTATAGAACTAAGTATGCATCAGATGGAAGTGTTGTTAGACTAAAGGAAAGGTTAGTTGCCACAGGTTTTTCCCAAGTTGAAGGGATTGACTACAATGAAACCTTTGCTCCCGTCGCAAAAATGAACTCCATCTGCCTTGTTCTTTCCCTTGTAGCCTTACACAACTGGGAATTCCATCAAATGGATGTCAAGTTTTCCTTCTTACATGGTGATTTACAGGAGGAAATTTACATGGAACAAGCTCCTGGCTATGTTCAGAATAACTCTAGCCTTGTCTGTTGCCTTAAGAAATCCTTATATGGCCTTAAGCAAGCTCCTAGAGCTTGGTATGCCAAAATGGATAACTTTCTCCTTGACACTGGTTTTTCTAGATGCCATTCTGACCCCAATGTCTATACCAAGAAAGTAGGAAACCATCTCATCATACTTTTTCTATATGTTGATGACCTTATTCTTACTGGTAGTGACCCTAAGCTTATAACCCATGTGAAATCCAGTCTTAAACAAAATTTTGAAATGTTAGACTTAGGACATTTGCATTATTTTCTTGGTCTCCAAATCCTGCAAACCAAAGAAGGAATCTTTCTTTCTCAGTCTAAGTATGCTTGTGACCTTCTTCGTCGCTTTCACATGGAAGATTGTACACTAGCCCCTTCTCCCTTCCAGTCTGGAGTCAAACTTTCTACCACTTGTACTTCACCTGAAGTTGATGCCACCTTGTATCGTCAGCTTGTTGGTAATCTCTTATACTTGACTCATTCCTGTCCTGACCTTTCCTTTATTGTTGGTCATGTTGCCCGTTATATGCAGACACCTCATGAAAGTCACTGGAAAGTAGCTAAAAGAATACTTCGATATATTTGAGGTATACTTCAGTTTGGGATTCATTACAGTACATGGGGGAAACCTTTGTTGGTTGGTTTCACTTATTCAGATTGGGCTGGCGATCCTGATGATCGAAAGTCTACTGCAGGTTATGTTTTCAGTCTGGGTTCTGGACCTATTACTTGGGCTTGTAAGAAACAACAAGCTCTTGCACTTTCTTCAGCAGAGGCAGAATATCGAGCAGCAGTTAATGCCAATAAGGAAGCTTTATGGCTTTGACAGATCCTTTCACAGTTTGGATTCGAGAAGTAGCAGCCTACTCCACTTTGGTGCGACAATCAAAGTGCCATCAAGCTTGCCAAAGATCCAGTTCTACATCAACGCAGCAAACACATTGAGCTACATATGCACTTCATCAGAAATCTTGTTCATGATCGTGTTCTTGAAGTGCTCTTTTTCCCTACAGATGATCAAGTTGCAGACATCTTCACCAAGTCTCTTACAGAAGTGAAGTTTTCTAAACTTCGATCTATGTTAGGAGTTTAGGAACTTGTCATTAAGGGGAGATAGGCTCTAATGCCTCCTTCCTTCTCCTAATAGTGTCACTTTTGTAAATCCTTCAATCCTATCCCAAGTTGTTCTTAAGGGGGGATGTTAGGATATTTAGACACTTAGGAGTTAGTGAAGATCAACTTGTGTAATATATCCGTTAGGGATAGTGTGTTTCTTTAGTATGCATTAGTATGCATTTGTAAATACTTAATCCGACGATCACGATATGTTCCCGACATAGAGTGATCCGATGGCTCAAATTCTCTTAGATCAAACCTAACCTTGATTCATGGCTTAACACCCGATTGGTCCATGATCTATATTTAAAAAGCATGGAGGGTCATTGTTTAGTTGATCGATTATGAGAAGTGGTTGCTCTTGGTGTTCGGTCCTTTGGTAGTACCCTGTGTACCCGAACACTGTAATGTACCCCGATCCTATCAAAGGGTATTAGGGACATATAATTAACTCTCTAGGGATAATTAGAATATTTTATCATACCGAAATAATTTTATAAATATTTAATTTTTTCTCCAATTTAATTATGACAAAATATCAATAATTCCAAATAAATTAAAATAAAATTCATAATTGATCAAGAAAATTGAAAAAAGGTTGATAAATATTATACAACACTATATGAAATTATTATGCATCCATCCAAGCCATAACACAAATTACTTGCACCTAAAAAGGTCATTTTCACTTAATCATGATTAACTAGTAATTAGTGTACTAATTGCAACACTTAGCGACACTTAGCACATAATTGAAAGCACTTAAAATAAATTCATTTGTTTATAAACTAATAAGAATTTATCAATACCAATGGCTAATTAACACCTAATATCATGTAAATAAGGCATAATTATCATTTTCTAATTAATTAAACAAAACAATTACGAAAATGACTCCACAAGACTAGTTAACTAGTATTTAACACAAACAACTAGTCTTGCACACATTCAAAACACAACCATGTCAATGAACCAAAACGTGAACCTACAACCATTATACATATATTTAATCATGCACAGACGATCAAATAAATTTTCATTTTCAGGTCAGATCCTTTCACATAAACGATGATTCTTTCAAGCTAAATCAGTGCAACTAGTTAATAAACACTACTAGGAATTTAACCCAATCAATTGTACTGAGTTCTGGAGAACACAAAGACGAGGGTAAAGATATGCAAAACAAAATTCTACAAAAAAATTAAAGTACCCAAAAACGAAGCATATGGTTGTACATTCCAAAAATTACGAAAACATAGATTCAATCTACAAACTAGTTACCAATTTCCACCGATTTGAAGCTAGTTTATGTTTCTAGTTTCCAAATTAAAAAAAATAAGAAAGAATCGACTATTGTATTTCAAGGAAATCATATCATATGTCCACTAAATCCAAATTTCTGTATCTTTTCGCTCATAAGAATTCATCTTATTAATTCATCAAACTAGTTAAATCTACTTCTCCAAATTGGCTAGAAATTGAGGAATCAAGTAAGATAAATGCATAAACAATTTGAAGTATCATTCAAAAGCCACTCCAAATCTAAATACCATGTATTATCAGTATTATCAAAGGTATAACTCATATAAACGTTTCTTCATACACTTCTCATGCAAAGTCATAAATCCATTTAAAACAATTCTTTCGAAGGAGCTAGTGAACGGAAACAAAACTAGGATTTTGATAAGAAAATATAGAACTATATAGGAACTCATCCAAACATTTATTCATAAATTTCAAGTGTAATTATCATATCTAAGATCGTTTATCTCACTCAGGAATTTTCTCAAACATTTCACATGCCAAGTCTCAAAACTACATAAAACAATCCAACTGGTGAACTAGTTTTTTAATAGAGGCTAGAAACAGTGTAGAGAGGTGTTTCCAATCATTTCTAAGATATTTGTTGATGTATATGTAACTTCGGAATGTATTTCATCTATGTATTTCATATATATTTATTGTACCTTTATTAGAGATGTGTTATTCCTCTATAAGGAAGTGTCGTCTTGTGGATTGACAAGTGTCGCAAGTGTGTGTACTTGCTGATGGGTTATTAGACCACCATGTCTGGGGTCGGCCCTGAAATATATATTATATTGTGGATGTACCTAGCTAGACAAGTCGGCCCCATAAGGTCACTGGAAAAACAGGTTAGTATAAATAAAGATCAGGAGATCTCTATTTAGATCATTCAGAAAGTCATATCTCTCTCACTCAAAAAGTGGCACACTAGTGAGGAGGAGGATCATCTGTTACTAGGAGACTATCTCAGTGTATTTTGGTTGTACTTTGGTTGAGCCATTGCTCTCTCTATCTCTAAGGAAGTTGTGGGGTTTTTCACCTTAGGGTTTTCCCCACGGAAACTCTATGTCTCTTGTCTCTCATGCTTTTGATTCTTGTGATGCTTGTCATGCTTATTGTGATTGTTATGCATTGATATACTGTATATGTTATTCTCTTAGTGAAGATCCTAGAGTATTGTGAATTAATGCTCAAAATTTAACATGGTATCAGAGCTAACCTGAGAAGAAGACATTTTGCAGTGACAGAAACTTGAGTTTCTTGTTTATTTGGTTTCTCTCCACAAATTTTGGAAAAACAGTATAGTATATTGACTCTACTCATCAAGGAGAATCTATCTATCCAATCAGAATTCAATTCTGAGCATTTCAGATTTGGCCCTAAAAATTAGGGTTTACAAAAAAATAGGAATTTCTAAAATCTAAAGACATAGCTGGAAGCTCCTTGCAAAAATTGAAGTTTAGAGCTTTGGATCGAGATTTTTGGCCGTGTAGATCTCCGGGAAACTCAAACCCTAATTCAGGGCTCTCCCTAGTGAACCCGGGAGGAAAAAAAGGAAAATCTAAAGGGTAAAGCTTTGCTTATCTCTAATTCTGAATTCACCAGGCTGATCAGCTCATCAAGGCGCATCTTTCTATCCTTTCAGAAAATTGAAATTCACATTTTGAATTTTTAGGGTTTTTCCAACAAACCCTAATCTAGGACCAGATCCAGTTTTCATCATTTCAAGTGGTAAGACCTAAATCTTTACTATTTCCATTTGAAGTACTCTTTAAGATGTCTCACCACACCAAGCTTGAGGATAAGCTTGAAGGAGTTGATAACTTCCGAGCTTGGAAGTATAGGATTGGGTTAATCCTAGAAGAGAATGAGTTGGACTCATATGTAAAAGAAGACATCCCTATCCCAGAGGATGAAGAGGCTAAGGTATTGCATAAGAAAAACTTGGTCAAGAAAAAAGAGAATCATTGTTGATTCTATTAAAGACCATCTCATACCCCATGTGTCTTCTCTAAAGACACCCAAGGAGATGTTTGACTCTTTGACCAAGCTATTTGAAGGGAAGAACATAAATCGGAAGATGAACCTGCAGAACCAACTGAAAGGAGTAAAGTTTCAGAATGGAGAAACCATTCAATCTTATTTTTCTAGGGTCTCCCAGATTAAGGAACAACTGGAAGCAGTAGATGAAATGGTGGAGAATGGTGAAGTGGTGATGACCACTCTAAATCGCCTATCCGGGTCATGGGATTCCTTTATTCAAGGAATTTGTGCAAGGAAGAAGTTGATCTCCTTCAACAGATTGCGGGAAGAATGCTCTCAAGAAGAAGCTGGGCTTGTGGCCTGAGAAGAAAAGATGGGAAATGAAGATCAAGCTCTCACAGCACATGCCAGGAAAGGAAAGTCCAAGAAGGAGTCATCTCATAATAGGAGATTCTCACACCACCATTATCATAAAGATAAGAAATATCTCAGAAGCTTCAATTGCAATGAGAAGGGACACTTTGCTTTAGATTGTCCCAAAAAAAAGAAAGACAACAACAACAACTTCAACAAGAAGAAGAAGAATAACAAAAGAAGATATCATGCTCATGCTGCCGAATATGATGAACCCCCAAAGAAGAAGGCTATGGCAGAAAGTGATAGTGATGATCACTCATCAAGTGAAGAAGAATATGTTCTAATTTCTTCTCTCACAGGTACTATCTCCCATGGTTGTAATGATTGGTTGATTGACAGTGGGGATTCCAAACACATGACTGGGTTTAAGGAATCTTTTGTGAATCTATCTGAACATGAATCACCCCATAAGGTGAAACTTGGGGATGATTATCAATACCTAATTAAAGGAAGTGGTGAAGCCTCCTACAACCTCGATTCTGGAAAATATTTGAAGATGAAAGAAATCCTTTATGTACCTGGGCTCAAGAATAACTTACTCTCCATCACTGCATTGGATGCAAAAGGTATGAGGGTTGCATTTGTGGAAAGAACATAAATGATGCAGTAGTGATTGGAGCACAAGAGGGAGGTTGGTATAAATTGAAGGGACAACCTGAACATGCCATGGTACATGAATCCATGGAGCCAAGTGAACTTTGGCATAGAAGACTTGCTCATATGCACTATAGGGCACTTCCAATTGTAAGCAAAGCTGTAGAGGGTCTTCCTAAAATCAAGACCAAACATGAAGGTGTTTGCAAAGGATGTGCAAAAGGTAAGAACATTAAGAAGGCTTTCCCAAGCAGTGAAAGCAAGGCAAAAGACATCCTGGAAATCATCCACTCAGATGTATGTGTTCCTATGTCATCCAGTTCTCTGAGTGGGTATGTTTACTATGTCTCATTTATTGATGACTTCTCCAGGAAGAATTGGGTATACTTCTTGAAGAACAAAGATGAGGTGTTTGATAAGTTCAAGGAATTCAAAACCTTGATGGAGAATCAAACTGACAAGAAGATCAAAACATTCAGATCCGACAATGGTGGAGAATTCACCTCAGGTGACTTCAAGAAGCTTTGTAGTGATTCAGGGATTAAGAGGGAGTTGAATGCTCCTTATAATCCTCAACAGAATGGAGTTGCAGAAAGGAAAAATAGAACAATCATGGAAGCAGCAAGGGAAATGCTGCATGACCAGGATCTACCTATGCATCTATGGGCAGAAGCAACTAGAACAGATGTATATGTGCATAACAGAACACCCCACAAGATATTGGACAACAAGACACCAGAAGAGGTATTTTCTAGTAAGAAACTTGAAGTCAATCATCTCAGAATATTTGGTTGTCTAGTATACACTCATGTCCCAAAGGAAAAGAGGACTAAACTAGATCCTTCAGGAAAGAAGGGTATCTTTGTGGGTTACAGTGAAAGCTCGAAGGCTTACAGAATATACTTTCCAGGGTTCAAGAAGATTGATGTCAGCAGGGATGTAACATTTGATGAAAACTCAGAATTCATCAAATCAAGGAAGGCACCTATCAAAATTTATGAAGAACCTAAGGAAACTAGATTTCAAGACACTACCATGACTGAAGCAGTTCCAGAAATTGTTCGTGAGTTTGAAGATCCGCAAGAACCTGTAGATCCACCCCGTGAGGATAACTCTCACAAGAGGAAACATGCATGGGCTAGAGAGCTCATTCAAGATGCAAAAATATTTGGCATTCCAGAAGAAGAACACAGAGCAAGGAAGAGAACCAGATCACATACCAGCTATGTTGCTTTACTCTGTGACATTATGAACAAAGAACCTTCCAGTTATGAAGAAGCAACAGAAAAGAAAGAATGGAAGGATGCCATGGTTGAGGAATACCAATCAATAATGAAGAATGATGTTTGGGATGTTGTCCCAAGACCTAAAGAGAAGTCTGTTGTGACTTCCAAGTGGATCTACAAAATCAAACATGTTGCAGATGGCAGTGTAGAAAAATACAAAGCAAGATTCGTAGCCCATGGCTTCTCTCAGAAAGAGGGAATAGATTATGAAGAAACTTTTGCACCTGTAGCCAGGTATACTTGCATCAGAACAGTACTTGCCCTTGTTAATTTTCAGTATTAAATCACAATACTATAGGATCTTTGCTGAGAGAATAACATCTACAGTATATCAATGCATGACAATCATAATATGACAAGCATCACAAGCATCACAAGAATCAAAAGCATAGAGACAAGAGACACAGAGTTTCCGTGGGGAAAACCCTAAGGTGAAAAACCCCACAAACTTCCTCAGAGATAGAGAGAGCAATGGCTCAACCAAATAATACAGAGATAGTCTCCTAGCAGATGATCCTCCTCCTCCTCACTAGTGCGCCACTTTCCAGAGAGAGAGATAGATACTTTTCCGAGTGAGTAAAATAGAGATCTCCTATCTCTATTTATACTCACCTTTTTTCCCAGTGACCTACTGGGGCTGACTTGTCTACTTTAGTACATCCACATTATATTATATATTAATTAGGGCCGACCCCATAAGGTGGTCTAATAACCCATCGGCAAGTACACACACTTGCGACACTTGTCAATCCACATGACGACACTTCCTTATAGAGGAATAACACATCTCTTATAAGGGTACAATAAATATACATATAATATACTGATGAAATACATTCCGAAGTTACATATACATCAACACTCCCTCTTAACAAGGAAGGTATTTCTCGACACAGATTTGCTAGACAAGTCTTCTTCTCTAGATCATCGTCATCGATGCATCGTCATCATCATCATCACTGCTGCTGCTATCTCGTCCAATCTCTGTCTCTACTCGTCATAGGAAGTTCTACAGAGCCAGTCCTTTTTCATACTGGATGTAGGCCCACCACGTGCAGGTCTTCATCATCACTGGCCATACTGTGGAATCCTCAGGACTTTTACGTGCGTCACAAAACCTCGCAAGAGCATCCCAGGCTGTTACGAGCATACTGCTCTACCTATAGGATCTCCCAGGGCAACGAATTACATGTGACCTCACCACAAAACCTCGCAAGAGCATCCCAGGCTGTTACGAGCATACTACTCTACCTATAGGATCACCCAGGGAAACGAATTACATGTGGTCATGGCAAAACCTCGCAAGAGCATCCCAGGCTGTTACGAGCATACTGCTCTACCTATAGGATCTCCCAGGGAAACGGATTACATGCCATAGGACAAAACCTCGCAAGAGCATCTGCCAGATATCCCAGGGCAACGAATTACATGCCATAGGCAAAACCTCGCAAGACTATTTGCAGATCTCCCAGGGCAACGAATTACATGTCCTCCCAGAGCAAAACCTCGAAAGAGCATTTGACAGATGTCCCAGGGCAACGAATTACACGCCATAGGCAAAACCTCGCAAGACCATCTGCAAATCTCCCAGGGCAACGAATTACATGCTCATCTGCACAACCTGATCCACGGCCACAGAGTATCAACCTGATACTCACCATACATCATCCTGATGTATCCATGATCATCCTGATCATCATCACTGCAACGTCCTGCTGCATGTCATCTGGAGCAACATCCTGAAGCTCGTCATCTATGATCATCCTGATCATCACTGCAACATCCTGCTGCATGTCATCTGGAGCAACATCCTGAAGCTCGTCATCTATGATCATCCTGATCATCACTGCAACATCCTGCTGCATGTCATCTGGAGAAACATCCTGAAGCTCGTCATCTATGATCATCCTGATCATCACTGCAACATCTTGCTGCATGATCCACCTGATCATCAATGCATCTACCTGATGCATACCAAGTATCATACATGATCCTCCTGATCTTCAATGCAACATCCTACTGCATACCAAGTATCTACCTGATACATATCATCATACATGATCCTCCTGATCATCAATGTATCCACCTGATACAAATACAAAACATATGATATATATCACCATACATGATCTACCTGATCATACAATGTATTCACCTGATACATATACAGATACATGGTCCAAGCATCCAACATGATGCATATAAAATACATACACATGATCCAACTGATCATATCCAGCATCCAACATGATGCGTACATACATACATAAAATGATCCAACTGATCATATCCAGCATCCAACATGATGCGTACATACATACATAAAATGATCCAACTAATCATATCCAGCATCCAACATGATGCGTACATACATACATAAAATGATCCAACTGATCATATCCAGCATCCAACATGATGCGTACATACATACATAAAATTATCCAACTGATCATATCCAGCAGAAACTAGAACATCATCTTGATGTTCATCATCCAGCGCTTACATCCACAGCCATGTGAAGGATCCTCCTTCCAACATGCTTGGAATGGCTTCAGCAAATGTGTCCATCACTTCTTCCTCGAAGTGTCCTCGATCTGAATAACGCCAAGCCTCTCTCTGAAGTACTCGAACTTCACCCTGGCTAGTGGCTTCGTCAGTACATCTGCAATCTGCTCGTCCGTCGCAACATACAGGAGCTTCACAGCTCCTCTCTGCACCATATCCCTAATATAGTGGTATTTGATCTCTATGTGTTTCGACCTGTCATGAAACACCGGGTTCTCGGACAGCTTCACACAACTCTGGTTATCACAGAAGATACTAGTAGCTTCCAACGGGAGATCAAATAACTCAGACAGTAGCTTCCGTAGCCATACTGCCTCACAACTACCTGAACAGGCTGCAACATACTCTGCCTCAGCTGTACTCAGTGCTACGCAGGATTGCTTCCTGCTAAACCAAGAGATCACACCTGATCCCATACTGAAGCAACACCCAGATGTGCTCTTCCTATCTGCAGCACTGCCAGCCCAATCTGAATCAACATAACCCTGTAGGTTAAACTTTTGATTCACCTCATATCTGAGCCCATAATCCACTGTACCCTTCAGGTACCTCAGAACATGCTTTACAGCAACCAGGTGAACACTCCTCGGATCCGTCAGGAACTGGCTCAATGTGTTCACAGCAAAGCAAATATCTGGTCTCGTGTTCGTCAGGTACATCAAGGACCCAATAATCTGACGATACATAGAAACATCAACTGGCTCAGATGAAGCATCACAAAGAAGCTTCAGATTCGATGCCATAGGTGTGGCCATGGCTTTGCAATCCATCATCCCAAATCTCTTCAGGATATCTACTGTGTACTTCCCTTGACCAAGGAAGATCCCACCTGCATTCTGCTACACCTCCATACCTAGGAAATAGTGCATCATTCCCAAATCTTTCATATCGAATTCAGCTGCAAGCTTCCTCTTGGTATCTGCAATCATTCTGTCATCTCCTGTCACAAATAGGTCATCCACATATAGAAGTAGAATCACAGGATTCCCTTCCTCAACCTTGTAGTAAAGGTTGGAATCCGCTTTACTCTTGGTAAAGCCCAAACTAGATAGGAAACTGTCCATCCTACCATACCAGGTTCTGGGAGCTTGCTTCAAGCCATACAAGGCTTTCTTTAATCTGCATACATAAGATTCCATGTCATGTATTTCAAAGCCGAGTGGCTGTTCCACATATACTTCCTCTTCTACTACACCGTTCAGGAAAGCAGTCTTGACATCCATCTGGTGTATCTTCCATTTCATTGCTGCAGCCAGGGCAAGTACTGTTCTGATGGAAGTATATCTGGCTACAGGTGCAAAGGTTTCTTCATAGTCTATTCCTTCCTTCTGAGAGAAACCACGAGCTACGAATCTTGCTTTATATTTTTCCACACTGCCATCTGCAGCATGCTTGATTTTGTAGATCCACTTGGAAGTCACAACAGACTTCCCTTTAGGTCTTGGGACAACATCCCAAACATCATTCTTCATAATTGATTGGTATTCCTCAACCATAGCATCCTTCCATTCTTTCTTTTCTGCTGCCTCTTCATAACTGGAAGGCTCTTTGTTCATGATGTCACAGAGTAAAGCAACATAACTGGTGTGTGATCTGGTTCTCTTCTTTGCTCTGTGTTCTTCTTCTGGAATGCCAAATCTTTCTGCATCATGAATGAGCTCTCTAGCCCATACAGGTTTCCTCTTGTGAGAGTTATCCTCACGGGGTGGATCTACAGGTTCTTGTGGATCTTCAAACTCACGAGCAGTTTCTGGAACTGCATCAGTCATCGTAGTGTCCTGATATCTTGTTTCCTTAGGTTCTTCATACACTTCGATAGGTGCCTTTCTTGATTTGATGAATGCTGAATTCTCATCAAATGTTACATCCCTGCTGACATCAATCTTTTTGAACCCTGGAAAATATATTCTGTAAGCCTTCGAGCTTTCACTATAACCCACAAAGATGCCCTTCTTTCCTGAAGGATCTAGTTTAGTCCTCTTCTCCTTTGGGACATGAGTGTATACTGGACAACCAAATATTCTGAGATGGCTGACTTCAGGTCTCTTACCAGAAAAGACTTCTTCTGGTGTCTTGTTGTCCAATATCTTGTGGGGTGTTCTATTCTGCACATATACAGCTGTTCTAGCTGCTTCTGCCCAAAGATGCATAGGAAGATCCTGGTCATGCAACATTGCCCTTGCTGCTTCCATGATAGTTCTGTTCTTCCTTTCTGCAACTCCATTCTGTTGAGGATTATATGGAGCAGTCAACTCCCTCTTAATCCCTGAGTCACTGCAAAGCTTCTTGAAGTCATTTGAGGTGAATTCTCCACCATTGTCAGATCTGAATGTTTTGATTTTCTTGTCAGTTTGATTCTCCATCAAGTTTTTGAATTCCTTGAATTTATCAAACACCTCATCTTTGCCCTTCAAGAAGTATACCCAAGTCTTCCTAGAGAAGTCATCAATAAATGATACATAGTAAACATACCCACTCAGGGAGCTGGATGACATAGGGCCACATACATCTGAGTGGATGATTTCTAGAATATCTTTTGCCTTGCTTTCACTGCTTGGGAAAGCCTTCTTAATGTTCTTACCTTTTGCACATCCTTTGCAAACACCTTCATGTTTGGTCTTGATTTCAGGAAGACCCTCTACAGCCTTGCTTGCAATTGGAAGTGCTCTATAGTGCATGTGAGCAAGTCTTCTATGCCAAAGTTCACTTGGCTCCATGGATTCATGTACCATGGCATGTT
Organism: Larix kaempferi; assembly: GCA_027924585.1. NCBI lineage: Eukaryota > Viridiplantae > Streptophyta > Pinopsida > Pinales > Pinaceae > Larix > Larix kaempferi. Next base: position 1,332,805 of record BSBM01000674.1, on the reverse strand, counting down.
CGGGTTGACCCTTTAATTTGTACAAGCCTCCCTCTTGCTCTCCAATCACTACTGCATCATCAATAGTCTTTCCCTTTGGCCACATTAGTACTTGGCCATCAACAAATGCAACCCTCATACCTTTTGCATCTAAAGCAGAGATGGAGAGTAAGTTCTTCTTGAGTCCAGGTACATAGAGGACTTCCTTCATCTTCAGATATTTTCCAGAATCTAGGTTGTAAGAGGCTTCACCACTTCCTTTGATTGGGTATTGATAATCATCCCCAAGTTTCACCTTATGGGGTGATTCATGTTCAGAAAGGTTCACAAAAGATTCCTTGAAACCTGTCATATGTTTGGAAGCCCCACTATCGATCAACCAATCATTGCAACCATGGGAGATGGTACCAGTAAGTGCAGAGATCAGAACATACTCTTCTTCACTTGATGAATCATCATCACTACTACTTTCTGCCTTAGCTTTCTTCTTTGGAGGTTCATCATCTTCAGCAGCATGAGCATGAAACCTTCTTTTGCTGCCCTTCTTCTTCTTACTAGATTTGTTGTTATTATCCCTTTTGTTCTTAGGACAATCTAAAGCAAAGTGACCCTTCTCATTGCATGTGAAGCATCTTAGGTCTTTCCTGTTCTTCTTTTGATAGGACCTATTGAGTCAAGAGGGATCCTTCTTGATTTTGCTTCTTTTGGTGTGAGCTGCAAGAGCTTGATCTTCTCCTCCCATCTTTTCCTCACGAGCTATAAGTCTAGCTTCTTCTTGAGAGCATTCTTCTCGAAGTCTACTGAAGGAGATCAACTTCTTCCTTGCACAAATTCCTTGAATAAAGGAATCCCATGACCTGGGTAGGCCATTTAGAGTGGTCATCACCACTTCACCATTCTCCACCATTTCATCTGCTGCTTCTAATTGTTCCTTGATCTGAAAGACCCTTGAAAAGTAGGATTGAATGGTTTCTCCATTCTGAAACTTTACTGCTTTCAATTGGTTCCACAGGGTCATCTTCCGATTTATGTTCTTTCCTTCAAATAGCTTGGTCAAAGATTCAAACATCTCTTTGGGTGTCTTGAGAGAAGACACATGGGGTATGAGATGGTCTTTGATAGAATCAGCAATGATTCTCTTTGCCTTGACCAAGTTCTTCTTGTGCAATACCTTGGCCTCTTCATCCTCTGGGATAGGGATGTATTCTTTCACATATGAGTCCAACTCATTCTCTTCCAGGATTAGCCCAATCCTATACTTCCAGGCTCGGAAGTTATCAGCCCCTTCAAGCTTATCCTCAAGCTTGGTGTGAAGAGACATCTTTAAGAGTACTTCAAATGGAAATAGAAAAGATTTAGAACTTACCACTTGAAGTGCTGAAAACTGGATCTGGTCCCGGATTAGGGTTTGTTAGAGAAACCCTAAAAATTCAAAATGTGAATTTCAAAATTCTGAAAGGATAGAAAGATGCGCCTTGGAGAGCTGATCAGCCTAGTACATTCAGAATTTGAGATCAGCAAAGTCTTGTCCTTCAAAATTGCCTTTTTGTCCTCCCGGGTTCACTAGGGAGAGCCCTGAATTAGGGTTTGAGTTTCCCGGAGATCTACCCAGCCAAAAATCTCGATCCAAAGCTCAAACCTTCGATTTTTGTAAGGAGCTTCCAGCTGTACCTTCAATTTCCAGAAATTCCTATTTTTTGTGGAAACCCTAATTTTTAGGGCCAAAACTGAAAATGCTCGGAACTGAAATCTGATTGGACAGAAAGATGCGCCTTGATGAGTAGATCCAATCTACTATACTGAATTTCAAAAATCTGTGGAGAGAAACCCAATAAATAAGCAATACAAGCTTCCGTCACTGCAAAATGTCTTCTTCTCAGTTAAGCTCTGATACCATGTTAATTTTCAGTATTAAATCACAATACTATAGGATCTTTGCTGAGAGAATAACATCTACAGTATATCAATGCATGACAATCATAATATGACAAGCATCACAAGAATCAAAAGCATAGAGACAAGAGACACAGAGTTTCCGTGGGGAAAACCCTAAGGTGAAAAACCCCACAAACTTCCTCAGAGATAGAGAGAGCAATGGCTCAACCAAAATACAACCAAATAATACAGAGATAGTCTCCTAGCAGATGATCCTCCTCCTCCTCACTAGTGCGCCACTTTCCAGAGAGAGAGATAGATACTTTTCCGAGTGAGTAAAATAGAGATCTCCTATCTCTATTTATACTCACCTTTTTGCCCAGTGACCTACTGGGGCCGACTTGTCTACTTTAGTACATCCACATTATATTATATATTAATTAGGGCCGACCCCATAAGGTGGTCTAATAACCCATCGGCAAGTACACACACTTGCGACACTTGTCAATCCACATGACGACACTTCCTTATAGAGGAATAACACATCTCTTATAAGGGTACAATAAATATACATATAATATACTGATGAAATACATTCCAAAGTTACATATACATCAACAGCCCTGACTGCAGCAATGAAATGGAAAATACACCAGATGGATGTCAAGACTGCTTTCTTGAATGGTGTAGTTGAAGAGGAAGTATATGTGGAGCAGCCACTCAGTTTTGAAATACATGACAGGGAGTCATATGTGTGCAGATTGAAGAAAGCCTTGTATGGCTTGAAGCAAGCTCCCAGAACTTGGTATGGTAGAATGGACAGTTTCCTATCTAGTTTGGGCTTTACCAAGAGTAAAGCGGATTCCAACCTTTACTATAAGGTTGAGGAAGGGAATCCTGTGATTCTACTCCTGTATGTGGATGACTTATTTGTAACAGGAGATGACAGATTGATTGCAGATACTAAGAGAAAGACTTGTTGCCGAGTTCGATATGAAAGATTTGGAAATGATGCATTATTTCCTAGGTATGGAGGTGTGGCAAAGTGCAGGTGGGATCCTCTTTGGTCAAGGGAAGTACACAATAGATATCCTAAAGAGATTCGGGATGATGGATTGCAAGGCCATGGCCACACCTATGGAATCGAATCTGAAGCTTCTATGTGATGCTTCATCTGAGCTGGTTGATGTCTCTATGTATCGCCAGATGATTGGGTCCTTGATGTACCTAACGAACACGAGACCAGATATTTGCTTTGCGGTGAACACATTGAGTCATTTCCTGACAGATCCGAGGAGTGTTCATCTGATTACTGTAAAGCATGTTCTGAGGTACCTAAAGGGTACAGTGGATTATGGGCTCAAGTATGAAGCGAATCAAAAGTTTAACCTGTAGGGTTATGTTGATTCAGATTGGGCTGACAGTGCTGCAGATAGGAAGAGCACATTTGGGTGCTGCTTCAGTATGGGATCAGGTGTGATCTCTTGGTTTAGCAGGAAGCAGTCCTGCGTAGCACTGAGTACAGCTGAGGCAGAGTATGTTGTAGCTTGTTCAGCTAGTTGTGAGGCAGTATGGCTATGGAAGCTACTGTCTGAGTTATTTGATCTCCCATTGGATGCTACTGGTATCTTCTGTGATAACCAGAGTTGTGTGAAGTTGTCCGAGAACCCGGTGTTTCATGACAGGTCAAAACACATAGAAATCAAATATCACTATATCAGGGATATGGCGCAGAGAGGAGCTGTGAAGCTCCTGTATGTTGCGATGGACGAGTAGATTGCAGATGTGCTGACGAAGCCACTAGCCAGATTGAAGTTCGAGTACTTTAGGGAGAGGCTTGGTGTTCTTCAGATTCATGACACTTCGAGGAAGAAGTGATGGACACATTTGTAGTAGCCATTCCTAGCATGGTGGAAGGGGGATCCTTCACATGGCTGTGGATGTAAGCACTGGATGATGAGCATCAGGATGATGTTCTGGTTTATGCCTTGTATGATCAGTTGGATCAGTTATATGTATGTACGCATCATGTTGGATGTTGGATATGATAAGTTGGATCATTTATATGTATGTATGCATTATGTTGGATGCTAGATATGATCGGTTGGATCATGTGTATGTATTTTGTATATGCATCATGTTGGATGCTTGGACCATGTATCTGTATATGTATCAGGTGGATACATTGTATGATCAGGTAGATCATGTATGTTGATATGTATCATGTATTTATATTTGTATCAGGTGGATACACTGTGTGATCAGGTGGATCATGTATGATGATATGTATCAGGTAGATACTTGGTATGCATCAAGTAGATGCATTGTATGATCAAGATGATGAGCTTCAAAATGTTGCTCCAGATGACATGTAGCAGGATGTTGCAGTGATGATGATCAGGATGATCATATGTACATCAGGATGATGTATGGTGAGTATCAGGTTGATACTCTGTGGCTGTGGAACAGGTTGTGCAGATAAGCATGTAATTTGTGCCATGGGAGATTTGTAGATATTCTTTCGAGGTTTTGCCTATGGCATGTAATTTGTGCCCTGGGATATCTAGCAGATGCTCTTTTGAGGTTTTGTCCTATGGCATGTAATTTGTGCCCTGGGAGATCCGATAGGTTGAGCTGTGTGCTCGTAATCAGTCCTGGGATGCTCTTTCGAGGTTTTGCCATGGCCACATGTAATTTGTTCCCTGGGAGATATGATAGGTTGAGCCTTGTGCTTGTAATCAGTCCTGGGATGCTCTTTCGAGGTTTTGTGGTGACCACATGTAATTTGTGCCCTGGGAGATCTGATAGGTTGAGCCTTGTGCTCGTAATCAGTCCTGGGATTCTCTTTCAAGGTTTTGTGGTGGGGTCACATGTAATAAGTCCTGGAGATCTGGACAGGATGAAAAAGGCCTCAGATGCTCTTTAGGGTTCTTGCTAGTCAAGAGACTCTTTTAAGGTTTTGTGACACACGTAATAAGTCCTGAGATTTCCACAGTATGGCCAGTGATGATGAAGACCTGCAGGTGGTGGGCCTACATCCAATATGAAAAAGGACTGGCTCTGTAGAACTTCCTATGACGAGTAGAGTCAGAGATTGGTTGAGATAGCAGCAGCAGTGACGATGATGATGATGATGCATTGATGATGATGATCCTGAGAAGAAGACTTGCCTAGCAGATCTGTGTCGAGAAATACCTTCCTAGTTAAGAGGGAGTGTTGATGTATATGTAACTTCAGAATGTATTTCATCTATGTATTTCATATATATTTATTGTACCCTTATTAGAGATGTGTTATTCCTCTATAAGGAAGTGTCTTCATGTGGATTGACAAGTGTCGCAAGTGTGTGTACTTTTCGATGGGTTATTAGACCACCATGTGTGGCGTCGGCCCTTAAATATATATTATATTGTGGATGTACCTAGCTAGACAAGTTGGCCCCATAAGGTCACTCGGAAAATAGGTTAGTATAAATAGAGATCAGGAGATCTCTATTTAGATCATTCGGAAAGTCATATCTCTCTCACTCAAAAATTGGCACACTAGTGAGGAGGAGGATCATCTGCTACTAGGAGACTATCTCAGTGTATTTTGGTTGTACTTTGGTTGAGCCATTGCTCTCTCCATCTCTGAGGAATTTGTGGGGTTTTTCACCTTAGGGTTTTCCCCACGGAAACTTTGTGTCTCTTGTCTCTCATGCTTTTGATTCTTGTGATGCTTGTCATGCTTATTGTGTTTGTTATGCATTAATATACTGTATATGTTATTCTCTCAGTGAAGATCCTAGAGTATTGTGAATTAATGCTCAAAATTTAACAATATTGAACATTAAAAGTACTCATAATACAAATAAAAGAGGTACAATTATTAGATCTGCAGCAGAGGTTCGAAATAAACATTTTTCTCAAGCACTTGCTCACAAAATACCAAAAACTAGTTAGTTATTTTTCCCAAAAACTAGTAGCATAATGTAACTAAAACTATGAGAGATTTATTCCATAATTAGCTCATATATCTGATCATACATTTCATGTGAAACCATATAAGACTTATATCAGATCCAAGTAATCCAAATAAACATGAAATAAAGTACTTATCTTGCAAAATACGCAACCGAAATTGGCCATGCCACATTCCACCCAACCATAGACACAATGTAACCCAAAACTCACTTTGCAATGGTCATCCCTGAGCCAGAACCATGATACCACAAGAAAGAGTGAACTCAACCAAAAAAACCATATAACATTGGTCCAACCACGATCCAATGGCAAGTGGATTCCACATCACTTCCCATCCAGTATATCCAGTGGCAATTCCAGGAAAACGTTTTCAGGAGAAATCGGTCCAACCACAACCCAATGGAAAGTATTCCTCGACTTCCACTCCAGGGCAATTCCAGTGGCTCCAGGAAAAAATATTCAAAATATATCAGTCCAAACTCAAATCCAATGGCAAGTGGATTCCACATCACTTCCAATCCAGGATCTCTAGAGGAAATTCCAGGAAAAAAACAGTGGCAATTCCATAGTAACTCAACTTGGGAACAAGCTCAGCAAGGGCACACCAACCAGCAGAAACTCATGTCAAGAGAAACCAAAACCAATCACACCAGTACCATAGAAAAAAAAAAGATCCAAGAGGATGCATAACCAAAAAGACATACTAGCTCACATCCACCCAAATCCCATTCCCCAAGAGCAATTCGAATTGGAGGGAGAGAGAGGGATAAGGGAGGAGTTACATTCCCCAAATTGGAAAAATGAGAGTTACACTTATCAAGAGGTTGCATTAGAGGGGAGAGTAAGAGTCCTCATCAAGGTGGGAGTTACAAATTTTCATGAGGGGTGCACTAGGTGAGGGAAAAACTCTAACTCCAAATAAAATTAATCTCGGAATAAAATAAAAACCAACGGGTAGCATAACACATGAGAGTGCATACATCAAGAGGTTCCACCAAGTCCACAAGAAGGGTGTATCAAATCCACATAGGTCAAAACAGAAGGTAACACTTTTCCCACAACCCCTTTCTCGTAACATGATGGTTTCTCATAGTCTCTTTTAAAGCATCGATCGTCCAGTTGTTTTTATTTTATTAATTAATAATAATAATAATAATGTGCAAACCATAGTCCAGGAACCTTGTGCCACTATGTCGAACATAACAACAACAATAATATGTCCAGGGGCTAAACCAGAGGGTCATTACAATAGGGGAGACCACTAATTTAGGGAGCACTAATGACTCTCTCTACCTAGTTTGAGGCAATCCCTTATATTGATCAAAAGGAACACCAAGGTACAAATCTAACTACTGCAACTCTCAAAATGTAGTGAGTTGATGTCGATAAGAGTTGAAGTGCATGATAAGATGAGGGCCTTATATTGAGAACCAAGATCATTTTGTAACCAACTATAATACGAACGGACCTAACACAATACTAGTTGATAAGCATGGGGCTCATAAATTCCTTTGATCGATGTCAACTTGTGGAGTAGCTGACGACGACATTCTTAAAATAAAGGTACAGATTTTAGCAAAGGGAGAAAAAATGTAGATGAAGGGTTTTGTTGGAGAAACAATACTGAGAGTGATGGTGATTGACAAAACTAACAATGCTGAGGATATAGAGACTCAATGACATCAATAAAAGGACACCAGGGGGTTGCTTCCAAAAGAATTAGGTTGTTCCCATGGTATTGAGTGGATTGGGGAACTGTTTGTAGATAAATAATAATTGGTGAGGTCCCCATAGTTTTGGGTGTGTTAGGGGACCAATTTGAAGATGGGTGGGATTTTAGAGGTTTTGGGTGAATCAAAGAATCAATTTGATGATGGGTGGATTTGCCACAATTTTGTATAAATAGGGATACATTTTCCATGATGATATGAGGGTTGTTTGAAAACGTGAAGACAGTTTCCCCATGAATCAATGCCATGCATATTGTTCTTGTGGGAATAACTGAATAGAATTGGTTTCATCGAATGGTGGGGACCCCATTGTTTTCTTCACGGGGGTGATGATAGAAAGAAGAGTGGATATGGTAGATTTATCATGGAGGTATGAGTAGTCAACTATGAGTCTTAATTGTAACATGTGCCAAGGAATATGAGGGCATCGACTGTTGAAGGTGGTGGAGTACATATTCAACTATAAAATGATGAATTATGGGTTGATCTGGATCAAATTGGATCAAATTCCTCATACTTGTTGGGAGTTGACATCATGGGTTCCAAATTATTCCAGGTATGTAATGGTGCACACAACCATGGGGGAAACATGCTATCCCTATTATGGCACAACATTACTGGGAATTAGGACCATATGCTTATTAGTGGGAATACTGGTAACTGCAATGTAATCAGAGGGAAAAATTTGTCTATATGTTGGTTTAGAATGATACCTACGAGGCGATTCCTGCGCCATTATTGAAAGGGTTGGAATATTAATGTCATGGTCATTGTCCTACACACATGACATAGATGCCCAAGTGTAATAGAGAACATGACAAAGGTATTGACAATACATAAATTATAACCAGAAATACAGCACTCCTTCCCCTGATGTCTAGGAAACATGTGATGGGTGTGGTGGATCCTGATCTTCATATAAGGATGATGTATTGTCACTATTAAGTAGACTAGTAGGGGATGATGTGTTATCGACGGTATCTAGTGAAGGGGAACAATTTCCTTAGCGGGTAATCCTTGCGGGAATACCCTAAGGTGGGGAAGTTGATCTTGCATCCTCATAAGTTCGAGGTGTACTTCTCGTTCGGCACATAAAATGGGACACTGAAATGAGTAGTGGGAATTATTGTTGCACGCTCGACATGGGTGTGAGATTTTGGCATGGATAGGCTCATATGTCAAAGTTGAGGGTGGATTAGCACATTCAAGTATGACTATGCTGATCTTATTGGAAATCCTATGAGTGCGGCTCCCGCAAGATGCACATCCATCATGTTATGCTTCTACCACAAGATCCATAGGTTTTGGTTCTTGCAGAGTAGTGGACTCAGTGGTGGGTACCACTACGATGGCCAGTTCCGAGGTAGGTGCAACTAGTGTTGTTATGGATGTAGTGACAACATTGATTGACGTTGTTTCCTGTAATTGAGATAAAGGGATCTCAACCAAAGGATGGTTGAGGCAGATGGTCGCTAAGGTGTCCCGAAATCGAGGGATTTCGGGACAGTGGTGCATATAATTTCCAAACTAAAAGAAAATCGAACACCCATGATTGGTGCATAACGACTTGAACTTAGTGGTTGTGGTGGGAGAAGATGAGGTTGAAGTTGTGCTCTCTGCTATAGTATGTGATGCATGCATCACACTAACATGGGTATTGAGTAAATTCTTGAGCTCCGAAAAGGTAGGGAACATGTTGGTTTCATGGACTTGTTTCCTACATAGGGCACATGGTGGGGTGGCCCTTCTTGCAAAAGTAGTGGTTGTCATTACTGGGTATTTCAGCCTAGCTTGGGTTAGGTTCCTTGTTTTAGGCCAAGTGACTTCCGATGGTGGTTGAAGAAGAGTTTTAGTGACCATGGGGGTTTTAAGCTTGGTTTTCTTTATTCCCCCATTATTAGGATTAGTGACAACTAGTGGTGATTTAGTCACAAATGTCGTAGGGTTGGTGTGTGGTACTAATGGTGAAACTAGATGTGATGGAGTTACTCCCAAGACTGTGTCAAAATCTTAGTGGGCCACTGGCTTTGAATCCATTTTTTGGTAAGGTGGAGTAAGGTACCACATAGGAATTCCCAAAGTGAGCCCAGGTAGAGTTAGCTGAGCCATAACTAGTTTCCCTTGCACTCATGTGGGGGGGTACAAGAATTATATCTGGAAGATGGGAGGCACATATAGAATCAATGTATGTTCAACTCCATGACTTGCGGGAGGTCTTGATGATGATGCCAATGGGGTTGGAGAGGAATTTTCAGAGGTGAAAATGGTACACATAAGGCCACTTGTCGATGTTGGTATTTTAGGCAATGGACCTAAATATACCCCTAGAAATTTGGAACCTTTGTACACTCCCTAGAATATATCAATGTAAGTTGGTTGACTTGTTCTTTCCACGATGGGTAGGACGTTTTTGGGGTTGGTGTTGGTATGAGGGTCATAGTAATTGAGCTAGTCAAGGGTGACTATCTTCCCATTAAAGGGAAACATCATGATGTGAAAGACTGAGGAGGAAACTACCTTCATGGCTTACATATAACTATGACCCGGAAGGATATTGTAGTTGAGTTGCGCGTCAACTACTTCAATATCAATCATTACCATTTTCCCCCCTAGCTCAATGGGGACATTCTGGTACAAGCCCCTTTGTTGTGATGGTATCCCATCATATGCGCGATGGGAGATAGATGAGGGAACTAAATCGGGTAAGCCTAATTGTTTCTATACATTAGATGACATGATGCATTTGGATTCACCTTCATCGATAATGCATCGATGAATCATAATATTTTAAATATAACTGGAACTTGGAATGAAACTTATGAGGGTAGTCATAGTTCACCTTTAACGAGATCAAAGGTCATAAGGCGCGAGTATAAAGGGTCGACAGTACCAAGTGCATTAAGTAATTCCTTTTGTTGGGGTGGGAAATATTGTAGCACTTCTAACATGGATAGGGAATTTGGTGATTGAACCAAGTCATCCACAACATTGTAGTTGTGGGTGGATTTCATGTGAGGGTTATGGGGTGTGAGCCTAAGTCGTACCTTTGGATCCTTGGGATTTTTTCACCACTTGGGCGTGGTATTTGCAAAGGTCCACCTGAAGGGGTAGGTACATCCACCACTTGTCGGGGGTCAAGACCACCATAGCCTTTGGATCGAGTTTGTATATTCACATATGTCATGTTCATGTAGATATTATGAATGGAGCCATCGCTGGGGGGGCGAGGATCCTACTGCTGACTAATGACCCCTTCATTGGAAAAGGGTTGTTGTAAGACAACTAGTTGTGGTTGTGGAACATTAGGTCCCTAAGAAGGATTCACTTTTTTCCTTTTCTTTTCTTCCACCAATTATTGACATTTGAGGATGAGTTGACAATGGTGAGTATAGTGACCATACTCGCCACAAATTGAACAGGAGTAATTTATCATCAGGTTTGCATTTTTTCCTTATTTGGGGGGCTTATTAGACCCTACATTCTGGTTACCTTGGTTCTAGTTAAAGTTGGGGAGGGGGGTTGAACCCTTTCCCATGCTACTAGTTCTACATGTTCTTGGCTTTCTTCTTCACCTGATTTTGAGGATTCTGAGGATTTGCAGTGTTCAACCACTCAAACTACTGAGATTTTTGTGTGAAAGAAGGTTGTACTAAATTTATTGCCATATGTGGTATGGGGGTAGATCCCGAAGGACACAAAAATGAGTAAAAGTATTATACCCCTGAGGTGGGATATACGCAATTTGCGCTCCATAAAATGTGGATGTAGGAGCTACTTGTGTCATTTTCGGTGGAGGTACTGTTGATACTTGGCTTCCATTGGGGTAGGTAGCACTGTAAGGTCCATATTGTAGCTAACGAAACTAAGGATTTGGTATATGTGCAGGGGGTGATGACACGGTAGGAATGGGTGGGTACTATGGTGCCATGTTGATTGGCATAGGAGTAAGAGGAGGGGGAACCTTTTCCTGTTGGGAAATGGGCTCAGTAATCCCATCCACTAAATTTGATGAACCCATAGGTGTGGGATCCAAATATTTATGCTGAGGGGCATCGGGATGATGGTGTATAAGTAACCAGATTGTGCATAAATGAGATAAAAAATGTTGGGCCTATAGGATGGCCTCTTCCTCAGTTTGGGGAAATGAGGTTGCCACATCCTTTGCAATCATGGGTTGGAGTGATTTGATGAACCAATACAATAGTATCTAAGGTTTTATGTTTATTTTGCACAATGTGTGTCATCTACGCCAATCATGGATGTGGTCCGCTATGTGGTTAGAGGTGTTCTATCAAAATTCTATGAGAATATTGAGGCCTAGGTCATGGTGCATGGGACTTGTTGAAGGTAAGTGAGAAACACCGTGGTTATTGTCCCAAAGGTGGCATAGGATTCCCCAGGTAAATTCGCATACCATTTTGGAGTTGTTCCTATGAGGGTATGCTATAAGAGGCAAAGCCTCACTAAGTCATCTACTATGTTGTTGGAGGAACACCATAAGTGGAAGGAAATGGCATGGTTTGCGGGGTCATCTCCTTATTTCCCTTCAAATTTAGGGATATTTGAGGGAAGCTTATTGTGCATATTTGGCCATGTTGGATCATGTGAGATGAGATCATTGATCAATTTGGACAAATCATGGAGATTCAAACTAGCCATGGAAGGCAGCTTGGTATTAGGTCTCGCCATCATATGTTGTATATTATTCCCTCAAGGGGAGGAAATATAAGTAAATTGCAGTGATCTCCATCTCTAATGAGAGGAGAAGATGCTTTGTGCCCTACTCCCGAAGAGGGAGAAGGAGAGGGTGGGTTTCCTCTAAGGGGAGAAAAAAAAAGGGTTTTCTCTTTCATGAGAGGGTGAAGCTAAAGGATCTAAATTCTTTCCTAGGGGAGAAAATGAATCAAACAAGGATCATCCTTAGCCATCACATCCTATAAATGTCACCTAGGAGTGAAATGCCTTGTAGTCTACGGGACTACCTTAGGGGGTTTTGTTCCTCAATGGTGGAAGTTTAGTGACAAATGAGAGTGATGATGGAAATAGACATAATTGAACAAATGCAAAAATATTCCAATCACAACATATGAAAAATGGCGAAAAGTGAGTGATATGTGCTATGTCACTTTAGTGCAAGTGCTACGTCACTTTAGTGCAACTGCTCCCACATGTAGGTTATTTTTAATTATGTGTTAGTGAATATGTATTTAAAAAAGAAAATAAATGTAAATTCCTTAAATAACTAATGTCCTTCCTCTCAAATGTAATTGGGCATTCCAAAAGCACAATCGCCAGTGATAATTGGATCCACACAATGATTGACTAGTGAAGGTAACAAAGAATCAGGTATACTAGCGATGGGGCTATGTTTCAGAAGAGATTGGAAACATTTCCCAATGGAAATATCTAACTTCAGGAGTCAATTACACTCACAATTGCACCTTGGTGATATCCTAATTTTGGCCACTAAGATACCTACGTCAAGTGTGGATAAGTGGTTTGACGAGAATGTTATAGTGTCATCTTCACAAAAAGTTGAGAGACTCTTTGTGGGAAACAAGGAGGCTATACCTTAGATTTCACTTTCTTGGGTACCATGCCTTCTTATCCAGGTTGTCTTTTGACACTTGCTGATAGCATGATTTAAAGATACCCTATAAGTCAACAATCTATTGTTTCATTAAAAGTGTAGAATATTGGTGGGCGTTATTTGGATGCTTGGCCCAGTCAATCCTAACCAAAATATAAATTTTATTATCACCTCCTATGGAGGAATTTAGCTGGTTGAGAATTACAAGTGTTGATTTTAAGGGTCCAAATTCGATTAAGGAGTGTAAGAGAGGTATTTCACAATCCTACTTATTTCTTATCCATTAAGATCTCACAAGGTGCCAGAAGGAGAGCATACTCAAAATAAGAGAGTCCTTAGGTCTCTTAGTGTGTGCTAGTGTAGACACATGTGTGTAGTAAGAAAATTATATTTTCTATGCAATTAAATAAATATTTCAAAGCAAAGAAAAAAGTAGTTTCTACTTAAACTCAAAAAGATGCTAAGGGTGCTTGCAACTAACAATCTTGATAAAAAATGCTTATGAAATTTAAAAGTGTGCAATGAAGTTGTTTCAAAGTTCTCTCTTTTCTCTGATTCACCAAGATAACATGGAATGAGAGGTGGAGAGAATACTTTGGGATATTAGGGTATTTAGGTCCTTGCTTGTGTGCAAAAGTGAGTTACACTACTTTTCCTAAAACATGAGAAGTAAGAAAAGAACATAAGATGCCAATACTAACAACTTCTATGGAATGGCAAGCAATATGTCTTGAATACTAGTGATGACTATGAGGCCTATTGAAAGCCCCCATGTCTTTTACCTAAGTAACTTTCAAGAGAAGACCCTTTTACTTCCAAATATTAGTCTAAGTCGGCTAATTACTAAAGAAAAATATAACTATTGCAAGTTAACTTAAATCCGGTTCATTAGTGAGCAGTCATTGGGACTGCAATATTTGAGCACAGCATATAAAAAGAAAAATAAAAGACAGTAGTGCAGTTTTTCCCAATACATATGCACTAATAGTGCGGTTACAACACATCAGAGTTGTTCTAGTATAGAGAAGATTACCACACAGAAGAAGGTCTGAAGGACTATGCAGTAGCATGAATATCAAAGGAAAATTTGCATGGGTAGCACACACATGGCGTTGGGATTCGCGCTACTGTGTAAACAACAATTATGACCAAGAGGAGGCCAAATTCTAGAAATGTAGGATATGACCTTGATCTGCTGCACAAGATAAGAACCTAGAATTATCTATTTAGCAAATAAAAACCTAGTTAATAAGAAATAAACAAAAATGAAGTGGATTTTCCATTAATACTATTGTGGATAAATTTGCACAACGGTGTGTAGCCCTTCCCACTTTGAGGGGAAATCCTTGGAGATTGTTAACAAGGACCGGTATTGTGTTACTAAAGCAAAGGTGAATGACTCCAAAGTGATCCTATAAGCTCCTGTTATCAAAATAAAACAAAAATAAAACCAAATAACATGAAAACAAACAAAGGAAGTGATGATATGCAAAGCACAACAAGAATCCAATGCTAGGACCAAATTAGATTTCCCAATGGTTAAGCTTGTTACATGTAGTGTGACCTAGGAGGTGTGAGATTCAAGGGAAGCCAAAAATATCCCTTAGGGAGGTTCTTTTTATCCACACTAAATGCTAAATAAATTTTGAAGAACAAATGGGAGAAACACTTGTCCCTTGGAGATAGGTGGCAAGGGAACTTGAGGAATAGTAATAGGTGTGGGGAGAGGTGGAAGAAGTTCCAACACAATTCCAACAACATAACCTTGCTCTATTTTTCTCTACTTAGATGCATGCCCATGGATTCCTTTTATAGGCCAAGAAGTGGCCAAGAAACATCTAGATCCAAGTGTGAACCCCATCACCTCATGAACTATCTCCAAAGTACACAAAGCAGGCAATTCAATGCTTGAAGAGCCAAATTTGAATTTCAATTGGTGAGGGATATTTCGTGAGCCTTCAATGTGCCACTGGTAGTTGAGATCCTTCCATTTTTTACAGTAGCATGCAACTCAAAGGATAATCCACACTAGGCTAGCGCAGGAACATAACTGATAACACGCGCTGTAACACAGGATAATATGGAATTACCTGCGCTACCTCTATTTTTTGGCATTTTTTGACTCGTGTCGTTTTATGGATTTGATGAGGATATCTTCGATGAGCTGCATGCTATATGTTAATGACACCTTACTGTAATATTAGCTTAACTGTTGCATGTGTGTAGAATTTGAGCATTAACAAGATATGGGAGGGATTTTTGTAGCTGATATTTGATCACCTCCCTAAGTGTCATGGGAAAGATTTTAGAGATAACAATTCCTTACAGTTATATTCTCTCTTTCCCTAGGAAAGAGGTATATATTTATACAAACTTATTACACAAGAATTGACATAAACAACACACTTAATTGCCTTTCCCTTTCTGGGTCATGTCATATATTCAAACAAAAGGTTGTTATGATTTTGATATGTCTTGGTGTTTACCCAAGTCTATTCCACAAAATTGTTTTGATATGAGTTGACTTGTAGCATGTTGTTCATTCTCGATTGGATTGCTCTTGCTTTCCTAATTTTCACTTTTAGAAGAATTCCCCATATTCCTAGTGATGATTCCTTCATGGTAGTTAGCACTTATTGTCGCTAAGGGTATGCCTCTTCTAGGGTAGAGAAGCACTTATGTGTGGAATTTCTCAGGATTTTCAATTGCAAAGTATATTCTTGCATGACTTGGGGAATTAATCCTTCTAAGAGGAGAGATACTCTTTCTCTATACCTGTGATGAAGAATTTATTTGGAGCAAAATGATTCATTTATGCTACTTCCATAGAAACCAAATGTGATTAGATTGCTCTTTCTTTCCTCATTTTCACTATTGGAATAATTCCTCATATTCCCAGTGATGATTCCTTCATGGTAGTTAACACTTGTTGGCCCTAAGGGTATGCATCTTCTAGGGTAGAGAAGCACTTATGTGTGGACTTCCTCGGGATTTGCAATTGCAAAGTATATTCTTGTATGACTCGAGGAATTAATCCTTCTAAGAGGAGAGATACTCTTGCTCTAGACTTGTGATGGGAACTTTATTTGGTACAAAATGTTTCATATATACTACATCCGTAGAAACCAAATGTGATTCTGATACTTGTGTATCTCGTAGTGTGAGAAAGGATCCTTACTTGCTAAGAGGAGACTCGAGAGGTCATTGCTTTCTCTTCTACTAAAAAGGGTCCATATCCTCTTTGATAGGATTCTCTACTTCCACCCTGTGATGTTGATTGGAAGCACCTATCAACCATGATGGTTTATGAGGAATTTTAGAAGCCCCCATTCTTTTAAGTCTTAAAAAGAGCCCCTATAGATGCATTTAGAGCAAGAGCTCACCAATCGTGTCTCTAAACACTAGGATAAATACTATAAAAAAGGTTATAATAGTTATTAGATAAGCTCGCCAATTGTATCTCTAAACATTCAGTTAATCATTATAAAGAAAAAACATTGTAACACTTGAATTTTTATATAGGATCTCTAATGTCCAACACCTATTTTAATGGAATGGAAGTGATATATATATATATATATATAAACAACTTGGAGGAAGTACCTTCTTTCAAATATCTCATAATTGATATCCAAGCTCAACTAGAACTATAACATTGAGAAAATAATTAAGGGGGGTGGAAAGCTTACTTTGATCTTGAAAACAATTGCAAATCCACAAATCTTTTAATGTGGGATAAAAATAAGTTCATCTTTGAAACTCTGGTCATTCTTGTTAGTTTGTACGGTTATGAAGTTTGGGGTTGCAACATCTCTAGATAATTCTAGAGAAAGATTGACCAAATCCAAAAGTGTTTTATAACTTATAACCTTAAAATTAAAATCAAAATGGCATATCCTATTCTCCTAATAGAAGTGGGTGTTCTCCCCATTGAGAGCATCACTATGACTAGATTCTTGATGTACAACTACAAGATAAATAACATGGGAAACGAGAGACTTCCTAAAATTGATTTAAAATCCAGTCAAGATCACGTGCAGCTCCAGAGAGGTTGGTATAAAGACATCATGGCTTGGTTAAACTATTGGAGGATTGATGAAAAATGCCACTTTGAAAAATATCAAGAACATTAAAAATATTAGAAGGATTTAGGGTTACAGCAAATTAAGATACTATAAAGAGGTCATTAACCCTAATCTTGAATATCAATACAGTATATCTATGTTTTAACTAGCTCTAACAAAAAAACTAGCATAGCCAAGATAAGAAGAAACTCTCATGGGCTTGGTAGTGAAATAGGGAAAGAGCCTAAACCAAACACCCTGTGTGGAAAGAGCCTAGAGGATGAAAATCACTTCCTCTTAGTATGCTTTTGGCAACCTTTCTAAACTTTTTTAACATAAAAACAAAACCTTACCACAAACCAAATATTTTTTTTTTTTCTCTTAAAATCTGATAAACCAAAATTATCATGTTTTATTGACTAAAGGAAGTATGCATATAGTGTGCCAATATACTTTTCACAACCATTTATCAATGCACTTTCCCGTAATTGAAAGCACAAGTATAGATTCCTTCGTTTTCATTTCGATTTTGATAGGCGTTGAACCAGAAATGATGGAGTTTGATCTTTGCAGGCCGGGAATAAATTATATGCAGCTGGTATATTGCGAATCTTTTGGCATGAAACCCGGTCGAAATTTGCGCTCTGTGAAGCATCTATCGTGTGCCAGTGCGATCACCTCACGTTTAATTAATTATAAATAATTAGAAGCCAATTGTTCGGTCCATTCCATCACGATCTCCTGGAGATGGAAGCCATGCTCATCTCAAATGGCTGAAGACTATGCTCAGCTTCCAGGCAAAGTCTCACAAACTGTTTTTTATTCCAAACGAGCTTCCCGCTATTGTCACGTCGTGCTATGACTGGGTTAAGAATCAGTATTCTAATTTGACGTAGTTGCGAGCACGTAGATAGCCTTAAAATCTTGCCACTGAATTTAATACGGTATTTTAGAGTTGGGACTTAGTTCCTTACATTCCCTAATTACACTTGAATCAGTAATGACACTTTTGTTGGACACTACTGATTCACTGTTGATGAAGTGATCTTACACAAATATTTTCATCACAAGCTTAAGTGAAACTATAATATTGAGAAAAGTATTAATGTAGGTGGGAAATTTATTATAGACTTGAAAATATTTGTAAATGAGTAGATCTTTGTTTTTTGATAAGACAAAACTTGTGTTATCTTAAATGAATGTTAAAGTAAATTCTATTTCACGGCATATAATCTGAAAATTAAAGGCAATACACTCTATCGTATCCTCCTCACAGAATTTAGTGTCTCCTCGTCAAGAGCGTGCCAACTAGGTACATAAGGTACAAGAACAAGATAAACAACATGGGTGACAAAAGACTTATTAATATTGCTTCATACTTTCATATTGCTTAATATTTAAAAAAGTATTATTACATCTAAATTTAAGGAAGAGTTGTATTATTAAAGAATGAGAAAATTAAGATATTATAAAGAGGTAATCAACCATAATCTAACCATAATTTAGAAGATCAAAAGTATGTCTCTCTTTTGACAATTCAATTCGTCATAAGATGAAAGTTTGTCATCTTTATGATATTAAGAAGATTAAACACAAAAATCACTTTATAATATATAACACCAACATTATATATAATACAATTTCAAACTATTTACTATAATACTAACCAATATGATCATCTTTAACTTTCAGTAAATATTAATAACTATCATCATAATCATCCTTTCTCTGAAATCATTCAACTTTTTACATTCTCGTGAACCTTATTTTATTTACATTCTCGTGGGACATTGTTCATTGACTTCATCGATCACCACCATTTCATGGTAATTGGTTTTTACAAAAGTTGAACTATGTCAAAATTGAATAGCAAGTTGTATCTAACATCCTTACGGTTTTAAATTTTATGGGGATGTGATTTATAAATCGCTACTATAGTTAACTATCATTGCCTTTAAATGGTTGTTACTCAATTTATGAACAGCACTACGAATCTTATGAGCGAGTAAAAGAGGACAAATATTAGTAAAATGTATGAAATATGAATGTACCATTACATAATTTTCTCATTAAATAACACTTTTTATCTATTAATTAGCAAAATGATTATGCAGCTGGTGTCTCTAAAATAATGTTATTTATGTGGAAACCTAGATTTCTCCTGTTTTCACATTCCGTTTGTAGCTTTAATAAATATTATAAATATTTGTTGCGAATGGGGCTATAAAATCCATATGAATCGAATGACAAAGTAGAGACTGGGCATTGTAAGCCACAAGCGTGCTCAGCCTTCAGTCATAGGCACCATTGACGTTGGGATTGTTCTTCTTATCCCATCTCAGAGTTTCAATCCTTTCTCAACTTGCTTCCAGTCGCTGGATCGAGGAAAAGATTTACTAAGGTTTAATACTCTGTAATAAAGACAAGATGCATCCATTCAAATCCTACGGGAAGGTAGATGATAACGATCAGGAGAGGCTGGCAATTCAGAAAAGGATGATGAGAAGAACTATAGTAATCTCAGTAGCTTCTGTGGTGCTTGTGGCGATAATAGCCTGTGTGGCTGCCGGGGTCGTTATTTCGAACAGAAATAAGGGAGGAGGTGGGTCAGGGACCGGATTTCAAACAACCAACAGGGCGCTAAAAGCCATCTGTGATATCACCTTGTATCCGACCACTTGCATTTCCAGTCTCTCATCGTATCCTTCATCCGCCATTGCCAGCCCCAAGGAACTCGCTAACCTGGCAGTGATGGTGGCATTGGACGAAGCAAAGAAGGCCTCAGAATGGATTCAGAAAACGTATGAAAGCACCCATAATATGGCTCTTCTGGACTGCGCAGAGCTGATGGATGCAACTATAGAGCAGCTAAATAGCTCTGGCGCAATTGTACAAAGCTTCGATCTCGCGTCACTGCAGGACGAAACAGGCGACGTGCAGACTTGGCTCAGCGCCTCCCAAACCAATCTGTACACCTGTTTGGACGGAGTTGCGACCATGGCGCCAAACGATCAAGTGAAGACTCAGATTCAGAGCACTCTGAAAAATTTGACCCAGATTGCAAGTAATTCTCTCGCAATCGTTAAAGGTATTGCCACTGTACTCAGTTCACTAAAGATCCCTGGTTTTCCTACACGACGCCTATTGTCTTATCCTGAGGATTATGAGTTGCAATCTTTCGATGCCAAATTTCCTAAATGGCTGTCTGCCAGAGATCGAAGGCTTCTTCAAAATACTACGGTAACGCCCAATGTGATTGTGGCCAGCGATGGTACCGGAAAGTACTTGAAAATTCAAGCGGCCATAGACGCAGCACCGGACAAGAGCAAAACCAGATACGTTATAAAGATCAAGCAGGGAATTTACCGCGAGAATGTAGTAGTACCCTCAGGGAAGCCGTTGATAACGATAATTGGAGATGGCATGGACAAGACTATAATTCTTGGCAACAGAAATGTTGTAGACAATTCCACAACCTTCGCTAGCGCAACTTTGGGTAAGCTCTAGAAGATTTCATTTTGTTCTTTCACAAGTTTTTCTAATCAACGCCTGTGTTTGTTTTCACGATTTTTAACAGATTTTTTAAGTTTCGACTTTTATCATTGCTCTCAAATTTTTAATTTTGACTTTTATCATAGCTCTTTCGTCAATTTTTAAATTTTGACTTTTATCATACTCTTTCGGCGATTTTTAAATTTTTAATTTTTATCATACTTTTTTAAGTCAATTTTGGACTTCCTCAAATTTTTAATTTTGATTTTTATCATAGATTTTTAAATATTATTTGAGATTTTTTATTTTTTTGAGTAAATCAACAAGATTAATTCGAGTGTAACAAGTGTATCATAAATGTTTAAAAATTATCGGAGATTTTGGACTTTCTTAGGTGGATCAACAAGATTAACCCGAGTGTAATATTGAGGATTCATTTCATGGTCGTCGTATCTTGTCTACTAGGTGTTTAGATATTATATGAGATTTTGGACTTCCATGAGTGGATCAACAAGATTAACCAGAGTGTAACAAGTGTACAGTGGAGATTCATTTCATGTTCGTTGTATCTTGTTATGCTCAAATGCATTGTGATTAAGATTTAAATGAGATTTAGTTAAACTGTTGTTAAGAAAAGGGGTATGTTTATTAAATAATATTTATTTTCATGTTTATATTAATTAGTTTAATGTTTATGTTACTTTAATGTTTATATTAATTAGTTTAATGTTTAGTCTTTATTTAACAGGCAGTCATCTCCACAAAACTAAGTGGTTGGCTATGCCTATCAACAAGATTAACCCGAGTGTAACAAGTGCACTGTGGGGATTCATTTCATGGTCGTCGTATCTTGTCTACTAGGTGTTTAGATATTATATGAGATTTTGGACTTCCTTGAGTGGATCAACAAGATTAACGAGAGTGTAACAAGTGTACAGTGGGGATTCATTTCAAGGTCGTTGTATCTTGTTATACTCAAATGCATCGTGATTAAGATTTAAATGAGATTTAGTTAAGTTGTTGGTAGGAAAAGGGGTATGTTTATTAAATAGTATTTAGTTTCGTGTTTGTATTAATTAGTTTAATGTTTATGTTATTTTAATGTTTATATTAATTAGTGTAATGTTTAGTCTTTGTTTAATAACCAGTCATCTCCACAAAACTAAGTGGTTTGCTAGGCCTAATAGGATTAGCCCGAGTGTAACAAGTGTACTGTGGGGATTCATTTCATGGTCGTCGTTAGTTAAGTTGTTGTTAAGAAAATGGGTATGTTTCTTAAATAGTATTTCTTTTTATATTTATATTAATTAGTTTAATGTTTATGTTACTTTAATGTTTATATTAATTAGTTTAATGTTTAATCTTTGTTTCTCCACAAAACTAAGTGGTTGGCTACTACTGTTCACGAGCCACTTTACTTGTGGTTGTGCTAGTTACACGGATAGAGTGCTTAAATATTATGTGAGATGGACTTATTTGAGTGTATAAACAAGATTAACCTGAGTATAACAAGTGTACAATGGAGATTCATTTCATGGTAGTGGTATCTTGTTATGCATTGATTAAGATTTAAATAAGTTTCAGTTAAGAGGTGGATAAGAAAAGGGGTATGTTTATTAAATAGTATTTGTTTTTATGTTTATATTTTAATTAGTTTAATGTTTAGCCTTTGTTTAACAACCAGCTATCTCCACAAGATTAAGTGCTAAGAGTTGGATTAGAAAATGGGTATGTTTATTAAATAGCATTTGTTTTTATGTTTATATTAATTAGTTTAATGTTTAGCATTTGTTTAACAACAAGCTATCTCCACAAGATTAAGTGGCTGGCCACACTTTACTTGTAGTCATGCTAGTTAATATTAAATCAAATAAGATGTATAGTTACACAGATAGGTGTTTAGATATTATATGAGACTTTGGACTTCCTTGATTGGATCAACAAGATTAATTGTAATGTAAGAAGTGTACAATCCGGATTAATTTCATGGTCGTGGTATCTTGTTATGCTAAGTGGTTATGCCAGTTTATTGTAGCTGATGAATAGGTCACAAGTTAAGAATCACTAATAAGTTACTTGTTCTCCATAACTATTATTTATTTATACATTAACTTCTTGCATAGCTATCAATTATTTTTTACAACTACCATAAAATCAATCTGTCCTATAAAGTCAATCTGCCCCCAAATTCTAAAATACATCTATAATCTTTCAAACATAATGTGTTATTATTTACAATTTTTTAAATTTTAAATTTATATTTACCACAATTTTTTTCCAAGTAATCGAATGTTTTACTATTCCAAATTTTGCAATCATAAATCCATCTTCAGCTTTTCAAGTATCAAGTATCTTC
Organism: Larix kaempferi; assembly: GCA_027924585.1. Lineage (NCBI taxonomy): Eukaryota > Viridiplantae > Streptophyta > Pinopsida > Pinales > Pinaceae > Larix > Larix kaempferi. Next base: position 1,309,757 of record BSBM01000674.1, on the reverse strand, counting down.
AAAGGATTTGTAGGGTTTGAGTTTATGTTTGTAGCGGATTTTAGGGTTGGAGTTGTGATAAAATCATGCTGAAACTGTAAAATGCAGCTGCAGTCGGAAAGGGTTTCATCGCTCGAGATATACCGTTTATAAACATTGCAGGTCCAGAGAAGCACCAGGCGGTTGCTCGTAGAAGTGGATCGGATAAATCCCTCTTCTATCGCTGTAAGATAGTCGGCTACCAAGACACACTCTACGTCCATTCCCTTCGTCAATTTTACAAGGACTCCGAGATTTGGGGTACTGTAGATTTCATCTTCGGCAATGCCGCCGTAGTATTTCAGAACTGTACGATACGTGCGAGGAAACCCTTGGTCTTCCAGCAGAATACTGTGACAGCTCAGGGGAGAACGGATCCAAACATGAACACTGGCATCTCCATCCACAAATGCAACATCATTCCAACTGCCGATCTGATTCAAGTGAAAGCTACGAATCCTACATACCTCGGCAGACCGTGGAAACTGTACTCCCGAACGGTGGTAATGCATTCTCAGTTGGCCGATATAATTGCGCCTGCGGGTTGGCTCTACTGGAACGCAACTTTTGCTTTGGATACCTTGTTCTACAGGGAATTCAATAATTCAGGCCCGGGTTCCGTAACTAACAATCGTGTGAAGTGGCCAGGTTATAGAGCGACCACTTTTCCAAATGTGGTTATCCCATTTACCGTTCCTAGATTCATTGGCGATTCCTGGATAAAGGCTGCTGGGATTCCATATGACCAGACCCTATAACTGCAACTGCGGAAACACAATAATCCATTTGGCTGCTCCTGGAAATCTTTTGGGTTTTTTTTTTGGTTCATTGAATTCATTTGTTTCACACCTGAAAATGGTAATAATATGTTAATAAAGAATGGCGAAGCTCCGATTTTTTTCCGATTGATGATTTTAGTCCCGCAGAATGATCCGAAGGTTAAGTTGACCTATGTAATGGATATCTCCAGTTGAATGAATGAGAGAAAAATTAGCACCTTTTTGTGATTGAATTTCTGAAATATTGACCATGAAAAGCTGTGTTGTTTGTTGTCAATGCTGTGTATTGGCTATGTTTTGAATGTTTACAAGGTGGTTTGTTCCATCCATATGTGTTTAGATATTATGGACTTCCTTGAGTGGATTAATAAGATTAACTTGAGTGGATTAATAAGATTAACTTGAGTGTAACAAGTGTAGAGTGAGGAAGATTCATTTCATAGTAGTTGTATCTTGTTATGCTCAAATACATCTTGATTAAGATTTTAAATAAACTTCAGTTAAGAAAAAATGAGTATATTTATTAAATAGTACTTGTGGCTGTATGCTGATCTATATTTGGAATATATAACTTCCAAACAAACTTTATTTCTCTCGAACATCAAACTAAAATCATTAACCATGATGTCTCTTCATTCATTGATATCAATTTACAACCATGATACTTTACTTTGTAACATTGTACTAAACACTGTTATAAAAAAAGGTCGTAGAAGCTACGGTATAACAATAGAAGTTACATATCTGAATTAAAATATTGTGCACTTCAAAGTAAGTTATAGACAGAGTTGTATTATGAATAATAATATCTACAACTCTAAATAATAATATGCAGATAGGTCAAGATCTGATCTATGCCACTCCTATTTCTAATTAGGATATTATGTTCAGCAAGGTTTAAAGAAAAAGAATAAAGAAATTATATATCTAAATTAAATATTTTGCACTTCAAAGTATATTTAGAATTGCATTTTAAGCAACCATATCGGCAAGATCCATGCAACTCCTATTATATTATGTTAGGGAGGGTTTAAAGATACATATTGTTTTTTATTTTTTATAAATGGGGTGTGTAAATTAAATGATGGTTTTTTATAATATTAAAAATAATGTAAAATTTATAAAATATTAAAAAAAAAAATTGGAAAGATGATTTATGATACTTTTAAATTTCATTATGATTTAAAGTATTTTTATAATTAATTTTATTTTAATTTAAGGAAAGAAAAATAAAAAAATGGAATGACCTTGGAATACATAATTTGTATTTATAAATTTTTATATTATTATATTAAGTTTTTTTTTCTAAAAGTTATTTTACCTTTTTCTCTAAGATATAATGCATTTAATTGAGTTTGTGTTGTGATGGATTATCTAAATGATAGAATTTCTTTAAACTAATCTTTAAAAATGTAAAAACAATTATTAATTATTGTTAGGTGTGATGGTTTGAGACATTATTATTTTCCCTAGATGCTTAGAATATTCCTTTATGGCGTAAGGCTCAAGTTTCCTTCCTTGACCATGTACATAGGTAGACCCATACCTAGTGCTCAAAACCTCATAATCACATTTATATATCAACTTGAAGGTGAAGGATGTCATTTAGGGCATGTGTGGTAGTTCAATATGTCACTCTATACTTTGGATTCCCAAAAGGTTCATTTAAGAAAAATGGCCCATGTTTCCTCCTTTGACCATGTATTGCAGGTCCTAAAGAACCATATTTAGTGCTAAAAATCTATTAACTTTACCCATATCCTTACTTTGAGTCCAAGGATCCCCTCAAGAGGTTATATGTGGTTTCTCAAGTCATTGTTCTTGGATTTGGATTCCTAGAATCTTCCTTTAAGGTATAAACTCCATTTTTCTTCCTCAACCATGTCTAGGGCCTTAACACCCCTACCTAGTGCTCAAAACCTTCTAATGACATTGATATATGCACTTAGAGGGTAGGGATACTCTATAGAGATCCTACGCGGTTGTTAGAGGCATCATTCATGACCCTAGATGCCTAAAAGCTTCCTTTAGGACTTAAGACCATGTTTCCTCCTTCTGCCATGTCTATGGCCACAATATCCACACGTAGTGCTAAAAAATATTTAATGGCATGCATATCCCCTCTCAAAGGCCAACGAATCCCTCCCAAGGTTGTGTGTGGTGGTTTGATACATTGTTCTTGGTCGTCTATATGCTTAGAAGCTTCCTTTAGGATCACCTAAGACCCATGTTTACTCCTTTAATCATGTTTGGGGTCAAACGAGAAATACCTAGTTCTTAAGAAATCCTAACCACACCCATATCCCCACTCAAAGGCTAAGGATTCACTCGAGAGGTGATGTGTAGTTGTCCAAAGCATCATTCTTAAAACTTAAGTGTGGAAGTATACTTTATGTTAATTAAGGCCCATGTTTCCTTCCTCAACCATCATTAGGGGCTAGAGACCCATACCAAGTGTTCAAACCTCCTTGATGTAACTCATGTCCCCACTATGAGGCCAAATATCTCCTTAAGAGGTCATATGTTGTGGTTTGAGTCATTGTTTGTCACTGTTATACCCTAGAAGCTACCTTGAGGGATGAAGCCTAACTTTTCTCTCCTAACAAGGGCCCCAAGATGTACACTTGTTGCAACAAAAACCCTAATGATACTCATATTCCAATTGGAAGGAAACATATCCCCTCAAGACGTCATATGTGGTGCTTTATATATCCTAAATATCCAAAATCACTCTTTGGTCATCACCATTATACCCTAGAAGCTACCGTGAGGGATGAAGCCCAACTTTCCTCTCCTAACAAGGGCCCCTAGACCTACACCTATTGGAAAAAAAACCCTAATGATACTCATATTCCAATTGGAAAGAAACATATCCCCTCTAGAAGTCATATGTGGTGCTTTATATATCCTAAATATCCAAAATCATGCTTTAGATCTAGCACCTAGGTTTCCTTCTTGATAAATTTCATCCATTAGAGGTGGGTATTAATGAGTGCAAAACAAAACACATTTTTTTAGAAACTGAAGTTGCATTATGTGTGTGACATCTTGTAACATATTTCGACACATTAGGTTGTTGGTGCAACAGATTTTTGCAATGCCCTAAGTTTTTTGCAAAGTTGGATTAAATGTAGATATTTGGAATTTGTAGCGGGGAAACCAGGTGACATTTGTCCCACTGGTACGATCACCTTCGTGATACAATCCTGCTGAAGGAAGTCATATTCAATGCAGATATGTCACTCCTGTTCAATGGTCAAATTTGAAGGGCTGGTCAAAAAAATTTTTGGAAGGGCATGTAACTATCCAACCCTTCAACGATGAAAAGTTAGAAAAATAATTGCACTTCAATGGAAAAGTGTACATTAAGTTAACCCTTCAATCAAAAACTGTAAATTAAGTTAACCCTATGGGCGATGAAGTTATTATGTAGAATCACATCTATACATTACAATTATATCAAATAAAATATGTAAACAACTCTGTATCGAATCCTCGGGGATTCATCCTGTACCCTTTAAACCAATGGAAACATATTAAATAAACCAATCTATATTGCATTTCCAAGATTCATCCAACAAGATTAACCCTACATATTTTTCATTGTAAAATAAACTAGACCAAAATATATCAAACACATTAATAATAAGTCTGCTAGTGGAAACTCCCGGGAAATCCTCACTGCCCGGTGTTATTATAGCCATAAAAATAACACAAAGGATTACAATAATAAACACGTTTTCTATAGAAGACACAGCTTAAAGAATACCATTCAAATTTTTCATCACGGCTAAATACATAAGTAGTTAACAAAAATAATTAGGTTTTAAATCCCAAGGCTAGTCATCGAATACTATATATTTACAATGCGCGAATCAAAGAAATACTGGATTATATTAAGAGGAAAAATTCCCGTAAATGAAAAAAAAATTCCATAGCTATGATTCGTTCCAATCATAAATACTTTAACAACTGGCCTCAGGTCAAGCCTGAGCCTATGCAGAGGAGTCACGACATAACTATATAAGAACTAAATCATTTACACAACACATTTCTGCTAGGGATTGAAACCCCTTTAAGATTGGATGGAGGTAGTATCCTGAGGGAAGTATAATTACCTGGAGGAGATCCATATGCTTTCCCACTGTGTTGTAGCTTAACGCTGTCGGCATTAAACCCTTACGCGAATTGTTAACACCTCTAAACAGAGAAAGGAAAGGGTCAATATAACAGATACACTATATAAGAAATAAATTGGAAGACTAACTAAATAACAATGTGATGTGATATACACGGTAAATATGCCCAGACCGTAATGTAAACACTTATTTTTTGTTAAGCCAAAAAGACCGTAACATATCCAAAGGGAAAAATCATTATTTCCCTCATCAACTAGAAAGAAATGTGCAACAATGCTTCTAGAACACTTCACTTCACATGTGGTGATAGAATACAATCATTGTAAGGCCAAGAGGCCAAGATCATACCAGGTGGGAGCATGGAGGTTGGAGCTCAACTCGAAAAACCCTTCTGCGAAGGAAGAGCCTCCTCAAATACCAACAAATGAAAATACAAGGAAACTCTTCAAGACTTAACCCTTGATGTCCATCACTTGAGGAGTCGTACTATATCTTAAATGCATAGATAGGACGTAGGATAGGTGGAGGCCGAAGGCTAATCTATTCCCTCCTCTCGAGTCGAAAGTTTGGAATGGACATAAACTCGAAATGGATCTTCGTAATATTCCATATCTGAGATTCCTGGAAGTGCATTGAAGTTCGATATTTTGGGGTTTTTTTATGCCTTAATAAGTGCGAATGATCCTTAGATTTATTGCTCTCATCAACTTACAGGGCTGTCAGGACCAAGTTTCGAGTTGGCACGCTAAGTTACTAGGGAAAACATTAAATGACAAATGCATGAGTAACTCATCTAATAATAATTATGCCGTCATTGTCCACTGTATGTTGCAGAAATATGATTTAAAAGACAAAAGAACAAGATAAACAACACGGGAGACAAAAGACTTCTTAATATTGCTTCATACTTTCCTATTGCTTAATATTAAAAGTATTATTAAACATCTAAATTTAAGGAAGAGTTGTGGTTCCATAAAGAATGAGAAAATTAAGATATTATAACGAGGTAATCAACCATAATCTAAAAGATCAAAAGTATGTCTCTCTTTTGACAATTCAATTCGTCATGAGATGAAAGTTTGTCATCTTTGTGATACTAAGAAGATTGAACATGAAAATCACTTTATCATATAACACCAACATTATAATGCAATTTCAAACTATGTACTATAAAAAAAATTTGTAAACTAGTAGTAGATCCTTATATTATCATCCTCAAAATATACAAAGACACAAAATCAAAAAATATAGAGTACCTAGTCCTCTCATCAAGGCGAAAAAAGACCCATAAAAAGTATGGAAAGGTATGATTAGAACAATACTGCTATCTAGAGAACCAGAAGTTATATGAAGCAGAAAAACTATCATAACTGCCTATGAGCAGACCCAAAAACTATATGAGTAAAAACCTGTTTAAACCAGGAGAGAGGCCACAAGACCAGCATAGCTTAATTGCTGTGATAATCCGGCTGAATGGGCTAAGTAGTCGGATCTTTAGCCAGAGTGATGCCTAAGTGACAAGTCAACTATTGCTAGTTGTAAAGAACCTACTTCAGCATTTAATTTTCAATGGACATTAATAACTATCATCATAATCATCATTTCTCTCAAATAATTTCAATTAACCTTCTCTTCTTTCCATTATCTTGAATTTCAATGAACATTAATAACTATCATCATAATCATCCTTTCTCTCAAATCATTCCCCTTACCATGTTCATTGACTTCATCCATCACCACCATTTGGTAATCAGCTTTTAGAAAAACTGAATTATGTCAAAATTGAATAGCAAGTTGTATTTAACATCCTTAGGGTTATGTCAAAATTGAATAGCAAGGTGTATTTAACATCCAGAAGGTTTTAAACTTTATGGAGATGTGATTTCTATAATGGTTGTTACTCAATTTACGAACCGCACTAGGAATCTTATGAGCGAGTAAAAGAGGGCAAATATAGTAAAATGTATGAAATATGAATGTACTATTACATAATTTGCTCATTAAATAACACTTTTTATCTATTAATTAGGAAAATAATTATGTAGTTGGTGTCTTTAGTATAACGTTATTTATTTATTAATTAGTAGAAATCCAAATCCTAGGTTTTATTAAGCGCTAGAAAGATCATAATCTTAAGCTCTAAAGTCTCTAGTTTAAATCTCATATTTACTTTTTACTTTGTATTATTCTTTTTTGTTTATGGCTGACATAATATTTATTACTTTTTACTTTGTATTATTCTTTTTTGTTTATGGCTGACATAATATTTATTACTTTTTACTTTGTATTATTCTTTTTTGTTTACTTTGTATTCTTTTGTTACTAGACAAACACTCTAAAGTCTCATATTTATTTTTTACTTTGTATTAAAAGCAAAAAGTAAAGTCTCTAGTTTAAGCCTCATATTTACTTTTTACTTTGTATTATTCTTTTATGTTTATGGTGGACATAATATTTATCACTTTTTATTTTGTATTATTTTGTTATTCGAACACTCAACACATGTTACAAGAGCTTCCTCATACTGAATTAACTGAGGACTTTGGGCACTTAACAAAATAATTATGCAGCTGGTGTCTCTCGTGTCTCTAATATAACTTTATTTATGTAGAAACCTAGATTTGTCCTGTTTTCACATTCCATTTGTAGCTATAATAAATATTATAAAAATTGTATCACGGGCATATTTGTTGTGAATGGGCTATAAAATCCAGATGAATCGAATGACGAAGTAGAGACTGGGCATTGTAAGCCGCAAGCGTGCTCAGCCTTCAGTCATAGGCACAATTGAAGTTGGGATTGTTCTTCTTAACCCATCTCAGAGTTTCAATCCTTTCTCAACTTGCTTCCAGTCGCTGGATCGAATCTTTTCGAGGAAAAGGTTTACTAAGGTTTAATACTCTGTAATAAAGACAAGATGCATCCATTCAAATCCTACGGGAAGGTAGATGATATCGATCAGGAGAGGCTGGCAATGCAGAAAAGGATGATGAGAAGAACTATAGTAATCTCAGTAGCTTCTGTGGTGCTTGTGGCGATCATAGCCTCTGGGGCTGCAGGGGTCGTTATTTCGAACAGAAATAAGGGAGGAGGTGGGTCGGGGACCAGATTTCAAACAACCAACACGGCGTTAAAAGCCATCTGTGATATCACCTTGTATCCGACCACTTGCAATTCCATTCTCTCATCGTATCCTTCATCCGCCATTGCCAACCCCAAGGAACTCGCTAACCTGGAAGTGATGGTGGCATTGGACGAAGCAAAGAAGGCCTCAGAATGGATTCAGAAAACGTATGAAAGGACCCATAATATGGCTCTTCTGGACTGCGCAGAGCTGATGGATGCAACTATAGAGCAGCTAAATAGCTCTAGCGCAATTGTACAAAGCTTCGATCTCGAGTCACTGCAGGACGAAACAAGCGACGTGCAGACTTGGCTCAGCGCCTCCCAAACCAATCTGTACACCTGTCTGGACGGAGTTGCGACCATGGCGCCAAACGATCAAGTGAAGACTCAGATTCAGAGCACTCTGAAAAATTTGACCCAGATTGCAAGTAATTCTCTCGCAATCGTTAAAGGTATTGCCACTGTACTCAGTTCACTAAAGATCCCTGGTTTTCCTACACGACGCCTATTGTCTGATCCTGAGGATCATGAGTTGCAATCTTTCGATGCCGAATTTCCTAAATGGCTGCCTGCCGGAGATCGAAGGCTTCTTCAAAATACTACTGTAACGCCCAATGTGATTGTGGCTAGCGATGGTACCGGAAAGTACAGGAAAATTCAAGCGGCCATAGACGCAGCCCCGGACAACAGCTAAACCAGATACGTTATAAAGATCAAACAGGGAATTTACAGCGAGAATGTAGTAGTACCCTCAGGGAGGCCGTTGATAACGATATTTGGAGATGGCATGGACAAGACTATAATTCTTGGGAACAGAAATGTTGTAGACAATTCCACTACCTTCGCTAGCGCAACTTTGGGTAAGCTCTACAAGATTTCATTTTGTTCTTCCACAAGTTTTTCTAATCAACGCCTGTGTTTGTTTTCACGCCTGTGTTGGGTAAGCGCTACAAGATTTCATTTTGTTCTTCCACAAGATTTTTTCCAGCTCTCAACTTTCAACTTTTTAGTTTTGACTTTTATCATAGTTCTGAGTGGATGTGGTCAATTTTTAATTACAGTGATAGGATAGGTGTTTAGATATTATTTGAGATTTTGGATTTTTTTGAGTAGATCAACAAGATTAACCCAAGTGTAATAAGTGTACGATAGGTGTTTAGATATTATCTCAGATTTTGGACTTTCTTGAATGGATCAACAAGATTAACCCAAGTGTAACAAGTGTACGGAGATTCATTTCATGGTCGTCCTATCTTGTCCATTGTCTATTAGGTGTTTAAATATTATATGAGATTTTGGATTTCCTTGAGTGGATCAACAAGATTAACCCTAGTGTAACAAGGGGATTCATTTCAAGGTCGTTGTATCTTGTTATGCTCAAATGCATACTTTTTAAGATTTAAATGAGATTTAGTTAAGTAGTTGTTAAGAAAAGGGGTATGTTTATTAAATAGTATTTATTTTTGTGTTTGTATTAATTAGTTTAATGTTTATGTTATTTTAATGTTTATATTAATTAGTTTAATGCTGAATTTTTGTTTAACAACTAGTTATCTCCACAAAACTAAGTGGTTGGCTACGCCTATCAACAAAATTAACCCGAGTGTAACAAGTGTACTGTGGGGATTCATTTCATGGTCATCGTATCTTGTTATGCTCAAATGCATTGTGATTACTTAGATTTAAATAAGGTTTAGTTAAGTTGTTGTTAAGAAAAGAGGTATGTTTATTAAATAGTATTTCTTTTTATGTTTATATTAATTAGTTTAATGTTTATGTTACTTTAATGTTTATATTAATTAGTTTTATGTTTAATCTTTGTTTCTCTACAAAACTAAGTGGTTGGCTACTCGTGTTCACCGGCCACTTTACTTGTGGTTGTGCTAGTTACACCGATAGGTGTTTAGATATTATCTAGATTTTGGACTTCCTTGAGTGGATCAACAAGATTAACGTGAGTGTAACAAGTGTACAGTGGAGATTGATTTCATGATTGTGGTATCTTGTTATGCTCAAATGCATCTTGATTAAGATTTAAATAGGTTTCAGTTAAGATGTGGATAAGAAAAGGGGTATGTTTATTAAATAGCATTTGTTTTTATGTTTATATTAATTAGTTTAATGTTTAGCCTTTGCTTAACAACCAGCTATCTCCACAAGATTAAGTCGTTGGCCCGATTATAACAACCGTACAGTTGAGATTCATTTCATGGTCGTCCTATCTTGTTATGCTCAAATGCATCTTGATTAAGATTTAAATAAGTTTCACTTAAGAGGTGGATAACAAAATGGGTATGTTTATTAAATAACATTTGTTTTTATGTTTATATTAATTATTTTAATGTTTAGCCTTTGTTTAACAACAAGCAATCTCCACAAGATTGAGTGGTTGGCTACACCTATCGGTACGGCCACTTTACTTGTGGTTGTGCTAGTTAATATTAAATGAAATAAGATGTATAGTTACACACATAGGTGTTTAGATATTATATGAGATTTTGGATTTCCTTGAGTGGATCAACCATATTAACGGGAGTGTAACAAGTGTACAATACGGATTAATTTCATGGTGGTCGTATCTTGTTATGCTTAAATGCATCTTGATTAAGATTTAAATAAGCTTAAGTTAAATGGTGGGATATGTATATTAAATAGTATTTGTTTTATGTTTATCTTAGTTACTTTAATGTTTATTTTAGTTTTAAATTAAGTGGTTGTGCCACTATATTGTGGTTGATGAATATGTCACAAGTTAAGAGTCACTAATAAGTTACTTGTTCTCCATAAATATTAGTTATTTATGCATTAGCTTCATGCATAGCTATTAGTTATTTTTTACATTCTTTTTATTTATAATTGTTTATTTCGAATTTGAAACAACTACCATAAAATCAATGTGTCTTATAAAATCAATTTGAGTGTAATCTAGAAAAAGCATAGATAATAATCCACCCCAAATTCTAAGATACGTCTATAATATTTCAAACATAATGTATTATTATTTACAATTTTTTGTATTTTAAATTTATGTTTACCACATTTTTTTTCTAATTAATCCAATGTTTTACTATTCCAAATTTTGCACATTTTTTTTCTAATTAATCCAATGTTTTACTATTCCAAATTTTGCAATCATAAATCCATCTTCAGCTTTTCAAGTATCAAGTATCTTCAAATGATTTTTAGGGTTGGAGTTGTGATAAGATCATGCTGAAATTGTAAAATGCAGCTGCAGTCGGAAAGGGTTTCATTGCTCGAGATATACAGTTTATAAACATTGCAGGTCCAGAGAAGCACCAGGCGGTTGCTCTTAGAAGTGGATCGGATAAATCCCTCTTCTATCGCTGTAAGATAGTCGGCTACCAAGACACACTCTACGTCCATTCCCTTCGTCAATTTTACAAGGACTCCGAGATTTGGGGTACTGTATATTTCATCTTCGGCAATGCTGCCGTAGTATTTCAGAACTGTACGATACGTGCGAGGAAACCCTTGGTGTTCCAGCAGAATACTGTGACAGCAGGGGAGAACGGATCCAAACATGAACACTGGCATCTCCATCCACAAATGCAACATCATTCCAACCGCCGAATGAATGAGAGAAAATTTAGCAGCTTTTTGGGATTGAATTTCTGAAATATTGACCATGGAAAGCTGTGTTGTTTGCTGCCAATGAACAGCATTGGCCATGTTCCAAATGTTTACAAGGTGGCTTGTTTATATTCTGGATATGAGGCTTCCAAACAAGCTCTATTTCTCTCACACAGCAAGCTAAAATCATTAACCATGATGCTAATTAGCTGTCTCTTCATTCATTAATATAGTTTATAACCATGATACTTTACTTTCTAACATTGTACTAAACACTCTGATAAAAAAAAGTCGTAGAATCTATGATATAACAATAGAAGTTACATATCTGAATTAAATTAATATTTTGCACTTCAAAGTAAGTTATATCGAGAGTTGTATTCTAAATAATAATATGCAGATAGGTCAAGATCTCATCTATACCACTCCTATTTCTAATTAGGATATTATGTTAAGCAAGGTTTAAAGATAAATATTAAAGAAATTATATATCTAAATTAAATATTTTGCACTTCAAAGTATATTTAGAATTGCATTTTAAGCAACCATATCGGCAAGATCCATGCAACTCCTATTATGTTAGGGAGGGTTTAAAAATATTTTTTATTTTTTATTTTTTATAAATTGGGTGTGTAAATTAAATGATGTTTTTTTAAAATATTAAAAATAATGTAAAATTTATAAAAGATTAATATTTTTTTAGTTTGGAAAGATGATTTATGATACTATCAAATTTCATTCTGATTTAACATATTTTTATAATCAATTTTATTTTAATTTAAAAAAAGAAAAATAAGAAATTGAATGAGCTTTGGAATACATAATTTTTATTTATTAATTTTTGTATTATTATATTAAGTTTTATTTTTTCTTAAAGTTATTTTACTTTTTCTCTAAGATATAATGCATGTAATTGATATAATGCATTTAATTGAGATTGTGTGGTGATGGATTCTCTAAATAATAGAATTTATTTAAATTAATGTGTAAAAAACAATTAATAATAATTTTTAGGTGTCGTGTGCTACTATTTTTTAAAATCTTTTAGTGTTAATTTTATATATTTTCAAAGTTAACTAAGATTTCAATATAGTGTCTAAGCATTTTATTATAGTTTACATCACATTTTAGGATTGTAGATTAAAATAAAATGGTAAAAGGATATATATTATGAATGAAAGACTTTTTGATATATATTAAAATCAAAATAGAATTAAATAATATTTTTTAATATATATTTGAAATCTAGATAATTTAACTATATTGATATAATCTAACTATATGTATATAATTTCATCCATGTTAAATTTGTGTAACTTATTTACAAAATGTGAAAAAAAAAACATATAATAAATTTGTAAAGTAAAAAAATAAAAATGAAATTTATATTCTAAGTGTTGGCCATACAACTTTCAACTACATCATTCTATTTTTTTTACATAAATTCTCCCACTTTTAATTGCATTATTTACATGTATGAAATCATAATACTCAAATTAAAAAGTATTTAGGCTAATGATAAATGATTTTTCCACTAACTTGCATCAACATCAATAGGCTTGAAAGGGATTAGAAAAAATCGAGTTTTTTTATATTAAAAATAATACAACTTTCAACTACAGTATTCTATATTTTTTTAGATAAATTCCCCCACTTTTAATTGCATTATTTACATGTATGAAATCATAGTACTCAAGTTAAAAAGTATTTGGGCTAATGATAAATTATTTTTCCATTAGCTTGCATCAACATTAATAGGCTTGAAAGGGATTAGAAAAAATGGAGCTTTTTTTATATTAAAAATAATAGTTTGAAACCAAGTGAGATTGTAGAATTGAGAAACTAGAAAGTGATATTTATATTTTAATTGGAGGCCCATGCAACTCTCAACTACATCATTTTACATTTCAAAACATTAGATAAATCCTCTCACTCTTCCTTGGAGATATGGGAATTATTTACATGAATCTATGTCAAACCTCTTAACTATGACTAGGGCCCAATAACCATACCTACTACAAAAAAATCCTAATAGTGCTAATATTCACCTTTGAAGGTCATGTTTAGTGGTCTACGACCTCAAAACCCATACCTAGTGCTCAAAACCTCCTAATTTTGGAAATTTCTCACTCATACTCTATGGGGTTCATGTTTCATGGCTCAAGGTGTGATTCTTGGCCCTAGATACCTTGAATTTTCCTTTAAGGCCTAAGACTCTAGTTTCCTCCTCTAACCATGCCATCGCTATGAGACCCATACCCAGTGCTGTTAGGAACCCATGTCTTTACTTTGTTAGTATATTGTTGTTGGACGCATATGCTTTGTAAGTCGTCCCGTAGTATTTGTTGATCCATAGTTTATATTAGTCCACAGTATTGACCCATAGTATTGGATGCATATGCTTTGTAAGTCGTCCCATAGTATTATATGTCCCATGGTTTTGACTCATAGTATTGGCGCCTAGACTTAGCCCATGGTTTGTATTGACACATAGTATTGACCCATGGTATTGGTGCCTAGACTTAGTATATAAGTGTGTTTTGAGGCCTATGAAAGCACCGTGAAGTTAATTGTATTGAGCTTGCTCAAAGGAGGTTGCCCCCTCGAAGTGGCCTATGATCAATATAAAAGTGATTCTGAGTTCTATTATTTCTGATATCTCATGTATTTGCATTAATTAATTATTGCAGGTTCATCACATCTGGTATCAGAGCACTTTCGTGGGCTCGTTGGGTGGAATTTCAGCCAAATTTTGTTTTGCATCTATTGCAGCTTCGGATTTGGGAACAATCCCTATCTGCTTAATTGTGGGAAGTACTTGGTCATAAGCCCTAAAAATCATTGTGAGGAGTACCACAGGAACCCCAAAGTGGCTGGCCCATGGAGAGGACCTGCCAGCGAAAAGGGCAACAACGCCTACCCGATTGACTAGTTCCCACCCGTAACGTAAACCAAGAGCTGTCGTTTGTGGCAAAGCGGTTATCAGTTTTACCTGAGCCGTGGAGTGAGGGGTACTGCCCCAATACGCAAGCCGTCAGACAGCATTGCTGGCCGAGTGAAACACCTGAACTGTTAGGAAGCTGTACATACCTGGGGTCCATATCTATTTTCAATTGAACTATTGCCGATCACTTCCACTCCAGATCCAGCCATTTCAGATCTATTCTGAAAGTCATTCTAGATCCAGTTGTCGTTTTAGATCCAGCCGTTTTCGATCCCTTTCGCGCCATTGTAGATCCATCTGTTGCGGATCCCTTCCACGCCGCTGTTGCTGATCCATTTCTAGGGGAAAAAAAAAGAATATAAAATTCTGTTTTTCGGCCATATCTCCCTTATTTCAACTCTGTTTTCCCTGAAACTTCACTGACATCCCTGCAATCCCATTCTGCATATTTCATTCCTGAAGACCCTATCCCAAATTCCACTTCACAAGACTAGAAATCCCACATTTGTCTAGTTTTAGGGTTTGCCATAACTTTTTCAATTTTCACCCGACTACCTTCAAATTTTACAATAGAGTTCCTGCTTCTGAAATCCCCATTTTTTGCTTCCCTGTCCCTCAGAAAGTGTTGAAAACCTAGTCAAACCCCAATTACCCCTCCGAGTTTTTCCCAAATCCAAATTTCGCCTTACTAAATAAGCTTGTGTTTGTGTTTTTCTATCCATCCCCCGCCCCCACAAAAAAAAAAATTCTGGTTATGGTTGTCACTCGCACAGGAGCAAACACCATAGAGGAAGCACTTACAGCCATCCAAACCAAACTCCAAGATCTGGATGAAAAATTTCTCAGCCTCCATCTTCAGCATTCATCCATGAACAATAACCGACAGCCAGAATCTTTTGCAGCCATCGGGTTCTCTTCTTCCAGCAATTTTCGTGGGCCGAAGCTTGATTCTCCTCGCTTCAATGGTACTGATCCGACTGGATGGATATACCGAGCAGAACAATATTTCAGTCTGCATAATACTTTTGATGTTCAGAAAGTTCCATTTGCATCCTTTCATTTGGAACAGGAAGCCCTTCAATGGTACCATTGGTACATCAAAGCTCATCCCGAGCCAAACTGGAAAGATTTTTGCCAACTCCTTTTGTCACGATTTGGTCCTAGTTCTTTTGACAACTTCACAGGAGCACTCACTAAACTTCACCAAACTGGCACAGTGAGAGAGTATCATACGGAATTTGAGAAACTAGCCAATCACACAGAAGGATTGTCCGATGAATTCTACAGGAGTTGTTTTATTAGTGGTCTCAAGGATGAAATCCGCTCAGAGGTCAAAATGTTTTGTCCCAACACAATGATGGAAGTCCTAGGGTTGGCTAAGCTGGCTGAGGACAAGATCGCAGCTCAACAACGCTCCAAACCCACCTTTGTTCCCTTCAGAAATATGGGTTCCCAACGACCTTCCATCACGCCTGCTCCTCAACCAACTCCTATCAAGCAATTGTCTGAAATAAAGATGCAGGCACGCCGAGAAAAAGGGCTTTGTTATAATTGTGATGAGAAATTCACTCGGGGACATAGATGTGTTCAACAAAAGCTCTATCTCTTGGATGTGGATTCTCCACCTGCCTCAAAACTTGATGAAGAAGCTCCAGATACAGTAGATGATCAGGTCGACATTCAACGCCCACCTGTTGACACCCCATCTCAGGACAACCCACCCGAGATCTCTCTCCATGCTGTAACTAGCGTCACCACCCAACAAACAATGCGAGTCAAGGGATACTTCAAGAAGCTCCCTCTTACCATACCCATTGATTCTGGTCGCACTCATAACTTCATTGATCCTAGGATTGCCAAACAGGCTGATTGTTTTGTCCATCCTTGCTCCAACTTTGAAGTCATGGTTGCCAATGGGGGCACCTTACCTTGCAAGGGGAAGTGTCACAATGTGTGTATCTCTATGGAAGATTATAACCTGTGCTCTCACATGTTTTCCTTCTCCTTAGGCGGATGTGATGTGGTTTTGGGCGTTAAATGGTTACGCACACTTGGCCCCATCTTATGGGATTTTGCTGAACTTTGGATGCAGTTTTAAGTCAATGGGGCACAACACACATTTATGGGCTTACAACTAGGGTCTCTCTGCATCATTAGTTCACATCGCCTGGAAAAAATACTTAAGAAGAATTCACATGGTGTCATCGCTCAGCTCCATTCCATTCAGATGCACCCATCAATAGTCTCCACTACTTCCTTGGATAGATATGCAGGTGTCTTTGCTGAACCAATGAGCTTGTTGCCTTCAAGAGACCTTTCCGATAAGAATTTAGCCGCATCTACCTCTCAGCAGGAAATGATGACTATTTTGCATACAGTCCAGAAGTGGCAGCCATCCCTATTGGGGAATTATTTCTGCATCAAGATTGATCTCCAAAGTCTGGAAACTTTCCTGGAACAACGGGCCTCCTCCCCAACACACCTAAAATGGGTTATCCAACGCATGGGTTATGAATATGCGACCACTTACCAGAAGGGTAAGGACAATATGGTGGAAGATCCTCCTCCTCGCACATTTGATGACCCAGTTTCTCTTACAGCTATTTCTCTGCTTGTTCCAAATTGGCTGCAATCTGTTCAATGGGGCTATCTCTTCTATGAACTCCATGCTTCTTCATTAGTAGGGCACTCTGGGTTCCTCAAAACATATGACCAGGAACAATATAACTTCTTTTGGCATGGACTCAAAAGGACAATTCAACGGATGGTGGTTGACTGTGATACCTTCCAGGTCAACAAGGGTGAAACAACCCTCCTTTCAGGACTACTCGAACCCTTACCCATCCCTACACAGATTTGGACAACTATTTCTATGGATTTCCTAGAAGAGATCCAGTGGTATAGTACCACATCTCAAAGGACACCATATGAAGCAGTCTTTGTACATGCACCACCGGTTCTTCTTCCATACACCTTCAGCAGGTCCCCAGTTCAGGCAATTGACTCAATTCTTCGAAACCGTGATCAGCTTCTTCTCATTCTGTAGGACAATTTTCACATGGCAAGAATTCGACTGAAACAACAACCGATCAGCACCGTTCTGAGTGCACTTTTCACATCGCTGATATGGTTCTTCTTCGTCTATAGACTTCCATGCAATCCTCCCTGAAACTCCAAAGGCACCAGTGGCTCAGAATGCAACCCGAGGATGCTACAGGGGACCCACTCCTTTAGATTCTGCATCAATTTCCACATCTAAAGCTTTGAGGACAAAGCTTTTTCTAAGGGAGAGGGGATGTTAGGAACCCATGTCTTTACTTTGTTAGTATATTGTTGTTGGACACATATGCTTTGTAAGTCATCCCGTAGTATTTGTTGATCCATAGTTTATATTAGCCCATAGTATTGACCCATAGTATTGGACGCATATGCTTTGTAAGTCGTCCCATAGTATTATATGTCCCATGGTTTTGACTCATAGTATTGGCACCTAGACTTAGCCCATGGTTTGTATTGACCCATGGTATTGGTGCCTAGACTTAGTATATAAGTGTGTGTTGAGGCCTATGAAGGCACCGTGAAGTTAATTGTATTGAGCTTATTCAAAGGAGGTTGCCCCCTCGAAGTGGCCTGTGATCAATATAAAAGTGATTCTGAGTTCTATTATTTCTGATATCTCATGTATTTGAATTAATTAATTATTGCAGGTTCATCACAAGTGCTTAAATGGAAAATAATGGTGTAGGCATCCCACTCATATGCAAAGGATATGATTGAGAGGCCCTTTTTAGTGATGTGATACATTTCTCTTAGGATTGAATGCTTAAAGCTTCGTTTAATTCGTTAGACCATAGTTTCCTCCATCAAACATGTTTAGGGCCTTGAGACCCATGCCCCATGCTCAAAACCTCAAAAACAATGGTTGACACAATTGGGTACTGATACCACTAACCTCAAAAACAATTCATGGAATTTCACTCACACAGTAAATATTATATATATTGTATGGTAAAGGTTCCATTCCCAAAGAAGGTGAACTACAACCACAAGGAAAAAAAAGAAGCGGGAAAAAGCATACAACATCAAAGGCAAGAGAAATTTATGCCCAAGAAGAATCAAAATTTTAAGTTAAATCTTTATTGCAAAATACTTATATGTGTTAAAAGCGCTTCCACTACACCCATCTAAGAAAGGTTTTTGATAATATGTTTGTCCCTCTCGCCTTGTACACAAGCTGCTATGAATAAGGTATCTAGATAATGTTGGTGGTAATGTAGTCATCCATTCTTGAACAAGGTTGTTATACAAAACACAAAAAATGTGTGTGTGTGTGTATGTGTGTGTCATAATAATAACCATATTCAATGTGGTATTTACTATATCATGTGTTACATATTGTGTTTATTCTGACATACCACGGCATGCATTTTTTGAAATATCTTTGTCCCAAGTTAAGTGCACTATACTCATTCTTGAATCTCTCATATATTTATGTTTGTGTCATGTCAATAAAGTGTTTAATGTGGGGTTCACATTCCTTATAACTACTTCTCAATTCAAGTACATCCTTTTGGTTGGAAGAAGACCTAGTGTTGTCATGCCAATTTGTTTTTACCAATCCCTTAACTACTCCAATTAGCTTCACGTTAGAACGAAGTAGCTTAGAAGTGAATCCTACAAATTTATTTCACCTATTGTGTTCAGGCAGTCCCATCTAATATAATACTTTTGAAGGGTTTGAGATTACATGTAATGAGATGAGATGTTTGTTTGAGAAAATGATGTTTTCTTTTCATCTTGCTAACAATTGACTTTGATAATACATGTTGAGTTGTGTTACTATCTTTTGAATGGGTTTTCTTTCCAATTGTATGAAAATAATCTACAAGGATTCTAACAATATGATTACTTGTTTTTGTACTTTTAATCGTTTTAATGCCTTACATTTTCCTAATAGGCCTAAAACTCCTAGGTTGTAATAAAGATAGAAATAACTGACATTTAGCTACATTATATTTTGATTTAAATATTATTTAATAATTTTGTATGATTGATAATGGACATATTGATTAGATAGCATACCTTCAAGGGATGCTAGACCACTTTCATCCACATGTGTGGACTTAGGAGTTCTTTGAAAATATTCATCTCTCTATTGTGGCATTATAATGGGAGGATTTCATAACAATTATTGAACTTGCAAATCAAATTTGGGAGGAAAGTGGCATAATACCCATGTGTAGTTTCAACAATGTCTAATTGTTCAACAATAGGTTCTACCACATTAACTTATTCACTATAAGGTTTCACACTAGTCACTTCTTTAATTTTATCCATAGTATAGTTAGCTCCAATCAAATCCATATTTGTTTGCTCATCCACAATGACTTGTCGTAATGAACTTATCATTGGAGGTTCAAAAGATGTTGGGATTGGATGGACCTCTACTAAAATCCTAAAATTTTCTTTTAGTAATGGAGGGAAAAGAAGAGTGGAATATATTGTGCTATAATTTGGATTGGTCACTTCTGAAATCCTACATTTTTCCATGCCAAGCCTCGCCTGGTCTCTTCCTTCATTAACCTTTTTACTAGTATGCACTTTCCTGGAATAATTTCTTGATTGATTACATATTTTCCCTATCTTGACATGGATTAGAAACAAGAAAAAAATCAATAATTACCTTCCAAGACACAAAAAACAAAATAATTATCTGTAACACTCGGAAAACAAGGAAGATGTTGGATAACTTGCAAAAAGATAATTTTTAGTAAAGTTTAAGGCAGGGAATACCATAGGTTTTTTTTTAATGTGGCAAGAATGCATGTGCATGTTAATAATGCACATGCACTTAAGAATGCATGTGCATTCCTACCACACCATAGAAAAGGCTACGAAGATTAGCTAATATAATGTGACAAGAACATGCATGCATTCTGGCCATAATGAATTAGCCTTGATCTATGTGGATTCAACATTTATCTATACCCTCTAAAAAATATGACCTTTAAAAACATTTGTCTATCTCATAACCATGTCCATTTCCCTAAGACCCATACATAGTGCCATAGATACCCTCAAGAATTCACGCATGGGGCCTTGAGGAATTTTTTATGGATCTATATGCCTCAACGATTTATTTAAGATCTAAGGCATGGTATTTTTCCCTATAAAATTTCCAAGGACCTAGGATACATATATACTTCTCAAAACAACCTAATGGTTCCAACATCCTCAATCGTAGACCAATGATACCACTAGGAGAGCATGTGTGGTTGGTTACAGTAACCTTCTTGGCCCTAAAAAACTAGAATATATTCCTTTGGGGCTTGAGGTTCATGTCCCCTCCCATTACCATGTCCATGGTCCCAAGGCCCCAAGACTTGGATACATAGTCCCATGCATACCCCAAGAATTCATGCATGATGCTTTGTGGCATTGTTCATGGTCCTCAATGCCTTAGTTGTTTCTTTAGAGCCTAAGGCATGGTATTCTTCCTTGGAACACTTTCAAGGCCTAGAGACATAGACTTACTACTCAAAACCATGTAATGGAATTGACATCCTCAAACATAGCCAAATGATACCCTCAAGAGGACATGTGTAGTTGATTGAGGCAACCTTATTATCCCTAGATGGATAGAATATTCCTTTATGGTTTGAGCTTCAAGTCTCCTCCCCTAACCATGTTTAAGGCCCCAAGGTCCCAAGACCCATACATAGTGCCATGGATATGTAACGTACCCACCCATCCATCCAAGGCAAGGGAGGGAACATGATGCCAATCTCTGGGGCTTTCACATTCTATCAGCCCATTCATTAGAATGATATGAGTAAATCATTTGTGTGCAGATGTAAAACTAATCAAGTATGCACAGCGGAATTAAACTTATCCACACACATTACTCATGCATACAGCATATCAACAGTCATCAAATTAATACATTGCAGAAGTAAATACATAGATAGAAAAACACTTATCTCCATTTTCCAATTGTCCCAAACAACTAGCTATGTTGCTGCAACATTCCACCCAACCATAGGCCAGTTGTGTTCATCAATCTCTCAACACAACTGCCACCCCCGAGCTGGGCATGATTCCTACAAGGAAAAGGGGACATTCACTCTCTCATAGCCAATTAATCATTTCATCTGAGCCAAGCCAGTCCACAGCTGGGTTTATCAGGCTACATTTGAAGCCTGGACGCTTGCACTCAAGCTCAAGCCAAAGCAAAAGATACCCATTACCCATACCCCAACATACTATTTCTACACACAGCAAAAATGACCAATGGGCACGGATACACATTTACAACAAGGGTATTTTACAAAACAGGCTCCATGGTTTTTTCCCAAATCGTGGCTTACTAAAACGGACTGTGGGAAGGGAAATTCGTCCTCAAAGAGCAACCCAATTTCTCCCACATGTTATGAGCATTTCAATTGGCCAAAACATCCCCATTGAAACCCCAAATCCCTCTTGTCTATTCCCCATGGGAAACCAAAACAAAAACGCCCTTCCCAGCTGGTAAGATGAAGGAAAACACAGGAAATCCATGGAGAAAAATGCCCAGGTAGCCCCCAACTCGTGAGGGAGTCAAATGAGTTGATGGATAATGGCTTGGGGAGAAATTCATGGCTCTTTTCTTTCCCAAGAAGCAAAACGAGATTTCCCATGCAAGGTGGCTTGCCCTTACCCGAATTTGGATAGCCATACCTCCCATTCCCCAAGGCATTAACTACCTCAACTAACTCTTGGAAGAAATCAATGATTGGGTACAAAAGTCAACATGGGTAGTTGAGGGTTTGATGGGTTCTCTCATTGACACTTGGCTTGACTTGAGTGGCTCAAGGGTTTGAATATTTTCCCTCCCAATTCCTTGTAAAATCATGCCCCCATCTCTTGTTGCATTGCATAGCTAGTTGTGGGTATTTATTAAAATGCATATTTACAATTTTAATGTGCCTGGATAGCACGTAAACCATATGCATCACTAACTTGATGGCGGGGCCTTGGCCTTGAGCTCCTCACCATGATTTTATAACAATATTACATCATTTACAATTTAATGCCATGGGGTCAAACTGGGGACATTACAGGATGCCCCCATGGAATCATGTGTGTTGCTTTGAGGCATTATTGATGACCTTGGATGCCTTTATAGTTTCATTATGGTCTAATGCATGGTATTCTTCACTATAACACTTTGAAGGTCGTGAGACACATAATTACTACTCAAAAAACCTAATGGCATCGAATCATCAATCATAGGCCAATGATACCCTCAGGAGGATTTATGTGGTTAATCGAGGAAATATTCTTAGGCATGTATGGCTAGAAGGTTTGTTTAGGGACTAGGGATCGTGTCGTCTTCCCTAACCATTTCCAAGGCCCCAAGATGCCAAGACTGATACATAGTGCAATGGATATCTTGAGAATTCATGCATGGTTCTTTGAGGCATTGTTCATGTCCCTAGACTCCTTAGAAGTTTGGTTAGGGAATAAGACATATCCGTCTTCACTATAACACTTCCAAGTCCCCAAGACACATACATACTACTCAAAACAACCTAATGGAATCCAAATCCCCAATCCTAGGACAATGATACCCTTAGGAGGACATGTGTGGTTTATCAAGGAAACCTTCATGGCCCTAGATACCTAGAATATTCCTTAAGGGATTGAGGTTTAGGTCTCCTCCCCTAACCGTGTCTAAGGCCTCAAGGCCCTAAGACCCATGCATAGTGCCATGGATAACATCGAGAAGTGATGGGAGGTTATTTTAGGCATTATTCATGGGACTAGATGCATCAACAATTTTTTTAGGGACTAAGGCATGGTATTCTTCCCTAGATCACTTATCAGGCCCTGAGAGACATGTACTTACTGCTCAAAACCACTTAATGGCATTAAAATCCTCAATAATAGGACAATGATTCCCTTAAGAGGACATGTGTGATTGATCGAGGAAAAATTCTTGTCCTTGGATGGATAAAAGATTCCCTTACAACATAAGGTTTCGGTATCCTACCTTGACCTTGTCCAAGGCCCCAAGACCCATGCATAGTACCATGGATACCCCTGAGAAGTCATGTGTGGTGCCTCGAGGCATTATTCATGGCTCTAGATGACTCAATGGTATCTTTATAGCCATAAATCATGGTATTTTTCCCTAGAAATTTTCTAGGGCCCCATGACATACAAATACTTCTCAAAACCACCTAATGTCACTAACAGCCTCAATCATAGGCCAATGATACCCTCAAGATACCATTTTTGGTTATTCTACGTAACCCTCTTGGCCTTAGATGGATAGAAGACTCCTTTAGGGATTGAGGTTCATGTATCCTCCCCTGACCATATCCATGCCCCCAAGGCCCCAAGACCCATACATGGTGCCATGGGTACCCTTGAGAAGTCATGCGTGATGCTTCAATGCATTGTTCATGGATCTAGATGCCTCAATGATTTCTTTAGGGATTAATGCATGGTATTCTTCCATTTAACATTTCTAAGGCACTGAGACACATACATACTTCTCAAAATCACTTGATGGCACTAGAATCCTCAATCATAAGCCAATGATACCCTGAGGAGACCATGTGTGGTTGGTCTAGGAAACACGCTTGGATCTAGATGGCTAGAATATTAGTTTAGGCCAATGATACCTTGAGCATGCCATGTGTTTTTGGTTAAGGAAACCTTCTTGGCCCTCGATGGCTAGAAGATTCCTTTAGGTCCTAAGGTTTAGGTCTCCTCACCTAACCAATTCTAAGGCCTCAGGACCCAAACATAGTACTAAAAAATGCTAATGGAACCTATATAGCTATTTAAAAGAAAATGATTCACTCAAGCGGCCCTTTACAATGGTTAAAGGTGCAATTCTTGTCCTCATATGCTTGGAAGTTTCATTTAGGTCTAAATTCTTGGGTTTTTTTTCCCTAACCATATCTAGGGTTGAGAGACCCATACATAATGTTCAAAGCCTCATAATGTTGTCTATCCCCATTTGGAGACTAAGAATACCCTGGAAAGGTCCTTTGTGGTGGTTCAACGTGTCATTCTTGGCCCTACATGCTTCAAATATAGTGCTAAAAATATACTAATAGAGCCCATATCCCCTCTTAAAATTCAAAGGTGGCATAGTGGAAATAGTGTGTGTGTGTGTGTGTGTTTCTATAGTGCATGTGTGCTTTAGAATGCACATATGTTTCTATAGCATGTGCATATTCCTTGAATTCTATTATTTTTTGGCACCGTTAACACTCCAAAATACATGTTTTCTAACTTGGCTAGTTCAAGCTTACATTGATAATGAGAAACTTGGTGGTATGGGCCACAAATACATCAAAAGCACCATTTTCCATATTGTTGAACCCAATGACTAGATTTTTGACATTATTTTTATATACTAGAATACACAAATCCATCATTGATGAAATTCAAGACACATAAATTCATCAATGCATATCCAAATATATCATTAAAAATAATATTATTGTTTATTTCTTTTACTTATTTTTTGTTTTACAGCTATCAAAATCTTGAAATATAGATGTATTGTTCCTTCTATAACTTTTTCTCATTTGATCCATTTTTCAAATAGATTATATGTTGAACTAGTATAGACAATGATCTACAATCTACAAAAAAACAATGTTTGATTATGTTAATATCACTGTACGCTGCACTAATGCATTGCCAGATAATTTCAAAGCTATATTGCCTTTCATAATAAAAATATATAAAACTAATTATGAATTTTTAAACGATAGCCATGCACAATAATGATTTATTGTCTATAGTTGTACAAATAATTTTATCGAAAATCCATCATTTAGGCACTCAACACCTCCAATAACATGAACATATGCATTATTTTCTTCCTGAAAAAATAACATGCCATTATAAAATCTCAACTTTAACATATTTATATAAAAATCCACAAATAAAACTTATATATTCTGAGCCCTAATTCAATTTCCTACATTTCATCTTTTTAAACAGTATTCAAATTCATTCTGAAAGTACCTCAAATCGTTTCTCCAAGTCAAGAAATTGTTGTTTTTCCATGTTGGCATTGTCATTAATGCATCATGAGAAACCATCATTAACTTGCACTTACTATTGTGCTTTCTCAACCTTAGATTCTTTGACAATGTCACTAGCATCTTAGAGTTGGGAGTATTAACATAGTGCCATTTGAAGTGATCAAAATTGAATAGTTTAGAATCAATGTTAATGATCAAATTAGAGAGAGTTAGTGCATCCCATGGATGGGATCATGTTATTATAAAATGGAAAAGAAGTGGCCCAATTATTTCTTGGAACCACAAGATTTGTTTCCTTTATTTGGAATCATCGATGTTGACTTTGTCATTACCTCATTAATCATATTTTCACATTCTAACTTGTATAAATAAGCACCACTCTGTTTGTAAACAATTACCAAATTTTTGGTAGCAAATTTAGTGGTTCTATCTATTGAGATTGAGATTTACACATATGTTCTTATAGTTTCTATCACAACAATATCCTACACCGCTTCATTCTAATATCATTTCATTCTTTATAACTCATTGTTTTGTATCTATAATACATGAGCCAATTTCTTGTGGTTTTCCTTATATCTATTTTGACATGTCTCTTCTATGTCTTGTTTATGTTTGTGTGCTAAGTTTTTCCACTTACGTTCCTTATGTTTAATTAATGTACTTTGTAATTCATATTAAAGTGTTAACCATACTAAACTTTCCCTAGGTTGAACCACTATTCACACTATCTCAACAACACATTATGACTAGAACTCACTATGACCAACTTGGTGGCTATATTTAAAAGCAACTAAGTTGTACTAGCTTACTAAATCTCCCTAGGAAGTGTGGTAGCAACGAAAGCCTTGATCCTAACTTTGATCACTTGGATCAACTATGAATATAAATTATCGTTGCATTATACTTATAAAATATTCTACCAAATGATTTCTTATTAAAAATGGGAAATGGGTAGTAATCACAAACAACAAAGTTTCATTATCACCAACTTGGTTGTTGTGTTTTAAAGCAACCATGTTCCATTACCTTACTAAATCTCCACGAAGATTGAAGAGAAGTGTGCAACCAAGGTTCTAACTTTGAGATTTAACCTCTTCCAAATGATCTCTTAACTTTGTGAAACCTATTCAAATCAATTCCTTATTATAATGTCGAAAAAGAGGGTGATGCTCTTATGCAAGAAAAAGGAGAGGATACTCTTTTGAAATATGTATTTGAGGATTAGAAGAATCTATCTTAAAATAAATAAAAGTGGAAATGAAAAGACTTATCTAAAGATATATTTTTTTAAATCTCCCCGACGATTGAAGAGAAGTGTGCAACCAAGCTTCTAACTTTGAGATTTAACCTCTTCCAAATGATCTCTTAACTTTGCGAAACCTATTCAAAGCAATTTCTTATTATAGTATCAAGAAAGAGGGTGATGCTCTTATGCAAGAAAAAGGAGAGGATACACTTTTGAAATATGTATTTGAGGATTAGAAGAATCTATCTTAAAATAATGTTCAAAGCAATTCTTGGGTTTTTTTCCCCTAACCATATCTAGGGTTGAGAGACCCATACATAATGTTCAAAGCCTCATAATGTTGTCTATCCCCATTTGGAGACTAAGAATACCCTGGAAAGGTCCTTTGTGGTGGTTCAACGTGTCATTCTTGGCCCTACATGCTTCAAATATAGTGCTAAAAATATACTAATAGAGCCCATATCCCCTCTTAAAATCCAAAGGTGGCATAGTGGAAATAGTGTGTGTGTGTGTGTGTGTGTTTCTATAGTGCATGTGTGCTTTATAATGCACATATGTTTCTATAGCATGTGCATGTTCCTTGAATTCTATTATTTTTTGGCACCGTTGACACTCCACAATACATGTTTTCTAACTTGGTTAGTTCAAGCTTACATTGATAATGAGAAACTTGGTGGTATGGGCCACAAATACATCAAAAGCACCATTTTCCATATTGTTGAACCCAATGACTAGATTTTTGACATTATTTTTATATATAGAATACACAAATCCATCATTGATGAAATTGAAGACACATAAATTCATCAATGCATATCCAAATATATCATTAAAAATAATATTATTGTTTACTTTTCCTACTTATTTTTGGTTTTACAGTTATCAAAATCTTGAAATATAGATGTATTGTTCCTTCTATAACTTTTTCTCATTTGATCAATTTTTTAAATAGATTATATGTTGAACTAGTATAGACAATGATCTACAATCTACAAAAAAGCAATGTTTGATTATGTTAATATCACTGTACGCTGTACTAATGCATTGCTAGATAATTTCAAATCTATAATTCCTTTCATAATAAAAATATATAAAACTAATTATGAATTTTTAAATGATAGCCATGCATAATAATGATTTATTGTCTATAGTTGTACAAATAATTTTATCGAAAATCTATCATTTAGGCACTCAACACCTACAATAACATGAACATATGCATTATTTGTTTCCTGAAAATATAACATGCCAATGTTATAAAATCTCAAATTTAACATATTTATATAAAAATCCACAAATACAACTTATATATTATGAGCCCTAATTCAATTTCCTACATTTCATCTTTTTAAACAGTATTCAAATTCATTCTGAAAGTACCTCAAATAATTTCTCCAAGTCAAGAAATTGTTGTTTTTCCATGTTGGCAGTGTCATTAATGCATCATGAGAAACCATCATTAACTTGCACTTACTATTGTGCTCTCTCAACCTTAGATTCTTTGACAATGTCACTAGCATCTTAGAGTTGGGAGTATTAACATACTGCCATTTGAAGTGATCAAAATTGAATAGTTTAGAATCAATGTTAATGATCAAATTAGAGAGATTTAGTGCATCCCATGGATGGGATCATGTTATTATCAAATGGAAAAGAAGTGGCCCAATTATTTCTTGGAACCACGAGATTTGTTTCCTTTATTTGGAATCATCGATGTTGACTTTGTCACTACCTCATTAATCATATTTTCACATTCTAACTTGTATAAATAAGCATCACTCTGTTTGTAAACAATTACCAAATTTTTGGTACCAAATTTAGTGGTTCTATCTAGTGAGATTGAGATTTACACATATGTTCTTATAGTTTCTATCACAACAATTTCCTACACCGCTTCATTCTAATATCATTTCATTCTTTATCACTCATTGTTTTGTATCTATAATACATGAGCCAATTTCTTGTGGTTTTCCTTATATCTATTTTGACATGTCTCTTCTATGTCATGTTTATGTTTGTGTGCTAAGTTTTTCCACTTACGTTCCTTATGTTTAATTAGTGTACTTTGTAATTCATATTAAAGTGTTAACCATACTAAACTTTCCCTAGGTTGAACCACTATTCACACTATCTCAACAACACATTATGACTAGAACTCACTATGACCAACTTGGTGGCTATATTTAAAAGCAACTAAGTTGTACTAGCTTACTAAATCTCCCTAGGAAGTGTGGTAGCAACGAAATCCTTGATCCTAACTTTGATCATTTGGATCAACTATGAATATAAATTATCGTTGCATTATACTTATAAAATATTCTACCAAATGATTTCTTATTAAAAATGGGAAATGGGTAGTAATCACAAACAACAAAGTTTCATTATCACCAACTTGGTTGTTGCGTTTTAAAGCAACCATGTTCCATTACCTTACTAAATCTCCATGAAGATTGAAGAGAAGTGTGCAACCAAGGTTCTAACTTTGAGATTTAACCTCTTCCAAATGATCTCTTAACTTTGTGAAACCTATTCAAAGCAATTCCTTATTATAATGTCGAAAAAGAGGGTGATGCTCTTATGCAAGAAAAAGGAGAGGATACTCTTTTGAAATATGTATTTGAGGATTAGAAGAATCTATCTTAAAATAAATAAAAGTGGAAATGAAAAGACTTATCTAAAGATATATTTTTTTAAATCTCCCCGACGATTGAAGAGAAGTGTGCAACCAAGCTTCTAACTTTGAGATTTAACCTCTTCCAAATGATCTCTTAACTTTGCGAAACCTATTCAAAGCAATTTCTTATTATAGTATCAAGAAAGAGGGTGATGCTCTTATGCAAGAAAAAGGAGAGGATACACTTTTGAAATATGTATTTGAGGATTAGAAGAATCTATCTTAAAATAATGTTCAAAGCAATTCTTGGGTTTTTTTCCCCTAACCATATCTAGGGTTGAGAGACCCATACATAATGTTCAAACCCTCATAATGTTGTCTATCCCCATTTGGAGACTAAGAATACCCTGGAAAGGTCCTTTGTGGTGGTTCAACGTGTCATTCTTGGCCCTACATGCTTCAAATATAGTGCTAAAAATATACTAATAGAGCCCATATCCCCTCTTAAAATCCAAAGGTGGCATAGTGGAAATAGTGTGTGTGTGTGTGTGTGTGTGTTTCTATAGTGCATGTGTGCTTTAGAATGCACATATGTTTCTATAGCATGTGCATGTTCCTTGAATTCTATTATTTTTTGGCACCGTTAACACTCCACAATACATGTTTTCTAACTTGGTTAGTTCAAGCTTACATTGATAATGAGAAACTTGGTGGTATGGGCCACAAATACATCAAAAGCACCATTTTCCATATTGTTGAACCCAATGACTAGATTTTTGACATTATTTTTATATATAGAATACACGAATCCATCATTGATGAAATTGAAGACACATAAATTCATCAATGCATATCCAAATATATCATTAAAAATAATATTATTGTTTACTTTTTTTACTTATTTTTGGTTTTACAGGTATCAAAATATTGAAATATAGATGTATTGTTCCTTCTATAATTTTTTCTCATTTGATCCATTTTTTAAATAGATTATATGTTGAACTAGAATAGACAATGATCTACAATCTACAAAAAAACAATGTTTGATTATGTGAATATCACTGTACGCTGTACAAATGCATTGCCAGATAATTTCAAATATATAATGCCTTTCATAATAAAAATATATAAAACTAATTATGAATTTTTAAACGATAGCCATGCACAATAATGATTTATTGTCTACAGTTGTACAAATAATTTTATCGAAAATCTATCATTCAGGCACTCAACACCTCCAATAACATGAACATATGCATTATGTTTTTCCTGAAAAAATAACATGCCTATAAAATCTCAAATTTAACATATTTATATAAAAATCCACAAATAAAACTTATATATTCTGAGCTCTAATTCAATTTCCTACATTTCATCTTTTTAAACAGTATTCAAATTCATTCTGAAAGTACCTCAAATCATTTCTCCAAGTCAAGAAATTGTTGTTTTTCCATGTTGGCATTGTCATTAATTTATCATGAGAAACCATCATTAACTTGCACTTACTATTGTGCTTTCTCAACCTTAGATTCTTTGACAATGTCACTGGCATGTTAGAGTTGGGAGTATTAACATAGTGCCATTTGAAGTGATCAAAATTGAATAGCTTAGAATCAATGTCAATGATCAAATTAGAGAGAGTTAGTGCATCCCATGGATGGGATCATGTTATTATAAAATGGAAAAGAAGTGGCCCAATTATTTCTTGGAACCACGATATTTGTTTCCCTTATTTGGAATCATCGATGTTGACTTTGTCATTACCTCATTAGTCATATTTTCACATTCTAACTTGTATAAATAAGCATCACTCTATTTGTAAACAATTACCAAATTTTTGGTAGCAAATTTAGTGGTTCTATCTAGTGAGATTGATATTTACACATATGTTTTTATAGTTTCTATCACAACAATATCCTACACTGCTTCATTCTAATATCATTTCATTCTTTATAACTCATTGTTTTGTATCTATAATGCATGAGCCAATTTCTTGTGGTTTTCCTTATATCTATTTTGACATGTCTCTTGTATGTCTTGTTTATGTTTGTGTGCTAACTTTTTCCACTTACTTTCCTTATGTTTAATTAGTGTACTTTGTAATTCATATTAAAGTGTTAACCATACTAAACTTTCCCTAGGTTGAACCACTATTCACACTATCTCAACAACACATTATGACTAGAACTCACTATGACCAACTTGGTGGTTATATTTAAAAGCAACTAAGTTGTACTAGCTTACTAAATCTCCCTAGGAAGTGTGGTAGCAATGAAAGCCTTGATCCTAACTTTGATCACTTGGATCAACTATGAATATAAATTATTGTTGCATTATACTTATAAAATATTCTACCAAAGGATTTCTTATTAAAAATGGGAAATGGGTAGTAATCACAAACAACAAAGTTTCATTATCACTAACTTGGTTGTTGCGTTTTAAAGCAACCATGTTGCATTACCTTACTAAATCTCCCCGAAGATTGAAGAGAAGTGTGCAACCAAGCTTCTAACTTTGAGATTTAACCTCTTCCAAATGATCTCTTAACTTTGCGAAACCTATTCAAAGCAATTCCTTATTATAATGTCGAAAAAGAGGGTGTTGCTCTTACGCAAGAAAAAGGAGAGGATACTCTTTTGAAATATGCATTTGAGGATTAGAAGAATCTAACTTAAAATAAATAAAAGTGGAAATGAAAAGACTTATCTAAACATATATTTTTGTAAATCTCCCCGAAGATTGAAGAGAAGTGTGCAACCAAGCTTCTAACTTTGAGGTTTAACCTCTTCCAAATGATCTCTTAACTTTGCGAAACCTATTCAAAGCAATTCCTTATTATAATATCGAAAAAGAGGGTGATGCTCTTATGCAAGAAAAAGGAGAGGATACACTTTTGAAATATGTATTTGAGGATTAGAAGAATCTATCTTAAAATAAATAAAAAAGTGGAAATGAAAAGACTTATCTAAACATATATTTTTACAAATCTCTCCGAAGATTGAAGAGAAGTGTGCAACCAAGCTTCTAACTTTGAGATTTAACCTCTTCCAAATGATCTCTTAACTTTGTGAAACCTATTCAAAGCAATTCCTTATTATAATGTCGAAAAGAGGGTGATGCTCTTATGCAAGAAAAAGGAGAGGATACTCTTTTGAAATATGTATTTGAGGATTAGGAGAATCTATCTTAAAATAAAAAGAGTGGAAATGAAAAGACTTATCTAAACATATATTTTTATAAATCTCACTGAAGAGAAGTATGCAACCAAGCTTTTAAATTTGAGATTTAACTTCTTCCAAATAAGCTCTTAACTTTGCAAAACCTATTCAAAGCAATTCCTTATTATAACATGTCAAAAAAGAGGGTGATACTTTTATGCAAGAAAAAGAAAGGATACTATTTATCAAATTTGATGATTAAGAGAATCTATCTTAAAATAAAATAAAAAGTGGAAAATAAAGAGACTTATCTAAACATATATTTTTATAAAATTTAAAAATAGATTTTTTAAAAACATCAATGAACATTAAAAGCCTTAACACCGATTACATATAATATATAAAACATATCTACATATTTCTAAAGTATATCATATACAAATAACTAGAACTTATCTGTATATATCATATACAAATATTAACCATATATATTGCATATTTCTAATGTACATCATATAAAAATAACCTACCAACAATATACACCAAACAACAATGTATTACATCAAATAGGATGCATCCTCGCACACTACCTGGTCTATATTGCTTATCTGAATAATCATTAGGGATTAACGTAAGTCAACTCTCACTACTTGGTCCACATTGCTTAGGTGAATAATCATTAAGGCTTAACATAAGTGAGCTCTCTTTTTCTGGTTATCTCTTTAGGTCAATGGTCGGCATTACTTTGGTTATTTGGTATACCTTATTTATTTTGATTTTTAGCGGAGCTTTAGGTTTTGTGGATCTACAAAGTTCAAAGACCAACGACTTTTCACGTTTTGATATTATTTAGTCGAGCAAAATTGCTTGCTCGGTGTTGACTTGGACTTTTCATCGAAGGGACGCGCTCGGACTTTTTAGAAGCTTCTTTATAGACTCCCGATACAAAGACATACATCCTCTTTGGAAGCGTTTTACCCAAATTTGTACTTATACCCCATTTTCTATTAGTTTAGTGTCAACAAATTTGACTAATATTTGTATGAAACACAATTCACACGTCTATTGGTAGACTCCGGAATTATTTGGTGGTGAAATAGCATTTTTATGTTTTTTAAATTTATTTTTTATTAAGGAAATGGATTTGGACGTTGACCATTTTAATAATGTATATTTGTAATTCCATCCATTTCAACATATTTCAAAAAAACAAATTAAAGAAAAAAAATAAAACATAGAACATTTAGTCTAGTCTACTTTTAATAATAAAACTCCCACTGATGCACTTTCACATGCCTTCTAGTACGCGAAAACATTGCATTGTATAAATAACCATCTGATGGCCGGGAATACGATTCTCAAGTTGATATTTGTTATTGCAGTGTATTTTGGAATTTCTTATTTTGATGTTGATTTTCTTTATCTAATGGCTGTTGTTGACCTCAAAGACTTTGACTAAATTTAATTTTGCTAAAAGAATTATTAATAACCATCGTCCCAATATGTACCGTGGGTATCCCGTCAAATATTTTAATAGAAAATCCACGGCATCTTCTATTAATTATTTTTACTTTCAAACTCATGGGTTGAAATGAATAATGAAGACCAACGAAATTATGTTTTTTTGGTAGCGGACTGGAGCTATGGATTTATATTAAAAAATTACTGGACCTTTATGTTAAAACCAATTTAAACGATTAAATTGCAATCGGTCAATTTTATAGGCAACTCTTGAATTATTTAACACTACCTGTGCTTCATTGTCGCTCAATCTGTTGCTGTGAGGAGATCATTTTTGTTTTCCCGACGCAGATTCTACGCGTATCATCTCATCTTCTCCCGATGGAATTATATTTTCCTCGGCTTCTTGCTTCCATGCCTTTACACGTCTTCTTCCTTATCCTTACTGCGGCTTTCTATGCCTCTCTCCTCCCCTGCTCGGTATGCTTCGACGCGCAATATGAATATTGCCAACATACAGGTACAACATGTGGTAATATGAATTTCCAGTATCCTTTCGGTCTAGGAAAGCGTGGATGTGGTCTCCCTAGCTTTCAGATAGACTGTGTGCAGAACTCAGCTCCAGTAATCACGATTCGTAACCAGAATTACACTATATTAAACTATTGGCATCGGGCTACGGTGCTCCTTATTACCAGGGGCGAGAATTGCGAATTTTTAGATGATCACATTAGGCAAATACCATCTTTCGAATATGGAAACAATATTACTGTGGGTAAAGATAACCAAACTTTAACCGTATACAAGTGTGATAAACAGCCTGACTTCGGAATGCAGTTCTCGAAATGTAATGCAAGCGTTTACTGGTCTTTGTACGACCTTGGGAATCAGCCTAAAGGATGTTTTATGGAAAAAAAGGTACTCGTCGAGGTGGGAAGAATGAAGGTTTCCGTTGATACACAGAGAAATGAAAGTTGTAGATCATGTAAAGCAAGTGGAGGGATATGTGGTTACAACATTTCCGATTCAAATGTAGCTGCTGCGCCATTTGTCTGCTATTGCAAGAATGGGCCTCGTACAAACAAATGCCCTGGTCATGGTATGCGCTATTTTAATTTTGTGAAAAACTATTTGGAATTACTAGCTGTTCAGTTAAGATATTATGAGTGTAATCCATAATCTATTGAATGTAACTTGAGTTGTTAGGAAGAATGATTGTTATTGTCCAAACAGTTCAATTTTTATAAATTAAACCATTCAATTTTTATAAGTTACATGATACTCTACTTAAAACCCTGTAATCCTGACCATAAAATAACAAGATTTCTCCGCTTGAAAAGATATTACGAATCTATATTTTGAGAGTCCCAATAAAAGGTGCTATCTAGCTAACAGTATATTACCGAACTTCATACCTCTGATTTGACGATTGCAATATTAATATCAATGCGTGCACTGAATTCAAAACGTTTAAAATACCAAGATTTTATTATATGTATATATGGATCCTTCCCGTTATTTCTGATAGTTGTTATGGTTGCATTACAGGTCTTCGAAAGAAAGCCATTATAATTATAGGTAATTATCATTTCTTCCTTTCTGTTTATCAACTCCACGGTGAATTGATTTCTAGTATTCTCTTCCGGGTTGAACGACGATCACATTAATAGATCAATCTCTTCATTCCACTGCAGGTTGTTCCATTGGAGGAGCTGCTCTGATAGCGGCAATGTCCTTAGTGTATTATCTGAACAACAGAACGCCTCCTTCTAGCAGAAGTCTTCCTAGACATTTGCCTGGGCGCGAGATGGGCAATTTGCCATTATTCTCTTACGAAGGACTTCGTGAGTCTACAAATTGCTTCCACGAGGAGAACGAACTTGGCGTTGGAGGGTTCGGGTCGGTCTATCTGGGTAAACTTTGGGACGGACGGTTTGTGGCCGTAAAGAGACTTTATCAGGATAACTCTAGGAGGCTTGAGCAATTCATCAACGAGGTGAAGATATTTTCGACCTTGAATCATCCACACGTCGTTCGTCTTTATGGCTGCACCCCTGCAGACAGTCCAGAGCTTCTGCTCGTTTACGAATATGTCCCAAATGGGACCCTGGCCGAACATCTTCATGGCGATCGCAAGAACCCCAAGGCATTACCATGGAATACTCGTCTGAACATTGCTATTCAAACTGCCCAGGCATTGAGTTTCCTTCACGCCCTTGATCCACCTATATTCCACAGAGATGTGAAATCCTCTAACATTCTCTTGGACGAGAATTTGGATGTCAAATTGGCTGATTTTGGGCTTTGCAGGCTTGTGCCTGTGGATGTCACACATGTCACTACTATCCCACAAGGCACACCAGGGTATGTTGACCCGGAGTACTATCAGTGCTATCAGCTGACTGACAAATCCGATGTCTACAGCTTTGGGGTCGTTTTGGTAGAGATCATTTCTGCCAAAATAGCGATGGACATAAATCGGAACAGAAAGGAAATCAACCTTGCTAACTTAGCGATAACGAAGATTCAAGAAGGGGCCTTGCATGAACTAGTAGATCCTCAACTGGAGATTGATTTGTATCATGAAGTGAAGGTCATGGTAAGTGCAGTTGCAGAATTGGCCTTCAGATGTCTGGCGTCAGAGAGGGATGACAGACCGCATATGGCGGAAATTGTTGCTCAGCTTGGGGAAATCAGGAATTCGTGTGGTACCTCAACTGCTCCAGTTGAACAACATTTGCGATCGTTTTCCGACATCAAGCAGTCGAACACGGTACCTTTTTCTCCTATCTCCGTGCAAGACAAGTGGCCTAGCCTAAGCTCCACGCCCAACATCAGTGTATAAATTTGATGTACATAAATTTGATTTGTGCGTATAGTTTAATTTGCAACTGTCATTAAGCATAAATACTTAAAGTTCAG
Source organism: Larix kaempferi (assembly GCA_027924585.1). Classification (NCBI taxonomy): domain Eukaryota; kingdom Viridiplantae; phylum Streptophyta; class Pinopsida; order Pinales; family Pinaceae; genus Larix; species Larix kaempferi. The sequence continues at coordinate 1,272,705 of BSBM01000674.1, read as the reverse complement.
CTTATGGATAAAGATTAGCATTATTCAGCTTCAATTTGCTGTAGGTCATTTAATGTTATGTAGCAAAACTATCGGCCAGATCTCAAATACTCGCTATGAATAAACTCCCAGATTTAATACTCATACATCTTATTTTTGTTTTGTGGTTTGTAATGTTTTATTGCTTTCATTTGACTTGATAATAATATGGAATTAAAATATATTAGTTTTATCTTTAAGCCATTGGCAATTCAAACACCGGCCAGTGGGCATTGCCAACCGTGATATTGGACGATGTTTGTGTCGATCTAGATTACTTGGTTGAAAAGTCATGCTTTAGCTGAATTAGTTTTTAAAATAAGAATAAGAGTCACGAGGTGGTATTGTTCTTCTTACTTAAATATAAATATATTGGTATTGATGGAATCTAAGGTAGATAGGCATTGAAATTTGAGGCGTAAAAGCAGTTTAATAATATAAATATATTGTTATTGAAGAAAGATAGGCATTGAAATTTGAGGCATAAAAAAGTTTAATAATATATTTGTGATATAGTGTACTTTTTCATTATATTGTAAGTTGTATTAATTTGTATACTTTCCTTATATAATAGTACCTTTTTATTTGTTACAAGAAATACATACATGTAGCCAAACTTCTAGTTTGAATAGACTTATTAGCTAAAAAATAACATAAAACTTTAATATGCACTTTTAGAACTTCCATCAAGTATAATGTGGTGTAGTATGGTTTTGTAAGTTGCATAACTTCTTGAAATAAAAGTAGTTTTTATAATAATGTTATTTTATCAAATGTATATATATGTTTGGAAATTATAATCCTTGGGCACTAAGTTTAGGCATGTAATTGTATTGAGAAAAACGAGGTGCTCTACAGCTCAGTATGGGGGAGATGTTGTAACGTTTGTGATGTAATGTTTGTTACTAACAAAATAATTAAAAAAAATCATGTTGGCTCATAAAATAAAAAATTATGGAAAACATTTAAAAAAATCCATGTTGATTCATAAAATAAAATATTATGAAAAGTAATTAAAAAACAGATATTCGTTTATAAAATAAAAACTTAAAACTTAAACCCGGTTTTATCAAAAATCAAATTTCTTGAGTTTAAATTTAAAAAAAGAAATACACTCCAATAAATTGGATCCCTCTCTGTACTTGATAGATACGGGTTTAAGATGGATCTAAGATGGATCTATGCTGGTTAGTTCCCAATATATAGGTGATTAAAACACAATATTACAACAACTATCTAGAAGTTGTTGATGCTCAAGATGACTTGGAAAAAACAACAAAAATAGTGAAAAACAACCATAGAGAGATGGTCAATGGGAAAATAAGGATATAAACCTAAATATTGCTACAAATATTGATGGAAAACATATATACAATAATAAATTGAACTAGCATATGAAATAAAAACATGTAAAAAAAATAATGAAAGAAATATAAAATGTTAGTATTGAGTAAATGAAATCTAAATGATACTGTATTAATGAAAAAATTAAGCAACTAACGAACAAACTAAATGAAGCGTTAATCCTTGAGCAAAAGCAAACTCGTGTAAATGATCTGAATATAAATAGTTGTACATTAGATCATTAATTAGAATAATAAATAGGAATGATCTGAATATAAATAGTTGTACATTAGATCATTAATTAGAATAATAAATACGCAATGTTCTTGAGCACATTATTTACTTTATGTGCAATGCATTTAGTGCTTGTATAAAAGTTTATTGTGTGGGGTGTTAATTTTTTAGTTATAAATGTTGTTGTAAAATAAAATCTTTTAATTGATTAGTTTATATTAAATTAAAAAGAAAATTAGCGACTAATTTTTTTTTACAAAAAGAAGATTTGAAAATTAAATGTCTATAATATGAAAATTCATCAAAATTATATCAATATCTACACTTTATTATAATTATGGTTTGTTAAAAAGAATGAAGAAATAATAATAATAATAATAATCTAAATTATTAAAAAGTGAAATCAAGGAGGGGAGATGGAAGCATGAGAGGTTATTCTTTTCCCCCGATGAACATGTGGAAATAAATTATGTATGGGGATTGGTCAAGCTTCAAATAATTAGGCCAAAATGTGTGTTATGGATGTGACTTAGAATCCTACCGGAAAAGGATAGCCCCATCTACACTATTTTAAGAGATTCTCTTCTAACCATCAATCTCTCGCAACAAAGACAAACTCAAAAACAAACTCATCAATCCAATATGGAGGCAAGAACACGCCAATTGTTTGCAAGTGTAGAAGAAAGTGAGTTTTTCCACATACTACACAAATTTAATAGCAAGGTAGATCGTCAAGCCAATTGTGTAGTCAACATGGAACATGGAGTGGTATCACGCTCAGACAGAGCGTCCAAAGTCATTATACCTCCATGAATGGAAGATTGGATGATAATTGTTATACCTCAATGAATGGAAGATTGGATGATAATTGTTATACCTCCATGAATGGAAGATTGGATGATAATTGCTATCCCACATTAGCTAGCAATTTGAACAAAGTGGCTAAGGGTATGGTTTTAAACCCTCGCCTATGTTTGAATGACCATCATTGTGTAATTGGTTATGTCCCCCATTTGTTATTATAAATTTGCATATCCCAGCACATGGAGCACATGTGGACTCTGACTGATCTAAGTCTTAAATGGAGTTTGACTTATGATGCAACAATCCCATTAAAGGCTTGTACTGAAGCAGTACCTCTTCCCTGTGGTTTTCCTGTAAGCATAACTTGTGAAGTGATGGGGATAATCATAGACCGGGGTGGTGCATTGAAGCTGGAACCCCCCCACTTCTTAATTATATTTGACCTGAAAATCATTGGGGCTCTCTTTGTACGTCTCACTTCTTAATTATATTTGACCTAAAAATCATTGCGGCTCTCTTTGTCTCATTGTGGATTTGTCTTCGTTGGTGTGCTCCCCCGCTAAGTGATTTTGGATTCATGTGAACGGATCCGAATGCCTATGGTGCAACGTGGAATAAGAGCTCCACAACAAGAACAAATAATGGAAGCGAATGAAATCAATGAACTATTGGATCAGACACGAACTTTCACATAGGAGGTATTCTCCCTTGTGCTTCCTCTCGGGTGTTTATCTATGTTGATAATTGAAAAATTAACCCTCATGGATGAAAGGACCATCCTCCAAGAGTGGAATAAGGAGGATCTTATGCAAATTCTAAGTCAAGGTTTGGAGAATGTAGCATGAAGGGGCTTGGAAAGGGATGCGAGTGATGTGGATCCTGAACTATATAACGAACCAAGGGAAACCATTAAAGACTTAACTCCAAATATAGCTTCTCATAATGGCATTGAGGACATACACCCCTTGGACATGAAATGGATGGGATCATTGTGGCACAAGAGCTCGAGGAACTGGGACTTCTCAACTCTAAGAATAATATGGACAACAATACCCGTAATTCAAATGGAACATGATAGAGGTTTTTTGTTACCATCTTAACTGCATTGTTTTACTCTCTTGATTTTGTTAGTATTCTATAGGAAGTATAACACTCTAGGCACTTTAGGATTTATAGATAATCCTAGAGATGTTTTTTTGGGAAATAGACATGATTGTTCCAATCTTTAAGTGTATAGACAACTTCTCTCTCTTTATAAGACTCGTTGAATGTAGCTAGACATGATTTCAACCATTGTTTATATAATACAATTACCCATTATTGTTAAAAAAAAGTGAAATCAAGGATGAAGGTATGCCCAAAAGGATTTTTTGTACTAATCAAATAAAGTTTGAAATTCATTAGTACATAACAGTCGTGATCAATTTTAGACCCTCAAGGACAGGAGGTTTCCAAGAACCTATGTTATTCTCAACATTCTAGGTTCAACTAGGTGAAACCCAGAGAGTGTGAATATGCTCATGCTCAAAATGACTTGAGGTAATCCTGCATGAATGAAGACGTTAGTATTAAACTATAAAAAATTCTCAAATAACATGCAGAATAAAATATTGTACCTCCAACGAAAAGATGCTCTGCTTTCACCCTAACGGATGGACTTGGAAGTAGAGTTACCTGCCATCATTGTGCTATTGGGTTTTTTGACAATTGCGTATGAAAGGGAAAATGGAAAAGACAAACTATAGAAACATCATTATACCTGCTCCTTACCTTCAAAGATTTGAGCTCTTCCTTCGCCTCATATTTAAAGAGGAGAATGTGATAACCAAAGTGTTTCATTTTCCGTGAGGAACTTAAACATTTCCAAAACGTTTGGTGTTTGGTTAGCCAACATGCACACAGCATGGGAGACCAAGAGCTCATTTGTGGGTGTAACTATACTTTTGGACTTCGATTTGATGCTTCATCTTCTGGACAAGATTAAATTGTTGTTGGTTCTATTATGTTTATGTGTATAACCACCTAGGATGGTTGAAAGGCCACCAACATTGTTCAAATAAAGCACCTACTTTGGAGGTGTAGACAAATAAAAATTGGCAGCAATTAACCACACTAGCTCTCAAAACAGCTACTAGCACTACAAGAAAAAGGGCATTTTAGCCTCACATTAGCACCACTATTTGTAAAGGATTTGGGAAATCCTCAATTTTCAAATAGTGGTGCAAAAGTGGTGATAATGTGGGGATACGCAAGTGGTGCTAAGATTTATGGTGCAAAAGTGGTGTTTGTGGAAAAGTTGATTTTGGTGTTAAATGAATATGTGGCATTCCATGGTGTATGGTGCAAACCACCAAAACCAATCCTAGGTGGATTGATATTTTATGGTGCAAAACACCAAAATTATATATTTTAACAAACTTGTATACGGTGCAAAGCACCATACAATAATAAAATAATAAGTGGTGCAAAGCACCATAAAAGAGTAAATGGTTCAAAAAAAATATGAATCACATTCATTATATATATAATTTAAAAATATAAATCATAAACAAGGATAAAATATGCCTATTAAAACATTTTTTTTAGCAAGAAAGCAGTCCGGCAAATTAGATAAAAAAATTCAAATAACGGAAAAATGATCTTTGTTTATTATATAGGGAGGGATTTTTTTTCCAAAAAGAATTTTACCCTCTTGTCCATTTAAAAAAAAGTAGTATTTATATTCCAAAAATCCCAAAATTAAATATAATTCTAAAAACATACTTGTCTTATCTAGACTATCAGAAGTTAATATGTCTACAAAAATCAATTGATCAAAAAAATATATCTCTACAAACCATAAGTGTAACTACTACTGCTGGGTATGGAACTATTCGTGCACGATAAAGAATGGTTCTCAATCCGAAACTAGTGTTATTACTTATAGAATAATACATAATTTATAGTCGATCCTTTATTTGGTATCATATATACGGAAAGAGAAGGGTTGGCTGCCCCATCTTTTAGTATTACTATATAGATAAATTTTAAAATAGGGGAGACATTTGGGAAACATTTTTACTAGTGGTGTGTAAAAATGTTTTGGGAAACATTTTTACAAGTCCTCAATCTTATTCATATGTTGCTAGAAATCGAGAGGGCACATAATACACACAAAGTTTACATGCCTTACATGAGTTAAGGCATTATGTGATGCGCATAAGAAAAAAATTTAATGATCTGCATTGTTCATTAAGTTTGCAAAGGGTGCCTTATCATAAGGTTCCCATAACATGTACAAAAGACAAGGTCTTATATGGTGAAAAACCAAGGTTTAAAAGGTCAGATGAGGACAAATTTTATTTTATGCAACACATTGCATCATCCATAAGTTTATGTCTTCTTCGGCAATTGCTTTTTCAGAGATCTCTGTGTTGTCATGAGACTCCCAGTCCTGAATCTTATTCAAACCGTCAGCATCTTCAATTTCTCTCACATATACATTAACATATGTGAGGCCTACATTTTAGTTCAGCCTCCCCAACTTTCAATAAGTTTTCTAAATCTTTAAGGCAGACTTTTATAATAATTGGATCCAGGAAGGCTAGCATATCACAAAGTGGCTTTGCATCTGTAAAAGGAAATAGCTTGTGTTATCGACTTCTCATTATTAAAAAATGGATGTAAAAAAACTAGATATGCAAAGAAAGAAAAGCTTCATACTTTATCCGTTTATCACTTCCACCATAAGTTGCATTTGAAACCGCCCACGCTACCTCTTTCTTTATGCATACTTTATCTATTTATCACTTCCACCATAAGTTGCATTTGAAACCGCCCACGCTACCTCTTTCTTTATGCATACTTTATCTGTTTATCACTTCCACCATAAGTTGCATTTGAAACCGCCCACACTGCCTCTTTCTTTATGCTGAGTTCAGCATTTGACAGCAGCAATAAAAGTGGGGGAAACATTTTGGCATCAACGACAGCCTGCAATGAAAACGCAGTGAATTAAAACAAAATTCCCAAGTTATGGATGTGACACTTCTAGCAATAATATAAATTCAAAGCCATTTCCACCTGAAGTTGCTCTTTGGTCCCTGCAGTGATATTGGAGGTTGTCCAACATGCTTCTCCTACAATGGCGTTTTCTGTCTGTTCGACTATGAGAAGATTCGAGATGCGAGGAAGATCCTAATTGTCAATAACAACCTGCAAACTAAAAAATATAAGCAAAAAAGATTACCAAAAAATTAATTCCACCAGATTTGAACTTGAACTTTTGCATGGGCATCCTCTCTCAATGAAAATTGTATAGAAGTATGAAAAATGTGTGAAATAAAACCTGAGTTTGTGAGTCGTCACCAACGACAATGTTTCCCACTGTGTGCAGAGCAGGCATAACAACAAATGGAGAAGAATACCTAAAATAAAAGCCTTTTTCATTTCGATTAATACTGCTAGAATTTTCAAATTAATATAAAGCTGCTTAAAATGGTCATTGCTTAGTATTAATACTGCTAGAATTTTCAAATTAATATAAAGCTGCTTAAAATGGTCATTGCTTAGTATACTCATGATAAAAGTCCCACCAACTTTGGGCAAATTCCCGTGTCAATTACTGCCTGAATTTTCAAATTTGGATCATCAGAAATATCTGAAAGACACAAGCATGCATTTTCCAAGACGTCATCATCTTGTATACCGAGAAGCCACTGTAGGACATGAAACACATTTTTCACCTGAAAGCCATAAGCAAAAGTCTCTGTAAAGAAAAAAAAGTATGCATACTATTAAACTAAGAAAACCTGAAGAGGGTTTTTTAAGTATTTTTTGGTTCTGATTCTTGTTTACTCAAACTAATCTATCTGGCTGCATTACTTTGTATTTTAAGCAATATTGCTCTATGATCTGTTATCTCTGTTCTTCTATTATTTGTTGCAGGAAGTTGTTGAATGTACATGATGTTAATATTGTTACAAGCTCTGCATTTCTCATCTCTCGTTTAATTAATCATAGTTAAAAGTCAAAAGTATTATAGTGTATACTAATCATAATCGCACGAAGAGATTTAAAAAAAACCACACTATATGCAAATTAAGAAGAGGAACCAATTACTGTGTTTTGCTTACCTGATCAAATCGAGGTTGCGGTTTACCACCGCACAAATTTGATAGAGTCCATGCAGCATTTCTTATCATTGAAATGCTTGCACTTGTATTAAACTGCGCAAGCACCGAGTTTAATGCCCCATGACCAATTGCGAGATCCCTATATACCAGAGAGTCTCCAGCAATATTTCCTGAATCCAAAACAGCCATATACGAACATCAGTTGAGCTCAATGTCAGAAAGCATGTTATTATATGCTTTTCCAATGCTTCTATAGCTTGGTGGATTTTTAATATTGCAGAATGAACCTGCACAACAATCCCTTACTCTAACAAACCTAGAGAAAGAGTTCATACCTAGAGCACACATAAATTCTCAGTTAAAAGAAATCTTTTATCCATCCAGTCAACTACTCCAGATTTTTTTATGAGGACTAAGCATAACACCAAGGATTTCAACAACAGCATGCAGCGATAGATACTTTGGACACATCCCATTTCCTAATAACACATGCAAAATATTATCAAGTTTGTAAGTTCCCATATTGAAGTGCAGCATATACTTGTTCATATAATTTCTTATACCGGCCTTCTGTAGGGCTTTTGTTTCCTGCCTCTACTTCCCTCCTGTAAGTGCCCAAGCCCTGAGAATCCCCCTGCCTGTATGATTTCTGTACCCGCCCTGCTATAAGTAAGTCCCTGCTATCCCATACAATTCCAGATAATCCCTGTCTGCCCCAGCAAATACAAGAACGTACAAGACTTGAAAAGAAAGTGTTTCCTGAAAGCATACATGAGTAAATAAATTGTGTATCCTCTTATTAATGAGTATTGGGTACAGAAAGCGTAATGTGTGAATGAATAGAAAGCGTAATATGGGATTGGGAACTTAAAGCGGCGTGAGCGTGAATAGAACTGGATGCGTATGGCCATAAGGAGAAAAGCAAGTATCGGTAACGAACCTTGAGACGGGGTATTTCAGCTGGATGGAAGTCCATATGGCTAGTACTTCTTGGAAATCTGGGTACATGGAATAATTACATCTATGAATGGGTGGAGAAGAAGTCCAGCAGCATCAGCAGAAGATTCAGTTTCTCTATCCGTGCCAACTTTGATGAACTCAATTAACAATATCTCATCTGGTGAGAGCTTGGCTCACTAAATATCTTCTGGTGAACCACCTATCGCGCATGGTGCCAACTTGATGTAATATATCAATATCACGTATGGTAAAATCTTCTTTCAATATCTTCTGGTGGGGAACATGGGGAAACATAATAAATATCATTCCGTGTATCGCTCGATGGGTCTGGTTGCTTCGAGAACTATGGCCTTCAGGTTCCACTGCTTGCTGTTAGTAACTGTGTGATTTGATAACTGTTCACTGATCAGGTTCGCTATGTACTTGAGATTCCTTCCACTGCTCGCTATTGGTATATGGGGAACTCACGTAGCGCCGAATCTCTGTCTGTGATTATCCCAGTCGATCTCTTCCATGCGCGCCCGATTAATCCTATCCATTCTGCATTCGAGCTCAGTCATTGGGGCCTTGTCAAACCTCGTATGCTCTTCACCTTCACACATCCAGATGCGTGAAACTCCTCCAAAGATACCAATGTTTCCATACTTGGAAGTGCTCTTCCAACGCAGAGCGCCCATCAACATGTACCACCTGAATCTTTTCCCATTGCACCAACCCCATATGCTCTTCAACTTCACACATCCGGATACCAAGGTCTCTAGGAGCCTCTTGTGGGAATTCCGATGGAATTTAGATTGTATCGTGTTGATAAGATAGGAACATGATAGTCTATATCTCCAGTGTTAAAGAAATGGAAATGCCTGTATACCCATATGTGAAACCCTGCTGCTATCAGTATTTGTAGATAGGTAGTACATAAAATCAGGAGTCTTTCCAGTTTTGAAAGATATCAGCATTGCATTTAAGGAAATCACCCAAAAAAAATTAAATCTATATCAGTTTTTTATTTCAGAGGACACGGGAGCTTTGAAAATTAAATCAGCACAAACAGTAAACCCGAAATGCTAGGAAAAGCACGAGAATTCAAATTCATAGATTGAAAACTGTAAAAATATTTTTTTTTGAAAAAAAAGGAAAATGTTGGCTTTCACAACGATAAACCTGATTTCCAGTGCACGGGATCAGAAAATCAACTGCATCGACAAGGTCATCAACTTTCAATGCATGGAATTCCTTTTGAAACAGAGTATCTGCATCCTCCATTAATTTTGATTTTATCTCGTAACCTTTTTGTCTTGGATCCCTTAACAATCAGGCAATCATGTTACCAATCAAATAAGCCCCAAGAATCATTTCAAAAGACAAATTTACCATGAGAAATATCATTTCTCTACAATTCAATGCATGTATATCTCCATATCCTACTGTGGCCATGGTAGCTATTATAGCAAAATACAGAGAGGTTATGTAAAATCTTGCCAAACTGATCTCCCAAAATTCCTGTAACTGTAATCTCCCAAACTTAAACTTCCAATCCAAGTAAACCCTTCTTTAGACTCTGAAATAGTTATGGCCAGATAATAAAAAATGCAAGCAGCAGTATGTGTGCAATAAATCTCCACACATATAAGTTTCAATATCCTTGTGAACATATAGTTTATACATACATCTTTTTTCCATTTTCTGAAAACACTCAATTAATTTCCGCACTCGATACAACCGGATCCATAACAGATACCTCACCTCTTCTTTTTATAAGCCCCAAGAATCATGTCAAAAGACAAATGTACGGTGAGAAAATATAACAGATACCTCACCTCTTATGAAAACTGTAAAAATATTTATTTTGAAAAAAAAAAGGAAAATGTTTGCTTTCACAACGATAAACCTGATTTCCAGTGCACGAGCTCAGAAAATCAACGGCATCGACAAGGTCATCAGCTTTCAATGCATGGAATCCCTTTTGAAACAGAGTATCCGCATCCTCCAAGATTTTAGGCGAGAGCAAGGGCTCTTTCTCAACAGCCACAGCTTCCTCATTGCCAACAGCAGTACCATTCATGAGCAAACCCTCAACTGCGAAAGCTTTGGCAGCTATGGAACCATCGTCTTTGGCCTCATTAACTTCGTTGGCCTTGGTTCCAGCTTTTGGGCAATCAAGGGTTTCAGGTTCCATAGCATTAGCAGAATTATTTTCAATAGGGAGAGCAGATTCGTGTCCTTTTTCCCCTTGAGCAGTGCCGAACTCTCGAATCCGTTAGGATCCTCTCGAATGGCAATTTTTGCAGAGTCTACAGACGGTGAAGACATGTCTAAGAGATCGATTGCAGAGAACTCTAATTAGTTTGTGGGTAGTGAGGAAAATGGATCTGGGGAGTCCAGGATTAAAAACTAGAGGAATAAAGGGAAAGCTTGGGCTCAGGATTTTTGTGGGAAAGTTGAGGAGGGAAAGAAAAATGGTTGAATAAAAATAAAATATTCCAGTTGAGTTTCACTCAAAGGGCGGGAAGCTGCAAAGTAGAGAAATATCCGCCAAGTGCAGTGAGATTGCAAACATATTGTAATTTTCGAGTTCAACTCTCGAGGCCTCCAACATATGGTTTATTTTTAACATATTTAACGTATAGTTGGTTGATTTAGCATATGAAAACATTTGTGAGAGGTCAATGTTTACCTTAATTTTATGTAAAGGTTAGATAAATAAAAAGTTTATTAATGTCTTAAAAACTATTTTTTTTATAAAGGTTAAATAAATAAAAAGTTTATTAATGTCTTAAAAACTATTTTTTTATAGTATTTTATAATTTGTTTTTTAATATGATTAATTTATTTGATAATTTATTTGAAGGAGTTTAATTTGTGTGGCTGGTGATTATTTAGCATATGAAAACATTTGTTAGAGGTCAATGTTTATCTTAATTTTATGTAAAGGTTAGATAAATAAAAAGTTTATTAATGTCTTACAAACTATTTTTTTTATATGTGACATGTATTTTATAGCTTGTTTTTTAATATGATTAATTTATTTGAAGGAGTTTAATTTTTGTGGTTGGTGATTATCAATTGCACTTTAGGGGAAAACAATACTAAATAAAAGTCTTGGTTAAAATTTAATTTGAAGAAATATCTTTTTTTTTAAAGATCAGTTTAAAGTTATTTGTAAATATTATAAGTCATTTAATATAATTTAGAATGATTCATTTAATATAATTTTGAATATAGATGTTATGCTCAATCTAATTAAGTTAAAGTGTAAAATATTTTATAAACTTAGTTAGGAGTGAGTGGGTGGCTTTTAATATAGCTTCGTAAGTTTTAGCGAGCAGGGAATTGGCAAATTCTCTGACAAAGGTTAAGAATTTGGTTTCCCTCCCTGAACATGTCAAGGCACCAAGATCCATACCTAATGATGCAAAATTTATATAACTAACATACCCACTTGGAGGGAAATGATTTTGTTGGAGGTCAAGTGTGGTGCTTCAATGCATCATTTAGGAATTAGATGCCTAAAAACCTTCTTAATGATAATATCCATGGGATTCATCCCTTAATTATCACTAGAGTCCCCAGAATTATACCTATTATTAAAAACCACCTAATGCCATACATATAGCCACACAGAGGCCATATGTGCTAGTTTGAAGTGTCATTCTTTGGATTAGATGCCTAGAATCGTCCTTTATGGATTAAGGCCCAAGTTTCCTACCCCAACCATGTTAAGGTACTTGTGATCAATACCTAGAGCTCAAAAACTGCTAATAGAATCCATATCACCACTTAGATGCAAATGAATCCATCAAGAGGTCATCTGTGGTATTTAAAGTTATTGTTCTTGGATGTAGATGAATAGAAATTTCCTTCAGGGAATGAGGCTTTGATTTCTTAACATGTCAAGGTCCTTCAGTCCCATTATTAGTGTTTAAAATTCCATAATGGCATAAATATCCCTTGATGCAACAATGGTTTCTTTAGGGCTAAAGGAATGGTATTCTTCCCTAGAAATCCATTCCCAGTACACAAGGACACATACATATTTCTCAAAATCACCTAATGGCACAAGCATATTCAATCAAAGGCTAATGATACCCTCAGGAGGCCACCTGTTTTTGGTGGATGAAACAATCTTAGCCCTAGATGGTTAGAAGATTCATTTAAGGCTTGATTTGTAGGTCTCCTCCATTATTGTGTCCATGGACCTAAGACCACAAGGCCTAGATACATAGCACCATGGGTACACATGCAAAGTCATGCATGGTTATTTTATGTATTGTGCATGGATCTAGATGTCTCAATGGTTTCTTTAGAACTAAAGGTATGGCCTTCATCTCTAAAATTCCATTCTAAAGGCTCTAGGACACCTTCATAATTCTCAAACCACCTATTGGCACCAACATCATGAATCATAGGCTAGTGATACCCTCAATAGGCCATGTGTGATTAGTGGAGGAAACCTACTTAGTTCTATATGCCTAGAATATTCCTTCAAAACCTAAGGTTTAGGTCTCCTCCACTAACCATGCCCAAGGCCCTAAGGCCACAAGATCCAAATACACAACACTATAGATACCACTCCAAAGTCATACATAGTGCTTTGAGGCAATGATCATGGCTTTGAATGCCTCAACAATTTATTTAGGGCCAAAGGCAGTGTATTCTTCCTTGGAACATCATTCTTAAGGACCTAATACACCTACATACTACTCAAAAAAAATATTGTCACTAACATCCTAAATCATAGTCTGATAATATACTCAAGCAACAATGTGTGGTTGGTGGAGACCACCTCCTTAGCTTTAGATGGCTATAATATTCCTTTAGGGGTTGAGAATCAAGTGTCCTCTGTTGATCATGTCTAAGGCCCCAAGGAAAAAAACCTAGATACATGGTGCCATGGATACCCCTACGAAGTTATGAATGATGCAAGGACACATTGTTCATGGCTCTAAATTCCCTGAGAATTAATTTAGTGCCAAACATATAGTCTTCTTCCCTAGATTATCATTCCCAAGGCATTGACACACATAGATATTACTCAAAATTATCTAATTGTACTAATATCCTCAATCATAACCCAATCCTACCTTCAAGAGGCTATGTGTTGTTGGTTGAGGTATCCTTCTTATCCTTGGATGGATAGAATACACCTTTAGGACCCGAGGTTTAGGTCTCCTCCTTTGACAATGTCCAATGATACAAGTCCCAATGACTTGGATGCATAGCGCCATGGATACACTCGGAAGCCATGTGTCGTGCTTTCTTGCATTATTAATGGATTTGTATGCCTAAATGGTTTCTTTAGGGTTAAATGCATGGTCCTCTAGAGCTTGAGATTCATGCCTCCTCCCATGACCATATCCAATCCCCCAAGTCCCCCAGAATTGGATACACAGTGCCATGGATACCCTTGCAAAGTCATGCATGGTGCTTTAAGGAATTGCTCATGGTTTTGGATACCTCAATGGTTTCATTAGGGCCAAAGGCATGGTATTTCCCCTATAATGACATTCCCAAGGCATTGAGACACATACATATTTTTCAAACCCACCTATTGAAATTGTCATCATTAATCATAGGGAAATTATACCATCAGGAGGCCATGTTTGGTTGGTGTAGACAACCTTCTCAGCCTTGGATGGATAAACGATTTGTTTAAGGCTCAAGGTTCAAGTCTCTTCCATTGACCATGTCCAAGACCTCAAGGCCCCAAGACCTAGATACAAATCTCAATGGATACCCTTGCAAAGTCATGCATGGTGCTTTGAGGCATTGTTCATGGCTCTAGATTCCTCAATGATTCATTTAGGGCCAAAGGCATGGTCTTCATCTCTAAAGCATCATTCCTGAGGTCCTAAGACACCTACATACTTCTCAAAACCACAGAATAGCATTAATATCCTCAATAATATGACAATGATACCCTCAAGAGGCCATGTGTGGTTGGTTGAGGCAATCTTCTTATCCTTGGATGGTTATAAGATTCCTCTAGGGCTAGAGGTTCAAGTCTCCTCCCTTAACCATGTCCAAGGCCCCAACGCCCCAAGACATATATACATAGTGGCATGGATATCCATGCAAGGTCATGCATGATGATCTAGGCATTATTCATCGCTCTATATGCCCCAATCCTTTCTTTAGGGCCAAAGGCATGGTTTTTTCCCCTAAAACATCATTCCCAAGGCCCCAAGACATGTAGATACTACTCAAAGCCACCTAATGGAAATGCCATAATCAATCATATGACAATGATACCCTCAAGAGGCCATGTGTTTTTAGTGGATGCCATCTTCTTAGCCTTATGTGGATAGAAGAATTATTTATAGCTCAAGATTGAGGTCTCCTCCACTAACCACGTTTAAGGCCCCAAGGCCAAAAGACCTAGATACACAATACCATAGATACCCCTATGAAGTAATCAATGGTTCTTTTAGGTAGTGTTCATGGCTCTAGATGCCTCAATGATTTCTTTAGGGCCAAAAACATGGTCTTCTTCCATGGAACATAAATCCCAAGGGATTAAGACATGTACATACTATTTAACACCACCTAATGGTTAAGACTAGCTTGGAGACTTTTTGATCACCTAAATTTAAGAAAGATAGAAGACAGGTCTCTTTTGGAAAAGTATTAAATGATTATGTTGATATATTGATAGAGAGAGGGTTGGATTACCACTTTTATTAGGATTTGGAATATAACAACACAATAAATTCAAACAATAATACAATATCATTACCATGTCTAATCCCTCAAGTCCCCAAGACTTAGATACGCAGTGCCATGGATACCCTTTCAAAGTAATGCATGTTGGTTTAAGGCATTGTTTATGGTTTGTGATGCCTCAATGGTTTATTTAGGGCTAAATGCATGTTCTTTCCATTAGAATGTCATTCTCAGGGAAGAAAGGCATATATATTTCTTAAACCCACCTAATTGAATCAACATCCTTAATCATAGACCAATGACACCCTTAAGAGGTCATGTGTGGTTCGTGAAGGAAACCATCTTAGCCTTGGATGGATAAAATATTTCTTTAGGGTCCAAGGTTCAGGTCTCCTCCATTGACCATGTCCAAGGCCTCAAGGCCCAAGGACCTCGATACAAATCTTATTGGATACCCTTGCAAAGTCATGAGTGATGCTTTGAGTCATTGTTCATGGTTCCATATTCCTCAATGGTTTATTTCGGGCCAAAGGCATGGTATTATTCTTAAGAGCAACATTCCCAAGGTCCTAGGAAACTTACATACTTCTCAAAACTACATAATGGTGTTAATATCCTCAATGATAGGACAATTATACACTCAAGATGTCATGTGTGGTTTCTTGAGGTGATATTATTATCCTTGGATTTATAGAAGATTCATTTAGGGGTATATGTTCTAGTCTCATACCTTAACCATGTCCAAGGCCCAAAGGCCCCAAGACATGGATACATAGTGGAATGGATATCCATTCAAGGTCATGCATGGTGCTCTAGGAACTTTTCATCATTCTAAATGCCCCAATTGTTTATTTATGGTCTAGATGCCCCAACTCTTTCTTTGGGGCCAAAGACATGGTTTTTTTCCCTAAAACACCATTCCCAAGGCCCTGAGACATGTAGATACTACTCAAAACCACATAGTGGAAATGACATAATCAATAATAGGCCAATTATAACCTCAAGAGACCATGTGTTTTTAGTAGAGACAATATTCTTAGCCTTAGATGGATAGAAGAATCATTTAGATCTCAAGATTGAGGTCACCTCCACTAACCATGTGTAATCCAACAAGGCCACAATACCTATATACATAGTGTCGTATATAACCCTTTGAAGTAATCAGTAGTGTTTTTAAGTAGTGTTCATGGCTCTACATGCCTCAACGATTTCTTTAAGGCCAAAAATATGGTCTTCTTCCATGGAGCATAATTCCCAAGGGATTAATACATGTACATACTACTTAACACCACACAATGGTAACAACATCTTCAATCATAGGTCAATTATACAAATTAGGAGGTTGTGTGTGGTTGGTGGAGGAAAACTTCTTACCCCTGGATGGATACAAGATCCCTTTAGGGGTAAAGGTTCGGGTATCCTCCACTAACCATGTCGAAGGCCCCAAGGCCACTAGACTTCAATACATAGTACAATGGATACCCCTATGAAGTCATGTATTGTGCTTTGAGGAATTATAATTCATGGATTATAACTATGTCCATGTCCAATGCCCTAGTACCCATACCTAGTGCTAAAAAACTCCTAATGGCACACATATCTCAATTTGAGGGAAAACATACTATCCTAAGGTATTATACATTGAGAAATTATTATTTTACTTGCATTCCTAGAGCTTCCTTTAGGAGATAAGGCTTGGGTTTCCTCTTTTGACAATGTTGAGGCCCCTCTACTCATATCTAATGATCAAAACATCCTAAGGTGATGACATCCTCTCTTTGAGTCCAAGGATATCATAGGACAATGATGTGTGTTTATTTAAAATATTATTCATGGCTCTGGATACCTCAAAGCTTTCTATAGGGCATAAAGCATGTGATTCCTTCCTTAATTATGTATAGAGCCTCAATACCCCTAACTGTTATTCAAAACCATCTAATGACATAAACATCCCTACTCAAACACTAAATATACTCTCAAGAATCCATGTGTGTTTGCTCAAGTTGTTCTTCTTGGTCATGGATTCTTAGAAAGTTTTTTAAGGGATTAAGGCCCAAGTTTCTCCCTCAAGAATGTTTAGGGCACCCAAAACTCATACCATGTTCTCAAAAAATTCTAATGGTACTAATATACCCACTTAGATGAATAGTATTCTCTTGGGAGGTCATCGATGGTGGTTGTAGGCTTTGTTATTAGCTAAAGATGCCTAAAATTTACTTTAGGACCTAAGTCCCACACTTTTCTACCCAACCATGTCCAAGGTGTTAACACCTATAATTAGTCTTAAAATTATCTCTGTGCCATAAGAACCCCACTTAGAGGCCAAAGATACCATGGAATGGTCTATTGTATTTGTTTAACATGACATTCTTGGCTATAGATACGTAGAGGACTACTTTAGGTCCTAAGGACCAATTTTCATTCCTTAACCATGTTTAGGGCCTCAATACCCATACCTAATGCTCAAAAACTTCTTAACAATTCCCATATTCCAACAATAAGGACAAATATCCCCTCAAGAGGTTAGCTTTGGTGGTTGGAGACATCATTGTTATACCTTTAGGCCTGAAAGTTTCCTATATATCCCAATGCATGAGCTTCCTAAACCAACCCTGGTTAATACCTCAACACCTAAACCTAGTGCTAAAAAAATCCTAATGGTGCCCATATCTCCACTTGGTGGCCAAGGACACCCTCAGGATATCATGTGTGTTGTTTCAACATGATGTTATTGTCCCTACCTACACATATCCCAACTTGGAGGAAAACGATACTCTCAGGAGATCGAGTGCAATGGTTCAAGGTGTTGTTCTTGAAGTAGGCTACCTAAAAGATTGTTTTAGATACTAAGGATTAGGTTCCTCTCTTATCCATGTCTATGGCCCCATGACCCATCCTTGGTGCTAAAAATATTCTAATGGTGCCATTTTACAACTTAGAGGCAAAATATCCTACATAGAGGCCATGTGTGGTAGGTTAACGGTTTATTCATGGCCCTTGAGTTTCAAAGGCTACATTTTAGGACTAAGGTTAATGTTTCATCACTCTATCTTGGTTTAGGCCCTAATATTTACACATAGTTCTCAAAATATCATAACGGTTCCAATATGCTTTGTTGAGGGTGAAGGATCCCCTTGAGAGTCCATTGTGTTTGTTCAAGGCATTGTTATTAGCATTGGAAGCACAAAATAGCCCTTTAGGGCCTAAGGCCTAGGTTTCCTCCATTCACCATGTACAAGGCCTTGTGAACAATACCTTATGCTCAAAAATTCATAATCATGTCTACATCACCATTTTGAGGTCAAATATCTCCTTAAGAGGTCACGTGTTTTATCTCAAGGAATCATTATTGGGACTATATTCCATTAATATGTATTTAGTGGATCAGGATTAGGCATTGTCTACCAACCATGTCCAAGGCCCCGAGACACATACTTGGGCCAAGTATATGCTCAACAAGTTTATGTGTGGTTGATCAATGCATTCTTCTTTAAAACCTAAGTGCATATAACTTTACTTTACGGAACAAGGGCTAACTTTCATTCCTTAATCATGTTCCAGGCATAGAGACTCATACCTAGTATCCAAAATGTTCCAATGGCACTTGTATCCCCACTTGAAGGAGAGGACAACCTTGAGAGGTATTAAGTGGGGATTTTTGGTATTGTTGATGGCCATGAGTACCTATAATATTTATTTGGAGTCATATCCCCACATCTCCTCCCCAAATCATCTCAAATTCCTTGAAATCCATACATACAACTCAAAATATTCCAATGGCTCCCTTAGCCTCACTTAGAAGAAAATGATACCATTGAGAGTTGCTATGTTGTAGCTTGAGTTGTTGCTCTAAGCCTTAGATAATTATCATCTTCGTTTATGGCCTAATTTTTAGGTTTTCTCCCCCAACCTTGCTCTTAGCTCTGAGACCCATACATAATGTTGAACAACTTCTTAATGTCATCAACATCCCACTATTAGGTGAAGGGTACCTTTCAGAGTTCGTTTTTGGTGGGTTGAGGTGTTTTTATTGGCCCTCTATGCATAAAAGTTTCTTTTAGGGTGTAAATAAAATATTTTATGTGTAGATCATGTTCATAATCCTGAGACCCATATCTACTATTCAAATCCTTCTAATGTAATTAATATCCCCACTAAGAGGTGAAAGTTTCCCCGGATAGATCATGTGTGGTGATTCAAGTCATTGATATGGGCCTTGGGTGTATAGAATGTTCCTTTAGGGAATACGGCCTATGTTTCCTCCATTTACCATGTCAAAGTCATCGAGACCCATGCCTATTGCTCAGTTCATCCTAATGGAATTGGTATCTCAACTCATACATCAAGGATACCCTCAAATGGTTTTGTATAGTCATTTGAAGTGTCTTTCTTGACCATATATTCCTAAATTGTTCCTTTATGATCTAAAGTTCAATTTTCCTCCCTTGTCCTTGTCTAGGGCCCCAAGACACATACATAGTCCTTAAAACCTTACAAATTCCACCCATATCCCTATTCTAAGGCCAAGGATCCCCTTGAGAAGTCATGTCTTTTGGTTGGAGGTGTCTAGATCTCTATTAGCCTTGAATCCCTAAATGCATCATTTAGTGCCTAAGGCTTGGTTTCCTCCCTTAACCATGTAAATGATTCATAGTCCCATCTGTACTTATCAAAATTTCATAATAGTATTGATTTCCACACACATAGGCTAAGAATACTGTCACAAATCCATGTATAGTGGTTTGAGGTGCTTTTATTGGCCATATATGTTTATAAGATTCTTACAAGAGTTAAGGTAGAAGTTTCCTCCCTCAACTATGTCTAGGGTCCCGAGACCCTACATAATGTTCAAATATTCCTAATGGAACTAATACCTATCAAATAATTTGATAATTAATTATTACTATTAATAAAAAGTTATCATTCAAACAAAATTAAATTTCAACTTCAAAACATTTTTATCACCATCTTTATAATCTTAATAAATTAAAATTGATTATCTTTCAATAATAATTTTATAAAATGCATATATTTATTTATTTGAAATGGCAATAATATAAAAAGTAAACAATTGAATCACACATACATAATTGTTATATGTATGGTGCAAAGCTTGGTATTAAAAACAATTATTTGCTTGAATAAAATAAAAATAAATCATTGAAGTGGGTTATTTAGAAAAATAATTTTACTTTTGAAGTTGTTTTATGGTTGGTGCAAATCATCATAATTAAAATTTATCTGTAAGTGTCAATGTGGAAAAGGACTTAAAACCACCTCATTGTACTTATCAAAGTATCCTACACCACTTCTCTAATTAACACATATGCTATGGCTTGCCATTTCCAATAAGATTAAGAAACACTATCACCACTTTAACACAATATAATGTAAGTGGTGCTAATATCCCCAAATTAACACCATATAATATAAGTGCAGTTAACTTGTGGTGATAAAGATGGACTTCAACTAGTGATTAAAAACCTCATAATGATACTAATGTCCATTAACAAATTTAATAAGCTCAGCATAAAAAATTTCAATTTAAATAATTTTTATTACTACTTTATAATGTTAATAATTAAAAAATGGTTATTTTTATTATTTGCCAAGATTAAGAGTGCTAAGTATTTATTTTTTAAATAGTAATAAAAATGAATAATTGAATTGAATTGAAACACATGAATTTATTTGTTTAAATAGAGTAAAAATAAGAAATTGAATTTGTTGGGATTGTGGCACAAAGTTAGTCTTATTATTGATTTGAATGAATTAAATTAAAATAATTAAATTAAATTATTTACAAAATAATTATTTGTAAAATAGTTGTGTTTACGGTGAAAATCCTCATACATAAATCCTACATGTACATGTCCATGTGACAAATAATTATTAGCACCACTTTATGATACTTGCCAACAAGGCATTTCTCTTAATATACCATGAGTAAAAACATAATTTCTAATATATATTAACACCATTTTAACACCAAAAAATATATGTGGAGCTAATATCACCACCTTAACACCACAAAATGTAAGTGGTGTTACTACCACCACCTTAACACCACAAAATTGTGAGTGGTGCTAATAGCACCACTTTAACACCATACACTATAAGTGGTGCTAACTTGTGGTGCTAAAAGATAGATTTTCTTGTTGTGTAGGAAGTCGTTAATCTAGTAGAAGAAACCTTCCATCATAGTCGTATCTTTAAAAGTGATGGATCTTATTTTAGTTGAATATCATGTCATTGGTAGCTACAAGAACTTAACCTTACAATGTATTGCATTGGTTTTATCAAGGTGCGTTATGCATCACACGTGGTATTTTTCTATGTATTCAGTTCTATTATTATCGTTCCATTAACTTGATGTTGGAACTTAATTTTATTGCATTCTTTTGTAGTAACCCACAAAATTGAACAAAAGTAGACTTTGTTTGCTGTAGTGGAGATCACGCCAACTAGTACAATAAGTCGCTCCATTAAAGAAGGAAAAGGGGATGTATGAGCTAATTTATCTAGAGCATTCTTGAAGCTTCTTGACACTGGAAAGGTAATTATTAAATTGATTTGGTGCCCATAGTGTGGTTACTGCATTGCTACTTCCACCACCTAGTCTAGATCCCATGCCTTAAGGAAATAACCTTGTAATGACCTTAAAGTTGTAGCCTCAATCAATTAGAAATTGTTGCCTCTTTGTAGAGTAATACATCTCATTTGTACGATGCAGAAACACCCAATTTTCAAGCGCTAACCACATGTCTATTTCACCAAAATTCTCACCTATTTCTCTCACCTTCGCTAAGCACAACTAAATTGGCTCCAAGAACCACCTGGTTACTTGTTGAATGTGTCATCGATAGAGGGAAATCTGGTTAGTGAGATGAGTGTTTTTTACAACTCTATTACCATAAATGACAACATGATGGAAAACAACGTTTTCTACAGCCGTTCTCATTTTTGAAGGCCTGAAAGGGTTTCTTAGGAAATGATGGTCATTTCTTTAACCGTTTATGGAATTTTGAACCGTGTTTCATGCACTTCGAATTTTTACAACATATGAAATATAAAATCAATCGAGTTTCTTTCGTTGTTTCTGGAATTTTGATGCACTATTTTGATTGGAACGAAGCCATTGCAAATTTAACAATTCAAATGATTCTCACGTTGTTTAGTTACAGTTTTAACAATTTACAGATTCCTCACTTGCATGTTTCTATGTGCAAGTTTGGTTTAATAACAATTTTTTTTATTTTTATTGATGGGCATTATTGTACATTTTTTAGTTACAATTTTAACCATTTACGGAGTGAGTCCTCACTTACATGTTTTTAGGTATAACTTTGGTTTAAAAATAATTATTGATTTTGATTGAGTGGTATTATTATAAGAAAGGAAAAGTTTTCAATGGGATTTTAGGGAATTTGCAAGTCTAGTTCTTGATTTTTATTGAGTGCTATTATGATAAAAAGGAAAAGTTTTCACAAGATTTTAGGAGTTTTTCTAACTCTCTAAATGTTTTTTTACGGAAAATATGTTAATAATTAAAATGCTTCTTATTTAGATGT